>VZRL01006566.1:802509-966019 GCA_013397895.1 Origma solitaria
CGCCCCTCCCTGCCCGTCCCCTCCCCAGCAGGAGCGCGCCCGCCGCGGCCGAGCAGCCGGCGCTGGGGGGAGAGAGGGGGGGCGGGCGGCCCCGCTACCGTGAGGCGCCGCCGCCTGTGCCGGGCGGGGCTGAGGTAGGGCCGAGCCGGGTCCCCCAGCGTCGCCGCAGAGGGGCCCGTCCCCGTGTTCCCCCAGACCCCCGCGGCCGGGGGGGGCTCTGATTTACTGGGAAAAGGGGAGGCAGGGCGGCGGGCGGAGGGGTGGGGGCTCACCCCGGGGGCGGGGGTCGTCGTTGAGGAGCAGCCCCTGGGCAGTGACCGCGGCTCCTGCTGTCATGGGCTGGGAACTTGAGGGCTGCCACCCAAAACGGTGACAGCAACAGGGAAGCAAGAGCTCCTTCCCCGGCTCGTGTCTACCTTGGTTCTCTATTCCCATGCTTGGGAAACCTAGGTGGGAAATCTACCATGTTTTCGGAAGTCTTCTTGCGAACAAGTAGGGTAAGGAATATGGAAATCATGTTTTACTCCTGTGCACGCTTAACCCTTCGCAGAGAAACTTGTGCGGAATTGCAATTGCAGCACTCACCTGAAAGTTGCCACTCCACGGCTCCTTTCAACTCGCCGCTCGGAGTTTTGGTACCCGAACAAAACCACCAAATTTTTTGGGTTGTTGCCCGGGGTAACCGCTGCTAATTCATGCTGGCAGCGGGCTAAGCACCCGCGCGGCGATGGGGACAGCCACAGGCCCGGCCAAGGCGCCCGGGCAGCGCCTGCAGCCGGTCATTTGCTGCCCGACCGCGCGGTCCCAGCACCTGCCCCGCAGCGAGGGACCCGCGTGTCCCCGGGCGCCAGGGGCGGCCAGGCCGGCCGCTCCCGCGGGACACGGCGCTCCCAATCCATCCTCGCCGCGCCCCTCCAGCCGCGCACGGCCGCGCTGGGTGAGCCATGGTGGGCCCCCGGCGGGCTCGGCAGCGGTACCTGCCGCCGGGCTGAGGCGAGGCGCAGCCGTGCGGGCCGACCACCGCCACCGCGCTGCACGGCGACTCGCTGCTGCCACCTCTCGCTTGGCGTTCTCGCAGCTTCCCCGAGCTCTCCTGCGAGCAGGAGCTTCCTCTGGCTGAAGTTCCCGCTTCACCTCACCGAGGGGTGGTGGCGGTGGCTGCCCCCCCTTAGTCTCACGGGAAGGCCGAGGGCCGGGAAGGCCGAAGGCCTCACGTCTTCCAGCGCCAGAAAGCCTTGTTTTCGACTTGAGGTGACTTTTTTTTTTTTTGGGTGGGGGTTATTTCCATATTTATTGGACGACATGGATGACTAGTGTCTGTCCCTTACCTGGGTTAGGGTGAAGGTGGCCCGTCCACCTGTGACAAAATCGGTAAGTTACAGCTGAGGGTGATTCAGCCTGGCAGCACCCCTCAACGCCAATATGGACTTTGCCCAGCTACTAGGACTTGCGGGAAGAGCACCTCTAGGCTCAAAACTATCATAAGCCCCAAACCTCATAAACAGGTACTGGTATGGCACTGTCTTGATGCCTACTGACTTCCAAGTAGAGGGGAGCTTGCTGGTGGCAGAACAGAGTGGCCAGTCCAGTCTTGACTCGAGTAGAGAAGTGACTAGCTAGTCCATTGCCCAAGCTTTTGTTTGGACCAAAAGTTTGTTTCCACCTTAGGTAATGTCATTGGTCATGAAGCCAACAATAGGGAGGAAGCAACAGGGAGAGTGCAAAGATAAAAGCAGCTGCTTGTCTGCATCTGGAGGAAGAATATAATGTCTGTTAAGTGCCAGACCCTGGGTTTGTGATTCCCAGCCTGAGACGGGCATCTGATTCTGAGGTGAAAATAGTGTATCACCCAGTAGTTACCTGAAGCACTATCTTGCAGTGAAACCTCAAGATGTACTTGATAGTAAAATTACTGGGTGTCACAGTATCGTAGATACACCATAGCATCATGTGATCCATCTTCTGCAGCCCAGCCTCTTTTTCAGAGCTGAAAGGTCTTTCTGTCAATAAAGGTAAAGGAGATTGAAAGACTAGAAGTAGGCTGTGTCCTCCTTCCATTCCCCCTCAAATGTTCCCATGTAATAGGGACATTTCATGGCCCTGGGGATTGTACATATCTGACCTAATTGTGGGATGAGGAGCATGTGCTAGTGAAGAATGCACCTGACATTCTTCTGATTCTCCCCACACTGCAAAGGTGACCCAGCTGGCTATACTGATCTGAGTGGTCTGGGAGCTGTTATCCTGGAAGTTAAATATAGTAGCAATAAAGGTATATTATAATGTATACCCTCTGTAGAGAAAGTGAGGCCTGGAGGCAAAAGGGTTTTGGAAGAATCTGAGAGGTATCTGAAATCTGTTTTTCTCTCACAAGGTTTGCTCCTTTCACAGCCCTATTTTGCATGAGAGAGAATTAATCTTAAGATGTCGCAAGATTCAAAAAGCTTCTCCTTTTCCTCTCAGTTATCTCCCCTGATTCTCCCTGCATCACCTTTTCACATTTCCCTGATACCAGGGGAGGTCAGAAAAGGGACCAGGACCAAGCCCTGCTTAAGGATGTGGAGAAATGGAGCAAAGGAATTAAATCAGAGTTTCCATATGGCCTTTTAGTGCTTTTGCTGCTGTCACAGAGGAAGAGTAAGGGAGAGCAGTGAGGGGTAAGAATGTAAGAAGGAGTGGGATCAACTTCTGGGGGGTTTGCCCCATCTACAGTAGGTTCTGTCTGCCAACTTCATTCTCAGTGACTAAGTGACTAAGCCTCATCTTCTGACAACCCAAAAGCACATGTAGGTGAAAGCTGTTCACTTTTTTGGTCAGTTCCAGATTTCTCAGATATAGACAGTCTGTTTTCTCAGGCTTCTCGGGTCTGTACCTAGGAGTGGTGTATCTCTCTTAATCTTTGGTTAACTTCCTTGAGGGTTTTTTTCGAGTTGGGGCTTTTTTGTTTTGTTGGGGTTTTTTTGTTTTGGTTTTGGTTTTTAGGTTTTCCTTGAAAAAGATGGAAAAAGAAAAGGAAATTATCATATCAAGGAAAATACTTTCTGGCAGAGGAGCTGTAAAAGCATCTTTGCCATTTATATTTGCCAGTTAGATTTACAAAGGTTCTTGAGGCCTCCAATTTCCATTTGGTCAAAGTAATGACAAGTGAAAATTTGAGGAAACAGGAAAAAAGAAGCAGTAACATGAATAGAGTTAAATGCAGTGATAGAATTTCCAGATAATTAGTCCTCCAAATGACTGTATTATGAAGAGAAATAGCAGTAACAAATATTTCAAGGAATACACCTTGCAATAGCTGGTTGCCAGTGATACTTTTCCCATACTGCTAACTGAAAATATACATTTTTCTTTGTGTAAAACTTCATCATCAGGTAAAGGGTGAAGCTAGCAGTGGAGGAATGAAAGGAAAAGTCTGTTAGTCAACAGTTAAATGAGTCATCTAAAGTATGGGATACTTAGACACTAGTTGTGTCTGCATGTTCTGTCTCAGCATAAACCATATTTAATTTTTGTTCAGTTCTTCTTGGAACAGAGTTTGGAAACTTGAATTTTTGGACAGAAAGAAAAACATTTCTTTGCTGTTTGAATTTCTTTAAGACTATGTTTAAATTTAAATGTGTACTTCATATGAAGATTGTTGAGATCCTCTATCATGGTCCAGGTCCACCAACTTTGTCATGCTGAAGTCAATAGGAACTTTCCATACTAAGAATGTAACTGAAGTAAAACTAGGTGTATGTAATAGTTTCATGTTTCAGACCATCTTTAGCAAATCTGGATTGAAATGGGGAAAACTTGTTTTTGGCATTTTTAATAAACTGAAAAATCAGCCAAGCGTGACTAGTTTTTCAAGTTTAGAGCAATATTTCAAAGAAGTTTTTGCAATTACTGTCTTCTCCCTTTCTAAGAATTATTTCAAGGTGAAATTATTAAAAGAAATTTACAATATCCATTGGAATACATTTCAGATAAAAAAGAGCATGTTTCTTGAGACACACAGTATGGTGTCTTAATGAAACTAAGCTGGTAATGAATTTAAATTACTGGTCCAAATTTCTTCTCTCTTATTTGACTATAATGTTATCTTTTAAAAGTCAAATCATTATTGAATTTTAGTAATACTAGATGTATTGTATGTTGCACAATATTATTAACAACAAAGTACCTGTAAATCCTGGGATGAGGATGATTTTCTATGCCACAATGATGACATGGCAAGAGAATGTTTGCATGATTGTATTTGCATAAGCTTGTGTTCTGATCTCATGAAAATATTTTTGTAGCAGAAGTCTCCTAAAGAAATATAAGGTATTTTCTATTCTGAGGCACAGCTGGCTTCGACTCAGTCTGATTATGAATAAATTATTGTTGAAGTGCTAAGCTTGACTGGCGATAGGAAGATACAATTGAATTTGTAGTACCTGCAGATTTGTAAATGAATCTGTATTTGCATTGGAAGAGTTGGTTTCTTTGTACTGAAGACAGCTCTCAGATCCCTAGGACCTGGCTGAGATTTTCTTACTCCCAGCTCCATCTATTAATGACCAGATAGGCAGTTATGAGCAAAACCTCTCTGAAACAGGTGGGTTTAAATATTTTTGGACCTACTTTACTTTAAAAAAAATCATTATAAGACTTATTATTTAGCTAATAGCTGCTGTTAGTTTTCTAAGCGATTTGGCATTTTGAGCATGTCATATTTTTACATGAAATTGTACAAAAGGCTAAAAATTCAATTTAATTCAGTTCTGTGTCAGTCACAAACAATCAGCTCTCCTATTCAAGGTATAATAAGGGAACTTCATTTTTAATAATAAAACTTTATCTAAGTGTTCCTGATTAATGAGCTACTTGGAATTTTACTTAATTCAAGGAAAAGCATAATGAAAATACTAAGAGGATAGGAGAATGTAGCTGCTTGTTCTATCAATTAAACACATCTGGATTAAAGTGAGGCTGGGGTTTTTAGTTTGGGGTTTTTTTGTTGTTTTTTGGGATACTGTCATTTGGAAGATGGAAGGCCAGAAGTTGAAATGAAAATTAATGTCGTATAAAAACTGTTTTTTTCCAGTAAAACAAAGCTTGCTGTTATAAATTCATGTATATACAGTGCATGCATAGGGTTTACAGGGACCTGAATGTTCTGAAATAATTTGTAAACCCTAATCCCATGAAAGAAAGTAATTTCACTCTATCTTCATGTCTTCTAGTATTACTAGCAGTATGATGTCAACTCAGCTGCAAAGTACAATTTGGTTTTAACAGTTCAAAACATGTTTATCCCTATTATTGTCAACTGAAATGCCAAGCCAGTCTCAGGATGCATCCCTTAATACATTTACAGATATAAAAGCACATGGGATTAAGGTATAACACTTAAAAAACTGTATAGTTCCTTTTGAATTCTTTTTCCTTTTCACTGTACTTATATATTGAATAAGTCCCTCTCAACAAAAAAGACCATCCTGCAAAAAGCCAAGTAGAAATCTTGCCATGGATTCAGAAAATGATGCTGTTTGAATAAAAGTTAGTGAAAACTTGTTGCACTGATTATCCTTTTATTGAATCCAATTATGTCTGAGTTTGTATCTTTCCACAGAATAAAAGACTGTCTGAGTTCAAGGAACCAGTAGATTGATTATCTAGTTAAACTTCGTATTGCATAAGACTGAGATATTACCTACCCTAAAGGCAAAATTAATGACTTGGCATTATGGAATTATGGAATGTCCCCTCATTTTCTAATCTATGCTCCATTTAGTCAGTATCAGGAAAGATGAAGCTAGTTTTAACTTGACTGTTACACTCCATGAACATCATCCTCCAAAAGGCACACACTTCTACCTTTTCCAACCAGGACAGTTTTAAGTTTCTGGAGAGTCTTGGTGTGTTTTTCCAGTGCTCAGGAGAGCTTCTCATCTGACACCTATTCAGAGCCTTACTCTCAATTTCATTTCGTAGTTCCCCTTTCTTGTGAAAACCTGTGCCTCTGAAGCTCCATGGCTACACAACTGTTAGTAACGACTGCTTGCAATGATTCACTTCTTTTGTCATATGTCCATGAATGTTTTCATGTACAGGAAGACACATGGGAATATTCCCCATACCTGGAGTTTCTTGAGTGTGCTCCCAGTGCATTCACAGTGTTTCCCCCACCAGTGGCACCAAGGCTGAAGTCACAGATGGGGGCTATCTGTAGAGCAGTGTTGGCAATGTGGACACAAGGTCCTCCAGAATATCCTGTACGTGCTGAGGCCCAAAATACTTCATTTCCTTTTGTTTCTCAGATGAACTGTTCTGCACTTCATAGTCATGAAGCAGATTGCCTCACACTTAGACCTGATAATTCCCTCCACCAGGCCTCAGTTCATCTCAAAAAAGCTTGGACTGTGTCAGATATTTGATTCATGCCTGCTAGCCAGTTTTACCACTTTTTCCTACAGGCTATCTTGCATAATTGGCTGTCTCTGCTCCTGTAAAAGATTTGTGCTAGAAAGAGGTGTATTTGTCATCATCCCATAGAGTTTTCAGTAGCAAGCTTACTTCTACAAATTAAGTTGTTTTGAAAGACTAATTTCCAGCAATGAAGGAGGACCAGTTGCTGCAGTTTAAATGGCCATTCACCTAAGAGTGGAAAGGCTGACTGTGCAACGGATGAATACAATACTGAATTTTTCTTATGAAACTTTACAACATCATGGTTTTCTATCTGGGAAATTAGACTTTTGCAATGATGTTTTAAAAATGGAAAGAGTAAAAAAATCTGTGAAAGAGCCTTTAAACAATTATAAATTGTTCAGCTTGGTACCTTTCTTAAAGGCTGTTGTTGTCTCATGTTCTTTGTGATAGTTTTCAGCACACATTTTAAATGCATCTAGAAAATATGTGGTGTACAAGGGGTTGGATGTGTTTTCCCCCATTTCGTGTTCTACTCCTGCTCTTTCAGTTTCAGGGTAACAGATTTTGAAGGAAAACTTGAGCTTCTTACCCTATGCTTTTTCAGCAGAAAAGCGAACTGCTTATTTTCATGTAATCCTGTTATGTAAATCTCTGTATTACTGCACACCTGACCTCCGTTGTGTTATTTTTAACTTAGTGGAAAACAGAAAGATACGTTTTATCAGCACCACCTGCTAAAATTAAAAAGGAAAAGATAACTGTGTTTAGTATTTTCTTACCTTTTATGAAAGATGAAAAAAAAGGAGGTAATAAGCTATAGACTAGTACCAAATTCTAAGAGGGAAATATGAGGTTTCTAAATCCTAATGTAAAGCTTTTATTCTTCTTCTTATTTTTCAAGTTATTATTATTAAATATATTATTTTAATATATTAAATATTATTATTATTATTATCTCATTATTAAAATGAATTTATATAAATTTATGTAGTCAGTCATTTTTGCTGAATTTTGGAATTTCCACCACTTCTGCTGTGGCCACATGATACGAGAACAACTGTAGCTGTTCAAAAGTAACATAGTCGGTCCCAGCATCGGTCCTTTTGGAGAGACATTCAAAGTATGCTGTGACAGCTCTGATGGACTCAACAGCAAGAATCTTTTTAAAGGGGTAAAGCCTTTTAACTGAGTTACAAAAAGTCTTTGACACTTCCCATGTCAACTTTGTCCCTAAAGTAAGTTACGATTGTCACATACAGAGTTCAGATGGTAAATCTTCCCCTTTTTCACTCTAGGATATCAGTTTAGAAATTTGTATTGGATTCCGTGGCCTTTGGTTATGTTTGTGGTTTTTTGTAATGCCTGTGATATTTTTCAGCTGTTATAAAGCAGCAGAGAATACAACTGAGGTTTTAGAAGTTTGAACATATTCTGCGGAAAAATACAGATGAACTATCCATCTTTGGATTCTTTTTTCCTGTTGCTTATTGTAATGAGTGATTACAATGTAGTTGCCAATTTAATTTAATACTGCATCAAGCAATTGTGTGACAAAGAGTAGGCTTTGATCTTCATACCCTTAGCATGAATTTTATGGCTAGACTGTACTTTCACTTTGTCAAGGTAGCTATTTCTTATAAAAAACTATTAAACCACAAAACAAAATATAAGGGATGTCAATATGCTGCCATGTTATTTTAGTAGTCCAAAGTGGCTAACCACCCTCCCACACAGGCAGTGGGGGTTCATCAGCCTTCTAGAGCAAGGCTCTTTTACTTATTATGTCAAAGGTGCCTCCTTTGCTCTTGATTTCTTGTTTCTATAGATCCATGATCTATGGGGATCTATGTTCACCTGATTTCTCTTCAATGTTATTGTCTACCTTAGCCAACTCTGTAAACCTTTATTTTTAATCCCCTAACATCTTATAGCAAGTTTCATCCATTGCCTTAAAGCCCCTTAAAGATTCTGAGAGTTTGGGTTTTTTCTGTGAGACCTATGATACTCTTTTTCCCCCTCTGCACCCCTTCTTATCAGTCACAAAAAGCTGATGGAACCTCTCCGAGGCCTTGAGTGATTTGTTCAGTTGTGTTCCCTCAATCTGTGAGCTGGGAGATCTGGTTGTAGATACTGTCTCTGTTATCTCTTGTTCCTGAGGGTCTGTGTATCTAGGTGGGGTTTATTACTTTTTCTGTGTCTTCTCTTTGTTTTTTTCAACAATATTCTCAAGAAATGTCCTTACATTACAAGTGTCACGTATGCTTCATATTTTACACAGCTTTTACCTTCCCACTATCCTTACAGTACTTATAAATGTTAACACAATGTTTGAGCAACTAGTTTCATCTTAGGAAAACTGATCTAGATGAAAAAATTAAGCCATTTCTTTTTGCTTGAGTCATTTATTAAGAAGATTCTGAACACCACCTGGTGCTCTTTCAAGCAATACAATGTGCTTTTTGCAGACTCTGAAGAGAGCAATAGCTACAGAAAATTATTTTGATTTTACAAAGTATTTTACTGGTAGAAGAAATGCACTGAATATTAAAAGAAGACACCCTTGGTAACAACAAATAACTAGCCACTTGCATTATATAATAATTTAACATGAAAACTCAAAAACAACCCGCGTCCTGTGGGCTTTTAAAATACCCAGTAATCTTCAGATCTTTTAGTGCTGCTTTGACAGCTCTTTCTACAGCAGCAGCCAAGAGAGTCTGCATATTCTGCACAGAACTCCCAGTATTCAGCAAAAATTGGTAAGCCAAAATATTTTAGTTGCAACACTCTACTTTTCCCAGGGTATCTTCTTAAGCCATTTCCAGGTAATTTCCCTACTATAGTGCCTTATGTGAGAACTTGCTCATGAGACTTTATTTCACATTATGTTCTTTAGTTGTGAATCAGAAATTATTGAAAAATCTCAGTTTTCAATAATTTTTTTCTCTTACAGAAAGAGAACACTTGATGAACACAAACAATTATGTGGAGGAAAAACCCCAAAGGAACTGGACAAATTTGTCTCAATTTTGCTTGACTGAAAATTTTTGACCTCTTGTAGACAGCCTGTCAATATATTCCATGTACCTCAACCCCTTCCCAGAGGCAGATTACCCTTTTTTGTTGTGTCTCCAAGTTACTTATGCCAGACCTGTACTCACCCTAAGGTGTTCAGATTTTTGAATGAGCCATGAATTTTTGATGGACTTCTTTAATCTAGAGCTTTAGGCAGTCAAAGAGTGGGAAGGTAGGATTTAAAGCCATTTTGGCCTTTCCAAGAATTACATCAGGAAAGCATCCTACATCCTAGATGTAGGAAAATACATGGATGAATAAAAATGGTTCCTGAATGACATGGCATAGGCTGCTACAACCTACAAACTTTTAAAACTCCTGTGAAAAGAATTAGTATTGCATCTTGCGTAGTACAACACAAAAAATAACGTATTTTTCTGGAAACTGGTGATAATTTTATTCATTGAAGATTCTTAAGAGTTCACAGATTAAGGCAATTTCCCTCTAAATTCCATCCTCACATGCTGAGACAGCCAGCTAATCTAGAGGCCAAATATCCACCAGGTCTACTGCGGATGCATTTAGAAAAACCCAGGGTTGCTTCTGGAGGCAGTAGTAAAGAATTATTGTCTAGGTAACTATTGTTTTTTGGCATTGTTTTTCTATGGAGTGGATCTCATCCTTTTCTGAAGTGTATTTAAGACCATTAAATTCTTCAAATTTACCTAAAATATTCAGTGTACATAGTTGATATTAAATTTTCTCCTTTTTTCTTTGTGTGTGGAGAGCAGGACTAGATAACAGGTCTATGTGGACACATAGTTGGTTTAAAACTGTGATGTCTTTCAAAAATGATTCTCTGAGAGTAATCTTTTTATGCTTAAATAATTTATTTCTTCCCATAGGACTGCCGTCTAACAGGTTGCTTTTCACCTTTTACTTGCGTGACTGCACTCTGCATTTTCCACCGTTTAATTTTTTTCTTTTTGTTTTGTGGGATCATTTCTGCAATTTATCAAAGTCAATTTGAATTCAAAGTTTTTATTTCAACGTACTTGGAGCCTCACCTGGTTTTCCATCATCTGTGCATTTGATAAGCTTCTTTTTACTGTAGTATCAAATTCATTAATGACAAGATTTAAGTAAAAGCAGATTCTGAGCAGACCTCTTCTACTGTGGGCAGTAATTCATTGATAGATACCCTTCTGATTACAGGTTTCCAACAAGATTTACACCCACGCTGTAGCAGATTTTATCCAGATTGCCCTGTAATAAATTTTGTCTACATCATGTCTCCCTAACCTGCTTATTGAGTATCATGTAGGACACCATTAAAAGTTTTTATTATTCTTGTGATATGAAACATATTTCTATGTTCCTGTGTTTCCATTCTATCCACAAGTTTCATCACCACCCTGTAGGATAAAATTATATTGATTTGACACATTTAATTTTTTTTATAAATAGACATTAGCTGCTATTAATCCTGTAATCTATCAGTCTCTTCTCTACTTGGAAACAGTTAGTCACTTGTATCAAGGTTACTATATACAAGTCCACAGTGAAGCTGAAAAATCTGCAAAATCCCCATGAAATCATCCAGCTCACTTCTTTTTACCATTCTTAGGGTTAGCCTGCATTTAGGCTACCTCTTGTCCCTATACCTTTTCAAAAATAACTTCTAATGAATGTGTTTATTTCAGCCATTTTGATAAACATTTTAGAATTAAACATATCAGGGCCATCTGATTTCCAGTTATCTCATTTAAATATATTCAGACCTCTTTTCCCCTTGTCCTAAGATGAAACCTGATCCCATTGGTGTGAAGTAGTAAATTGTGAAAGGCAGTGATAATAGATGGGTAATTTTGGAAGCGCAAGTTTCAAAAAGGGCAAAAAATGCATGGGTTTTCTTCACTATTGGGTAATGAGCAGGGATTTTTTTCCTATTCTTCTGCTGGCAAGATGTGTGTATGTTATGGGGATATCTGTTGTTGGTTTCATGGGGTTTATACCTTGGTTTTTTGTTTCCACAAGTTTACCGATGTTATTTTTTGTTAATCTTCAGCAACCTGATTTTGTCTACACTTCCTGGATTCTCCTTTTGTCTGAAGTGACTGAAGAAGTCATTACTTAAACTGATCATTTCTTATCCTTCCTCTTGACTGCACTACAAGATTGTGTGAAAATATGACTGTGGCTTAAAAGTCATGTGTAACATGCCATTCTTCAGAAGAGGTGATACCTACACAGAAGGGATTCTGATAGATACAAATTTAACAGAGGGAGATATATAGCTAATACAGAGAGAATTAGCTTTTCCTAAATCAGATGTGTATTTAATTTACATAACATGCAGAGGCATTGTAATTGTTGTAGTTTATCAATTAAATATTTAAAGATTAATGTAATAACCTTGTCTAGGAAAGCATTAACGCCTTTTTTGTTTCTCACCTGTTTATATAAAGCCTGTTTTATAACCCTACAACTCTGTTTTGCAAACAGTGCTAATACCAGTCAATTATACTAGCTGGCATTTGACAAGACCTACAAACACCTAACAAATTACCAACTGAGTCACTACATGAGCAGGAATTTACAGCTATGAACAATGCTGCCATTTCTATTTATAAGTGTTTCTGACTGTTTTTGTTTTGATTACTTACACACACATGCACATAAGCGGGACTCATCAGCTCATTGCAGCCTCACAGTTGACTCAGTCTGGCAGCTGATGTATCTACAGCAGATCAGCTGCTCCTTTGTTAAAAGCTGTCACTGCAGCCTGTAAGAATTATTATAATTAACATTGCAGAATTCAGTATTTCTGGACAAGAGTGGATCCCCTTATACTGAAAGCATTAAATAGCATCACTGTTTACATAATAAATGACATCTGACAAGGCACATTATATTGGTCCTTCATAATTAATTATATTAGTTATATATTATATATATTAATATTTTATATTAATTCTGGAGAAGATGCTACTTCTTGCTCTACAAAAAAAAAATGGTCTAACAAATAATATGAAAAGAAATAAAAGATCTTGCATTTGTGCTGTCATGCATGCAATCAGTGATGAACAAAGGAATGTTTGCGTTACACACCTCATCCTGTGAAATATTGCCACTTTTTTCAGAAGAAGGGCTTTTAGGGTGCATTTGACCTCCCATTCTTCTTTTGTGATGTCACTAGAAGAGCGAACTTGTCAGATCTCAATGTCCTGAGATCCACAGTGAAATTCCCATCACACTGTAGCACCTGCTTGTAACCAAGAATTTCTTTTACTGTGTCTTTAGATTCTCAAGACCTTTTATAGCTTTTTTTTTTTTTCTATTGGATTCACCTCTGATGTGCTTGATTCAAGAGGTGCAGTTGCTCTTGTGCCGAGAAATTCTTTACCATTTCAGGAGAACATGCCATTGCACAAAACATCTATCACACTCCAGCTCCCACTTCATGAAGCTTTTCCCATGCTGAGAAGAACATAAAGAACCATTATAATACCGAAGGTTGAATATGTATTTCAAATTCACAGAGCTTAGTTTTATAGAGTGTAATACTCCCACAGGCATTGACTGAGAGGAAAATGAGCCAGGCTTAACTTCTAGTCTTATACACTCAAAGAATATGCAGGGGAAGGTAGTCGCCAGCTAGTCACTGCTCTGCTTTTGTGAGGCAGAGCAGAGGCGGTGCTCAGGCTGCTGCTTGTAGCACCTATGTGGTCTGCTACAGCCAGAAACTATCACTGTCACAAGGCAGAGGAAAAGAGTGAGCCAAGGAAGGGTGGAACTGCCCATTGCTTGACCTCTTCTGTCCTACAGGTGATGAAGGAAGCCATGAGAAGGGCTCGAAAAGGCAACACTGAGCACCCCAGGGAAACTGGAGAATGCCCAGCACTTCAAACAGCCCCCACCTCTTGGAGACCTGGTCCACACATGTCACATGGGTGCTCTGGCTGTAACTGGAAGAAAGTAAATGAGCTATGCGCTGGCACCAGAAGGGGAATGGAAATATTGGCAACGCATGCTCTGAATGTAGTCATGTGCAGTCTGTGCAAGAGCTGCTCTCACCCTTGCTGTAAGGCTTTTTCCCCTCTTCTCTGCCTAATTTTTGATGTAGTGGCAAGACTTGGCTCTGATTGTGTTAGAACAGACATTTTTGTGTTGCAAGATACACTCAGGTATCATTTTGGACAGCATTTGGCAGCTCCTAGGAAACAAATAAGGGTTTTCAACCTAGACACAAAAATGGAGCTAGTGTTATTTTCAAAGGCAAAAAATGCTGAAAGGTTTTTCATTTTATGTTTGAAAGCCATCTTATCAGAATGTGCCAGTAGTTAATTTTCCTAACATTTTATGTGCGTAACACAAAGGGACAATAAAACACTGGGAAAGGTAAAAACAATCAGAGATTGTAGACCATATGGTGAGGGGCAGAACTTGAAGAACAATAAAGTCATCATCTTCTGGCCTTTAATGTTCATTTGTTTTCCTGGTTGTTTGTAATGTGCCCTGTGGCAGCATTATAAATCTTCTTCCTGTATAATAACTCTTACTACTTCTTTTCTTGCAATTACAAAAGGTGTTTTATTTTTATCAGCCATTCCAGACAACACAGATCCTATCTAATGTATATCTGGAGCAGTAAAAAGATTGAGTGTATAAGTGTCTCATATAGTGTGATACATAAAATCAAACATTAATAAAGGCTTTTGACAACCTCCATCTGTTTGATCTTCACACTTCTCCCCCTGCTTTTTTAAGAGATAAAGTCTTGAAATATTTCAGCATTTCCTCTAACATATCTAGTCTGCCAATTTCTTGCAACAACTTCTCAGTTGCTTAGTCCTATGACCAAAGCAGAGAACAGTGTTTTTGTTGGGGTCATAGGTGTTACTTTTGTTTCTCTGAAACATACACAGAAAATATCTTGGAGCACTTCTGAATCTGAGGATGAGCTGCTGCAAAGCGTTGACTATAGGGTCATGGAAAGTATGAGTGCATATACCAAGATGTAGGAGTAAAAAAGATTGAGAAACTCTTGTATAGAATATCCAGTTTTAAAGTTCCACTTGAGGTGAAAATAGAATTACCATTTCTCTGTTGCAAGCTTAATCTGTCAGGGCAGGTTTTCTTGATGCAGTTGTTGAATGTCCATCTCAGTAGCTAAAGCATGGGAATTGCAAATCTAGATCAGAAGAATTCTCTTACCACAAGAATTCTCTTTTCACCAGTGCAACCTTCTTTTACACAAATTAGATCCACAAAATTAAAGTAAGTACCTAAATTGGTAGTTCTGTCTCTACTTAGATTAGCTGACACTGCAACTATATTTTTTAGTGCTGTGCTGGAGTTCAAACTAAAATCAGAATTTCTCATGTTTAAAAAACGCCATCAACAACAATAAAAGAAAAAAAAAAGTGCTCCCAAAACCAGAAAGTATGAATCCATAGGTTCAAAATCAGCAGGTTCTTGTTCATCTTCCGCACATGACTTGCTGCTTTCCTGTAAGCACAAACATTATGTTACAGTTTCATGCTCTCAGTGAGTTTAATATAGGTGAAATAGATTTAAGATTCATACACAAGAAAAATATATTAAAACTATGTATTTTGATTTTTGAGGAAATAATCTTGCAGTGAAACACATCTTAAGAATTTTCAAATGAACCAGTGAAATCTTTGAAAAAATTCAACCCTTGCCTTGTATTAGTTTTGTTTAATACAAGTAATTCTTTTATCTGCTAAAACTGATTTTAATCTTCTATTTTGAAAGATGAAAAAAATATGAAAAAAATTATAATCAAAACATGTACATATCATGCTATGAGAGACCATTTAGTGATATAATGGCCTTAGCCTGCTTGAAACTTTTATTCGTCAGGAACATTTAATCTCAAGCCCCACAGAGATGAAAATCACTTAAATGATTGTTCTTTGCTGTGTTTTCAGAGGTGATGCCATACAAGTCGCAAAGGAAATATTCATACTGATTTTAAGTTTTCATAGATCTTAATTCTAACATATGAAAGCAAGGAGAAAAGTGTTTTAAGAAGAAATAATAGAAGATAATATAAGAAATTAATTCTATCTTTAGAGTAAATGTATTATGAATTCCTTTCCATAAAATCAAATTATTTCCTATATTTTCACCATGTGTCCCAACACTTCTTAAGAGCATCAAAACCACGTATGACCAAAATAAAGTTCTGTATGCTGTAATAAAGGTCAAGCAGACAATGTTATATTTGTTCATTTCCTTAAGGAAGAACTGCTTCATTAAAACTTTAGTCTATGGTTGTATCAACAAAACAACTTGACAAAATACTTACCAGTGGACTATGAGTTGATGTCAGTGCAGGAATCATGTTTTGCTAAAATGGAAGCTAGGAGTATATTTGTAATTTCAAAAAGGAACCCCTTTAATGACTCTAGAGATGAAAATAAAAAAAAGATAGGTGTCTAACAGAATGTTTCTCCCACCACACCAGTGTGTTCAACACTGATTCATAAACAAATACAGCCAGTAGAACCAGTTAACATATTCTCATTTCCTAGACTGGAACGATGTCATTGCAGTTTTGTTACAATTATATCCCCTGGAAAATTCCTGAGGAACTTCCTTGCTGAAGTAGCTCTGAGGCAATCTTTTCCTGAATCAATCCAGAACGAAATGGCCAAGGAGTTCTCACAGGACTTTTACTACATCGCAGATGTCTCAAATAGCTTTAAGGAGGTATTCAAGAGCTGATTGGACAAAGCCCAAGGCAGCCTGGTCTGTAGGGAACATTAACTCTGCTTTAAGAAGGGAGTTGGGAATAAGTGATCTCCCAAAGTCCTTTTCTATGTGGATAAGCCTATCAGTGACCTTTGTGTGATTTTTGAAATGCCTATTTATGACAAAAAATTAAGCAAAAGTGTGATAAAGTATTCCATTACTTATGAATCAAAATTAGTTTTAGGAGCCTCCAGTATTATCTACTTGTGACATATCAGCGTAGTTTAAAATTGACTTCTGGACCAGATGTGATGTTGTGACTGGTTGCTGGACACCTAGAGAAGAGTGAGTAACAAAGTTCAAAGAAATCAGTGCCATCTAAACATCCAATACCTCCATATGTATTTGATCAATCCTTCCTCTCTATAGCAGTCTCTCTTTTTTTTTAATATGATGTGCTCAAATGTCTTTTATTCTCAATGATGTTTCCATATATTCTGCTAGGACAAATTTCATTTTCGTGTTCTGCTGCATTATGATATTGAAAGTCTTTAATTTTTTAATGACCAAGATAAAATTGGATTATTGTCATTCTGTCTTAGAAACTGTATTACATTACATTTCCTTTGAATTGTAGATCTGCATATCTTCTGTATCTGCTAGGACAAAAATTTCACAGTAAAATGATGGTTAAAAAAAGGTGGAACCATATGTTCTCATAATACAGACAAAAATATTGTTCAAACTCAGATTTTTCTTCTTTTTGTGCACAATTTTGGTTTCAATGTAAAAAATGTAGGTTCTGGGGAGCAGGGTGGAGAAAGGGGGAGCTTAAAGTCAGGGGTATTTAATGAGGTAATGTGGTAAACCATCAGATAGTAGTCTGCTGTTAAAGCTACCGTCCTTTCACCATGCATACTCTGGGGCTGATTGCAGTAAAAAACTATATTTTTCTTGTGGACTAATTGATGTGTGGTAGCACTTTTATTAAGCCACAATGAATTCTCAAGGTATCAAGATCATTTTTCCACAAGACAATGAAACTTCATTTGCCCTTTTTCTATCATCCACCTGGATATCCCTCCCTAATAAGAAGAAGTAGAGAAAGACCTCCTTGTGTTGTCTGGATGAGCTCTTCAGTGAGAGCAAATGCATGTGACAACACATCAAAGGGTCTCTACTTCCATCATCGTTGAAACTTTTACCGTCACGCTTCAGTATAGGGCTCACAAGTGGACTTAACCATCCAATCCACTCATTATTGTTATTTATTTCCTTCTCATCTCTGTGGATCTCATATTCCATGACTCTGAAGAAAGACTTCATGTCCATACTCTTCCTCCCAGACCTTTTCCAACAGATGGCACCGGATAACTCTGCTTGTTTTCTTTAGCCTCCCAAAGAAAGAGCCTCTCTCATCCTTTCCTCTCATTGTCTTGTAATCCATAACTCCAGCATTTTTCAAAGGGTCTCGTTTGTACTACCATTCCCAAGGGTGCTTAGAATATGAGTACTCCTGACTTACCTGAAATCTATCTGGAATTATTCATAAATGGACAAGCATGAACAGATGTGTGAATGTTTGTGTGTGCATACATATGTCTGTGTATTAGAGCTATAAAGAAAGGGGAGTTCCCATTCTTATGGGACCAGCAGTGCTTCAGAGTTTTTGAAAATGGAGAAAAGAGAAATAGCAACAATTTTTCTGAGCAAAAATAAAAAGGTTCCTTTTTTTAAATGAATGCTACATTTTGTGCAGAATCCCTACATGCAAAAAGACAGTCCCTCTCCTGCTAATTGCAAATCTCCTCTTTGTTATTTTTAAAACAAAAACAAAAACTAAGAATAAAACCAGTAACTATCACCGAAGAGTTTTTCTAGGTGAATGGTTTCTTTCTGCTCCCTATGTACTTTTTTCAGATTCAGATGGCCTTTGTAGCACAATCTCAATAGTGTTACAAAAATTGCATAAATCCCCTCTGTGTTTAAGCAGTTGGTTGCTGCTTTATCTTTCTTCTTACACATGATGTTTTGTTCATTATAATATTCATTTCAGCCGGATGGATATAAGTCTGAGGATCCCTATGCATGAATGAGTGTTTACCTACAGCACTGTCATGCAACTGCACTGCTGAATCAATGAACAGAATTCATAAGGGGAATCAATATGTTGTTTCATTTGATCTGAGATACCACCTTAGCTTCCATTTATGTAAACCTCAAAGGTCTCTTGAGGTTACTTTGCACGAGTATTTTTTTCAGAATATAATGAAAAATTAATTTAAATTGGCAAGCACTGCTAGGAACAAAAATATGTAGAATTTTATATATAGGAGATAATACTGTCAATAAACTTCAGGTATGAGTGCGGCTGGTCATTCTGCAAAGAGTGATTTTTCTTTATTTTCACTCTACTTAATTCATTTGCCTTCACCATTACTTGCAAGAGTAGTGTACAGACCAGTAGGTTTAAAATAAAAAACTCAGAACTGATATAAAGCATTTAGTAAGGAGTTTAGTTGTTTAAAGAATGTCATACATTTGGAGCATTAGAGACTAAAAAGGAATGTGAGAGAATTTCAGTGGAACAACTTCTGCAATGATTTAAAAACATTAAGAAATTAACAATTCATGGCTGGCTAGTACTTGCATTTTAGAGTAATACATAGTTTCACAAATATGAAACCAAATCACTTCATAGCATTAGTTTCAGAATACAGATGTACTAGTAATTAAATATATTATAGTTCCAGTCAGTAAGGAAATAATTTATATCCAGCTTGGGGAAGGTTCAATAATCAGTAAATATCAGTGCTATTTCACTGTGATGAACAACCAGCCAATGGAACTCCCTTCAGCCATATAGCAAGCTATCACAAAGCAGATATCTTTATTTAAATAACTCAGGATTTAAATAGTTGTGTCATCTAAGGAGGAGACAAGCCATATATTCCTATAATAAAGACAACCCTGTATTAATATAAACCAGTATGTGATATTATACTGGGGGATGTAAAAATTACCACGTGATGCATGTGACACAAAACTCTCAAACTTTACCTGCTGAAATATAATTAAAGTCTTGAGTTGAGTCATAGGCCCTGGAATGAATTCTGTCTAAAATGAAACATAATAAATGTTTGAATGAGGTAAGGAATAGGACTGTGGCAAGACCGTGGGAAGTGCATGATAGTGCAAAAGGAAGGTGAAATAACCTGAATCATGTAGGCAGCAGGGAACATGTCCAAGTAACAGCAAGTTGTAAATAATTCATGGAGAAATTACCTAAGTGTTAACAAGATCATATGATTTCTGAATAATTTCATTTTGGGCTATGTTGGTGCTGCAGTCCCATTACATATGAAGAAAAAGAGGCATTTTTCATATTCCATGAAAACCTTTCACACTGAAAAATTGGACATCTCCTTTAACCCATAGAAATTATTGTTCAGACATGCTCAGGAAGACCCTTATTGTTTTGCACTGTTCATAAAAAAGTAGATATGCAACACATAGTTCTCCATAAGCCTCCCCACCTGTTTATCAAATTAAACTATGTTTTAAGTTATCTTAAGGCTATTTAAAGAGAGCTTGCATTTCAATTACATTCTCCATCAGTAGTCATGGGGGAAGCATAGTGTCTGTGGTTCACCTACAGCAAAATGTGGCTATTCTGAGCAGCATTCATAAGTCAGCAGCAGCTGTATTCTGGCAAGGAAAGCAAGGGCAAAAACTTTTCCAGGAATGGATGAATGTAGACTGGATGACAGCTGCTGCAGTGTGAACATTTCTATAGTCTGATGTCCTCTTATTCTTCAGCCAAGTCTCAGCTCCTCAGACCTTCTGCCACAGCCCGCAAAAGGTAGTTTTTTTGAAGGTATGATTGAGCAGATCTGGAGTCACTCTGGATTGCTCAGTTATACTTGACCTCCACAACTGCCTTTATTAAAAAAGGATAAAAAAGCGTAGTGAATGATCAATATTCAAATTTGTAATGGCATGTCAGATGGTAAATAAGTTTTAAGTAGAGATAGATGTACTTATTTACTTGTTCACAGAATCTAGAAAATACATGTTAAAATAAGAAACAACAATTTAAAAGAAAGAAAAAGAAATAATAATCAAACCTGATTACAAAACTGAAAACTATGGCTAAAGATCCCTGAAGACCTTTTTTCAGTGCAAGAATGTAGCAGTTAAAGTCTAATTCGTGGTTGTAGGGACATATTTCTTAGGGAAAACAAGGCTATTTCTGATTTTCAGTTCTTAGAAAAATGGCGGGTTTCCTTTTTTTTTTTTAAGAAAACAAATACAAAATGGGTAAAGTGATACCTGGTAACAGGAGAACTATTATTTTCTCTTTTTTCTCCCATTTTTAAAATTATTTTTAGCATCAAAGGTTGGAGCTCAATCACTCTAAATTCTATCACCAAATTCATTCCCCTGAATCCTGGGAAGATAACAGAGAAGGAAGGCTTCACATTAATCAGAAAAGGGATTTTGCTAACTTTATAATGAGCTAATCTGGAAACACCCTTAGGGAGATGAGTTCAGGGATCACAATCAAAGACTGAAGTCTCTGGAGTGAAAAAAACAGTTGTTTGCCTTCCTGATGGTTGGATTTTGTGTCGACCTGTTCCTTTCAAACTGCGTCTTTAAAGACCATTAAAAAGGCAGTGATTAAGGGCAGATGTTGAACAGACTGTTTCCAACACACCAGTTTGGGTTCATTCATTTCTATGCTGGTTTTTTTTCTGGCTAAAGATGGTTTCAGTTCAGTCCTTTTATTGTATCCACAGACAGATATAATTTTTTCTTAGATAATTTTTTTCTCTCTTTTCTCTCTCTTTGGTGACTTTTAGCCCTCAGTATATGTTATTAACAGCTATCAAAACATTTTATAAACTTCCATTGACTTTGCAGCCCTTCAGCTCACAGCTGGAACAGACCTGTTGAACCCCAGTTATTACAGTTGGCAGGAATAGATCCGTTATTTTCTCAGTGTAAAGCTGATTCAAAACTACAGTTAACAAAATTGAAAAAAATGAAAGTACTCGCTGCTACATCACTGGGTTTGACATTTCTAAATAATCTTAGTGTTTCCCTTGTCATTTCTGCCGTTGCTCAGAGATTCCACGCTCTGGGAAGTTTTTAATGAAATTGCTCCATTATGCAGGAAACTACATAGAGTGAGTAAGGGTCAAACCTGGACCAAAAGAAGCTTCTCATATAAAGTTAATATTGATGGTTATCTTTGTGGTATTGCATAAATATAAAACTTAATATTATTATCTTATGAATGCAAACTGTGTTTGCTGATGACTAAACACTTGAGTTAGAAATGAGACTTTGGTGAAACTCTGGAGTAGTTCCTGACACTGGAAGTTTGCTGAGGCTTAGAAAAGTATTGCTCTCATATCTTTTTGAAACAGAACCGATATACTAACATAGTCATTGTGTTGCTTCTGTAAGGAACCCTAGAGAATGAACAAGTCATTTAAAAATGCTTATTACAGATGGTGTGGGAGCCAGTCCAGGTACAAAAGAGAGGGAACTCAGCTATTTCTTCTCTTGTACTTGATCTTGAAGTCTAGAAAGGAAAAACTTGTAAAAAAGTCACTTTGAAAACTCAGCAGGAGGCTTGCCTGACTAAAGCCTGCGCTCTTAGGCCTGTAATTGCATAAATGTTAATTAAATTAGACAACTAATGAGAACTGACTGACAGGAGCTAAGCAGAAATAAAGAGCAGCTGCTTTTTGGGGCTCTGCCACATGTAGTCTTCATCCCACTCCAGCAGCAACTTCCCATATTTCCCTCCCTTCTCTACTGAATGCAGGCTCAAATGAATAGTTCACAATTCCTCCCTGTCTGGCTTGGCTAATTCCCAAGAAAAACAAGTCTTTTTGTTCCCTGAAGAACAAGCTTAGCTGTGCTGGAGAAGTGAAAAGGGAATCAGGTAAGGGTGACAAAGACGAAGAGGAAGAAGACTCTTTCCATCAGAGCAGACAAAGTAGAAAATGGGAGTGGATAGGGGCAGTAATTCCCCCAAAAGGCAAATGATGCCAAAGAGACTGTAAGAGAAAACTGAAGGGGAGATACTTGGGAAGTACAAGGGCCTGCTACAGATACCACAAGTCTGATTGAGGTTTTGCTAGTGGGGACTGCTGTTAAAGAACTTACAGTCCTAAATCCAAAGCAGAATCAAAGAATGGAAAAATTAATTTCCTGACATACGGAACAAGAAAGGTGAATGTAAGGTGACAAAAAAGGATTCTGATGGAAAAAAGAAAATTATGCAAATTGCTATTGTTGAGGTCAAATATTCCCTTGGAAATGGCTCAGCCATAACTGAGCTATATGTGAAAATGAGCAGAGGCACTGAAATAATATATTAGTCAAATTAATTTTGGGAAAGGATTGCAAAAAATTAATACCACTGCAGCAACAATTCTATAGATTCCAAGAATTTAAATCTGTGGTTCTTTTTATTATAAATGCTACAAGTATTGTAGCTAACCAGCTATTTAATTTCCTAGATATAGATAACAGAAAAAATACTGTGAAGAAGAAAAATATAATTTCTGTTTGCAATTAAAAGATTTTGTTAGTCAAGAGTGTTATAATGCCAAGAAGTAAAGTTATTCTGGAAGGCTGGTAAGTGCTAAGACACAAATGGGTTTCTTGGACTTGTTCAGTTTAAGTCAAAATATAAAAACCCAGACTAGTAAATAATGTTCTCTGTTTCAAAATTAAGGATTTGAGTTTCACAAAAGAATTCAGAGGTCAGACTAAGAAGATTCATGTGTCAAAGGCTATGAAATGATGTGAAGGAAACATTCACAGTACTTGAAGTTTGTTGCCAAGAACAAGGGAAATTCTGTTGGGGACAGCTCTAGATTTAGTTGAATACTTAAGCAGCTGAAACAGGATTCTATTAAAAACCTGGAAACTTGGATTAAAAAAACCCAAGAAAATATTGATTATCTAAGAATCTTATCAGGAAGATCAGAAAGTTATGAAAGAAGATGATAAAGCAAAGTTGAGCTCATCCTGATCAGTGATGAAGGGGTCAAAATAGCTACAGGAGTGGCTAAGTCAAATTTGCACTCTGCTTCTCTTTGCAGAAAATGGGACATCATTGTTGAATATGCAGGAGGAGAAAAATGTCTATGAGAAGGATTGTAGGGAAGTGGAAACTGAGACATAGGAAATGTCAGGAGAAATTAAGGAGATCAGATCCTCCTCATCAGGTACCTCCTCAGTGTAATGAGTATCTGGTAGGATGGCTTACCTCCAATTTTTAGATTTCCAAGTACAGAAACATAGGAAAGTGTGCAAGTGAGTATGTAGCCATGATTTTTACTAAAAACTTGATGTTTTAAGGTATCAAAAATAGTTCTTGAAGCAGTAACTTTTCAAAAGGAAGACATTATCTAGGCAGCTGCAAATAGATGACTTCGACCTCTACAGTGCACAAAACTTGGAATATATTGTCAAAGAAAAAGCAATTAAGACTAGAGCGGCAAATAGGAATTGGTATAAAATCCAAGAACAAGAAGGCCTTGCTACTATGGATTGATAAAAGAATTTTCTTCTATAAATGGAAGTTTCATGAAAAGGAAATGACAGTGGAAGAGAAAAGTATGAGTTCATCAAGATAAGTTATAAGTTATCAGTGTGATGTGGTCCAGAGAAAGGAAATATAATTAAACATATCAGAAGAATTGGCAGGAGAGTGAGAAATATTAATATAAAGTCCTACAAAATTATCATGAAAAGTTCTACATATATTGTGGACATCCACATTCAAGAAGATGAAATTTGTATTAAAAGGAGTACAGAGACTGCTCAGAGAAAGGGCAAAACTTCCCGCAAACAGTGACTAACAGAATTTGGTTTAATAATCTCGCTAAACAAAGACTGAATGACACACACTTGATCCCTCTGTGAGAGACCTTCACTTCCCTCTCTACTTTCTCTACCAAAAACTATGGAGGAGTTTGTTAAGCCAGAAGAAAATATTGATAAAGGTAAAAGAAAAAAGCTGTAAGCTGTGCACAAGAAAGTTTAGATTAGAACTAACAATACATTCTTTAACAAAATAAGACTTTGAACCATCTTTCCATTAAGAAGTTGGGTGAGAAAATGCTACAGTTGTAAAAGAGAATTGGTTGTTTTAGAGCCCAGTTCAACCCAGTTGCTTGGCATAGTTGAAGACTCATGATATTTTCCTTGTGATGTTTTTATGAACTGCTTTTTAATGTACAAGCAAGTAATTGGTATGCTATATTTATTAATTAATTGGGCAAGTAAGGAAAAAATTGAATTCTCATTGGTCATCAATTAATGAAAAGAAATAAACAACAAAACATATCCAGCAATATATGTTTATTAAACTGACTACTATATACCTAGATAGAAAGATATTGATTAATATATGCATCTTGGAAAGTTCTTTTGCTGTAACTTGCTGTCAGGACTCACACATTTATTGTGAGCATCCTGACAGTCATAGAAAGATATGTCCAAGTGGCAGCTAGATTCTTATGAAGCCTTTTTCTAAGTATCAATAAAGACTGACTGTTGTGTCAGTGGCAGCATGAGAAAGATGCCTTCCTTGCTCAAAAAATGAAATGAAATCTGTTATAGCTGTGTTTAACGTCTTCCACTCCCCAGAAGGCACTTGCAGTCGTTCCAACAAACCCCAATGATATTGCTTGCTTTCAGACAGTGAAAATGAGTTCATAAGCCAAGCTTGACATAATGTACTCCCCTCTGTGGCATGTGTACATGGTGGAGAGAAGCATTTGAGATGCAGTCTGTCTGTCTTTCTTTCTTTTGGCACCCAAGCATTTGGGCCTCAGCACCTGATGGCTGGGCTCCTGCCTTGGCCCTCAGAGGTCATTAGGAGGTGGCCAGGTCTGTAAAGACTCCAACACTGGCAGGTGAGTGACTGTGTGCTAGGCAAGCAGGCTCCAGGAGCAGTATCCATGGCTCAGGGCTGAGCACATATAGGCACACAGTATTTATGTATGTCCACACATATATGGACATATACACATATATACCACATATGTCAGCCAGAGGTGGAGGATGGTGCCAAGGTGATCCAAGCCACCAAAATACTCACTGAAAAAGTGCTTTAGAACAGTATTGATGTCACCCAGGGTCTGAAGCAGTCAACTCTTCACTTGGGGCAGTATCCTGGGCATCTAAACACATTGGGAAGCAGTACTGTTTTTCAAGCATGCCTGCAGAACCCTCACATGATACTTCATACTTTCTGAGTTCTTGTTTGCTCAGATCAAGACCTGAGTCATAACTCTAAATGTTTAGCCAGACAGGATTAGGTATATATGGTTTTTGAGAACTTTCAAGTTAAAATAAATAGAAAGAAAGCTCCAGCAAGCTTTGCTTGCTCCAAGGCTATCTGGTCACCTGGGTGTCAAAATCTGCCTACCCTGGTTGCAGGCACTTACAGGGTGAATTAAACTCTGAATTGTATTATGAAAAAGAATATTGCTTAAAATTGAAGGCAAATATATACCTTTTTTCCTTTTTTTAAAACTTGTGATTAATTCACATCCATCATGAGGACTTCATTACAGAAATTTTGCATTTTATTTCTCTTCCTGGGTAGTGAAAAAAGTTTTAAAGAAAAATTAGGCAAAAATAATTGAAAATTAGTAGTAATTAAAAGTAAATATCTAAAAAATATATGGATTGTACCGCTCTTTGAATAATTTTTTGGGGTTTTTTTTTTCCTCATGCTTAGAATATTATTAATTTAATATAATTAGTAAGAAATATAACATTGTTTAGTAAAACAAAACAGGTCTCACGGGTAGATATATTTTTAGATCGGAAAGAATTGAAGTCAGCCAAGGCTAACGCTGTATTTTTAACACGTGATACATTTAATCTCATATCTGTGGATGCTCTGGCACATGAATTCATGGAATGACCAACTTCATGAAAACTTCCAAATCTTTCAAGATGACAGATTAGAAACCTTCTGGTATTTAGTGTAGGAATGCATGTGGAAATGCTCTGCTCTAATTAGGCAGAAGCATTTGTAGGAACTATAAAGTACAGCGGCTTTTGCATTGCTCAGGCCCTAGATTTTTGTGTGTGTGTCTTTGTGACTGTGTCCCTACCTGACTTCAGTGGCTGCCTAAGATATGTGTGTGACACCTCTTTTAGGGAAAAAGCTATTTTTCAGTGCTTTCAGTAGCCTCTCTCTGCCACCTCCACAGATATGCCTTAATGATGTAGTCTGCCCTGCAGTGCTGCAGCCTTCAAAACCTGAGTTTTGACATAATAGTTGTTAGTATTAGAATGGGATCTGTGCTACATTGAATCCTCTTACATTTTACTCTTACATGCTTCTCTTTTTCTACTGTATCTCTATTGGGGTGGCTAATTTTAATTTAACACATTTATCCAAAACAAAGGGTGGCATGCATAAGAGCACAAACCAGAGAGACATATTTATAAACAAATTAGATAATGTTTGCAAAGTACTTCAAATAGGGTTTGCTAAATCAGCACTACATTTTATCAACCTGAAATAATTAAATCATAAATAACTAGGTTTTCTTTAATTCTGCTTCACATTATGTAGCCTGCAGATTGTCAAGGACCATGACTGATTCTAGTTCTTCACCAAAGCAAGGCATCTACTGTTCAGCAGGAAATTAAGTTTTGTCTATTTTTCATCTCCAAGTGGTACTCTGAATTTCTATGATCCTTAAAATATTCATATTGTAATACAGATTTTACTTCATATGGAACTTACTCTTAGGGAAACTATTTAGGAATTCAACTTTTTTTTGTTAGCAACTTTAAATGAATCTGTACTTTCTACTGAAAAAAAAAAGAGAAAAAAATGTTCACATATATACGTAATCTGAAATTCTACTGGTTTGCTCAGATTTTTATGGGTCCTCCAAAATATTTTTACCTGCTGCAAAGCACGGCTAGATATTCCATCTAGTCATGATCATCTGTCAGTATACGATCTTTAATGTCCCCTCTTTTCCCTGAACAATAACAGTGTATTTGGTACAGATTCATACAGATTGTGAACCCTCCCTACTTTGTTCAGTTACCAAGTGCCTGTTGTCTGTAAACAGCATGATATTAAGAACTAAAAGATTAAGCTGCAGTCCAATTCAAAACTCGCAATTTATATTCATTAAGTACAGCACACAGTGGAAAATAACACATAACAAAGTAGAAACCAGAATTTGAAGTAAAAATTAAAGGTAAGAATAGTTGGAATTTTGGTTTTGATTTAAATTAAGAGTAGACAATGAAACATTCTGAATGATGATACTCTGGAAAGTGTTCCAACTTCGATGTTACAAATTCAGGAGCATTTGAAAATGCCAACTGCAGTAAAATTATGTATGTAATGATTGTTTTATGCTGACAGGTCACTCATGAGGAAAAATAGTTTAAATGGACCTTGTCCAAAATAAAATTCTTATAATTCAGGGCAGGGGCTCATATTGTTCATCACACTTACATTGAGAAGTTAGTACACTCGCTTGGTTCCATAAATTTCAAGGTTAGATAGTCAAGAAGATGTGTGCATTCAGATGGGTGTTTTACTGTTCTTCGCTTCTGTGAATTTTGGGATTTCAGGTACAGACAATCATTCATAGACACAGAACGGTGAAGCATATAATGTTTTTGCAGTCCTTCAGGTCCCGGGGCAGATTTTGGTTGAAACTAGCTTTTATTTTAGAAAAGAGCACGATGAAAATAAATGAAGAAAAAAAATAAATCACACTTCTAACATTATACTTTTGAATTTTTGCTTCCTTTAGGGACCATTCCATGTTTTATAAGTCTTCATATCACATAGTAAACTATAGAAAGTGATTCGCAATAGTATTCTGTTTATGAGACTTCCTTCTGTTTCAGAGAATCACATGATAATTCATGAATTCTGTCAGCAACTCTGATATACCAAATAAAGATGTTCAAGAAATTTCTTCTTACGAATACGATGGTCATTACACTTGTGTTCTGCAATGCAGTAATTAAGGCATGTGCCAAAGCTCTCATACTGCAAACATTTTAGCTCTCGTAGTGAAGCTCAAAGTGTCTGAGTCTGAATCTAGCGCCCATAGGCTCTATTTTCAGTGTGTGTGTAATCACTGAGTTAAATAATTGTGCACAAGGTTACATCACAATAATTTAATTTTAATATTTCCAATCTCCTTGTCTAAGTTTGTTACAGGAGGATAATCTAGTTCATGATAGATTCATCTACATGAATCTTTCAGAAATTAAAACTCAGAGTTAGTGAAGTGTTCAGTGATTTCAGATTTCACAGGGAGTCATGGAATCAGGGTAGACTTGCTGTACTCTCAAGTATTAAAGAATCTAAAGTTTCACACAACCTGGGGCAATCTCTTTTTGTTCCTGTTGCATGTGTGATAAATATTGGACATATTTAACATCCAAAGATTCTTCATACAATGCAGTTTAGAAAAGTGCTCTACTTTAAAAAATCAGTGGCTTTAAAAGTTGTTTTTTTGTATTGTTGAATTATTCCTATTCTTGTTTGATCTTTTTGACACATTTTTCATTGGGTAGCAATGTGCATTGATTAAAAAAAAAGAAGGAAAACTCTGATATCTACAAAAATGTGAACTATTTTAGCTGCAGCTGATCCATGATATCACAAGACTTGGATACCCATACTGCTTAGAAAACTCTGGGCTCCTTTCAGCACATCTACTCGAAGCTTTCTCCTAACATGAATGCATTTTTCAGCCTTGTACCTGCTGTAGGAAGCATGTAACAGACTTCTTGGAAATCAGATGGTTAGCTGAGTTCTCACCCTGTTTCCAGTCTCCTGCTGCTGTCTGCATTGCCAGGTTTCATGAGGATACTGTGATTGTCAAGCTATTCCTTCGTTTCTGATCTCTCAGTTGAAGCTGGAAGGCATCTGCTTTAGCGGCTGTTTCATGAAGGGAGATCTTCCAAGCAAACAGTAGTTGAGAATGAAGATTCCCTGTAATGACTAAGATATCATATGTAGTTTCATGAGGATGGGTGTAGAGAAGTTCAGAAAGAAAAGGAAAAGCACAGTTCAACAGAGTGGTGGCATCTTAATCTCTCAGGTACTGAGTGTCGATATTGGACAATGAAGG
This sequence comes from Origma solitaria, assembly GCA_013397895.1. Classification (NCBI taxonomy): domain Eukaryota; kingdom Metazoa; phylum Chordata; class Aves; order Passeriformes; family Acanthizidae; genus Origma; species Origma solitaria. Next base: position 831,816 of record VZRL01006566.1, read on the forward strand.
CAAATAATCTCAGGGAATGTGCTGCTCCCATTTCCCTGTGTTAATTCCAGTTAACTCCAGTATTTTTGGTATCTGTCTGTATTTCCTGATATCCTACAGTGTGACATTTGATAGGGGCAACTCAGGAGATCAAAGTTGGTTTTGTTTTCTTTTTTCCTTTTTTTTTCTGCCCAGGCTTGTCAATTGCCTTAACTACCCACCAAGATTTTTTTCAAAAGGTCTTTGAAATCCTGTTTCTGTTAAAATAAACAGGCATTTATTTAGCCATTGCTTTTAGTAGATAAAAGTATCTATAGCCAACTAATGATGGTTTGTGAAAACAGCAATGAACTTTTATTTTCACTCTCTCCTTTTTTGACTGTGAACTTTCCTGAAAAAGTAATAGTAAGGTTATTTTTCTCTGAGTTTTTTTAGCTGCTCTTGTTTCCTCTTCCTTACATATCCCTGAATATCCTTGACAATGCAGCAGCTTTTTTCATCTTTTTTTTTGTTTCTCTTTAAGAAAAAGTCTTTTGAGAAGCACAGTTTTATTTTATATTCAGGTGGACTCTTTTAATGTAATTTTAGTCCATATAGTCAAAAACAATTGTAGATGAATCCTCATGCATTTTCAAAAAATATTTGTGTGAACATTAGACTTAAAATTGAATAATCAAAAAATATTCAGGAACCAACAGGCAATAAAACCTTTCATCCTTGAACATGGAAACTATATGACTGATCTATAATATATATATGTTGTTCTGTAACAAATACCAGTTCTATAACTTCAGCATATTACCAAGTTTTCTTGAAATCTTTTTATCAAGTGGATTAAAGAATAGCAAAACCAATGTTCTATGGTTAGTTGGTGTGGTTTTTGTTCTTTTTTCTCATGGAGGAAAATCGCTCTATTTCAGAACTTGTTGATGAAGTTTTTAACATATTTTTTCCAGAAAATGTGGAAAATTATTCACCAATGAACTTCTTGATAGCATACCTAGGTACTGGATATTGCCTTAGAAAATCTTGAAGGAAAGAGTGAAAAGGGACAAAGAGACAAATGCAATTCCACATTTGTGGGGTTTTTTTAATATTTCCAGTTTCTCAGAAAAGGGATCTAATCCAGAGAATGTCACTGATCGAGATTAAGTTTAAGCATCTGTACATGACTTCTGTACAATTAAAATGAGAGATATGGATGACAGAGATTGCTAATGAATTGTGAGGTAGGTAAAGAAAAAAGCTAGAGGAAAAGGGACAGTTTAACAGTTGCTATAAAGGAGAGGGATCATTTTTGGCAACACTGTAGGGACTGTGATCCTGTTTAATAGATGCAGAAGCGGCCACCAGGTAAGGAATAGGCATGGGTTCATTCATTTAATCAGAGAAACAAGAAAGCAGGAGAGGATTGTGGCTAATGTGGAGACATAGGAATAGAATGATGTTGAGCAATGAAAACTCAGGCACCGAGGGAGTCATAAACATCTGCTGTAGTGTGATCACTTGTCCAAAAGGAAACAACAGAGGACAAGGGAAATCTGTGTGCACCATCAGCTGGAGAAGACATCTAAGCTGCCCCTGTGAGTCAGGTGTGAGAAGTACTGTGGCTCTCAGGTACGTTTGGCAAAGCAGGGCAGCAGAGAGTTTGGACAGAAAACTCTGTCATCTGATGGGGATATAGAATTATCAGAGTTCTTATTTGAGACAATGGCGGGACTTCCTCTGGAATAATTTATAATACTTAGATTATCCTTTTTCAAGTAACAAAATTTTTATCTGAAAACAGCCTGTGGTTTACTTCATTCATCAAAGGAGAAGACTATCCATCTAAAGAAGTGGAATTAAAAGTGGTTGACTTGTTTTGCTTAGTGGAACAGAGTCTGAGGGGATTGTTGACTATTACATAAAATAAAAAACTGAATTTTAGGACAGAAAAATAGCCACAGAAATGCAAAACTTGACATCAGAATAAATTTAAAACTTCATCTTCGTTGTCTTCTTCATCTTCTTCTGTTTATGCTCAAAAATAATTTTCCAAAACAACATAATAACAACAAAGATTCATTAGAACATGACAAGTTCATGGAAAAGATGACAGAATATTTTAAATTTGAAACAGAATCTCTGCCCATCTGATGTATTGATATTTTTTAAGGGATTTGAAAGGAGAGTGACTGTTCTTTGAATATGCTATATATGGATAATTTTATTAATATGCTTCAGGAATTTTGCCTGTTGCCAAATAAGGCCAGCTAAGTTTTCTCTTCCATGAATAATGGGGATACTTTTGTGTTTGTGTTTTGTTGCTTGTTTTTTACCCCTGAAGTATTTTTTTAATTGAACACAATGGCAGACTGGAGATTAGTGTTCACTAGTGTTATCAGTAGCATCGATTTATTCGGTGCTGTGCTATTGAGCCCTGCTCACATGCTCAGGGTTGCAGTGGTGACCATACTGGAAATCAGGAAGACTGCTTTCTTGCAGGTAAAATCACAGAGAGCACCCCTTTTTTTCTTTTTTTTCTTTCTTTTGTACAATGCTGTGTTCTGCTTTTTTGTTTAGTTTGAAATTCTTCCTTTTTTTCCACTGTACTCATTATAGTTATCCCTATTGTTTAGAGATCTTGATATAATTAGAAGATTCTTTGTAGGTTTCTGTGGATTACTGTTTTCTGTGAAAATTTCTGAAATTAATTATTTCATTGCATAGCTGCTATGGTGCTAGAGTGGAACTGACTAGAGGTGATTCTTTCCAATTCTGCTTAAAATCTCAGGCGGGATCTAGGTAGACACCAAAGTTTTAGACAGGTCATAAATTTCTTGTAGCTCATGAGTCACCCTTGTAAACTTGCACAGCTTTATTTTATAACAGCAAAAGAACTGATGCTCTTCTAAATATTTCATTGAGTGCAGTGGTGAACCATCAGAAATCATTAGAAATATATCCTTTAGTTGGCTTTTCAATATCTTGTAAGAAAAGTTAGACTCCAGGTTTTCAATATAGTAGTTTTATATCATATGACTATGAACTGCCTTTATTGTACAATGTGGATCACTTCTCTAGTGCAAAGTATATCAATAGAGAAAAATAGCCAAGTCACTGAAAAATGTGAGCAGCAACATGGTGGCAGTATTTAAAATTCTTTCCCCTATTCTGTAGTGTTTAGGTATTTATAGCTGTGGTTTCACATGTTGATCTTTCAGCCATTCCATTTGTTATCCTGAACAATCTATTTTTTACATGATACATATTGTTTCTTCATGATTCTACTCTTTCTTTTCTTACTTGATTCCAGTATCATATTTTAATATTTGGCTGTACTTCACTATTTTGGTCTTTAGTCTTGTGTCATTGGTCTGCGGTACACTGGTTTTACTGTTTCTGTTTATCTTGCTTTATGGTTAAGGAGAACATTAGTGCCATGTTTTCATTTTCTTTGCAAGATCTAGGTCCACAGTAGGCTGTCGGTCTTCGCTAAGTCTCTAAATTGCCAAGATGTAGAAAAAAATCTATATTCCTATTTCCATATTTGCATGCTCTATTTTTATTCTTCGTCTCTGTAGGAACTGCTTAGTCATCCTAGGGAGTCTGTAACCCTCTCAAGGTTCTGGTTTGTAATGGATTTTTCCCCCTGAACTTCAAGCACCAAGTTAATATATCGGACAAAACAGGTTTCTGTATTCTCTTCAATTTCAAGTTCTTGAGCTCATCATTCTAGGTAAACCTGATAGAAAATTTTCAGTATTTCTCGAAGTTTGTTCTTCTGAAATTTTAACTGAATTGACTGACTCAACTTACAAACTGAAGTTTTCTATTACTTTGGTACGATTTATCTCATTGAAAATAAAACTGGAATCATATTTTGTTGCTATGTTTTCACTATTTAATAAAGAAATATATTTGGGGGGTTTTGTATCATGTGAAGGAATATGATATCTGCTGATACCCTTGCCTTAATTTTCTAGGAGTAAGTTTAGGAAATTAAAATTACTTAATATGCTACCATTTTTACTGTTTGTCTTCTAATTTTATAAACATTCCTAACCATTCCAAGACTCAGTTCTCTATAGCAAACACTAACTTTTGGGAGATTTTTACCATGTCCCATCAAATAATGCTTGTTTTGTACAAGTCTTAAATTCAAAGCAATCACCCATTTAAATAAAATGTCCCTTTGACTCTACTTTCATTTATGTCTTTCCATACGGATGGTACAGACATAGGTTTGTGTTACGCAGATCACAGATCTGCTTCCTGTCTTGGCTGGCAAAGAACTATTTTTGTATGCCAATGTTATTTATTTAGGACATTTTGCATGCATTTAGGAAATTGATGTGCGTTGTACTGTGATGTACAAGAGCATGAGATAGACTGCCTGTTATATACTGAGAGCTCAGGCTAAATATAAGGCTTAAACAAAATATTACAGTGACATTTTTCTTTCCTTATTTTGATTTTCTTTTTTTTTTTTTAACTTATTGAGGGCTGTTTAACTTTATGTTTATTGAAACTTGGTCACAAATACTTACAAAATCCTGGTTTTGCAATGGTCAGAGATACTCGATTTTAGCTACTGAAAATAATATTAGTTAGACTCAGTATGCACTCATTAAATCTACTCAGTCAGTCAGCCCTTATGCTGTATTCAGGTCTCTTTCTCCCTTTAATTTTAATTTCCTTTGCTCTTTAAATTTCCCTATCTGAAAGTATTAAGAAGGAAGGAACATTTCACTATTTTGCCCCTCTTAAAGTAAAAAAAAAAACCAACCTGGCAGTGTTGCTGTCACTGAAATTTTATAATTGACTCATCTGAAGTGGGAGGGGCTGAGCACTAATATAATTTTCCTTTAGGATGCACAGTCTATGATAGATTTGCCTTGAGAGCTCAGGCCTGTACCTAAGGAAGGGTAAAAACTAATTATCCAGCAACCTAAAAAATATTTTTAACAGAACTGAAGAATATAAAAGGGAACTTTATGTAACTTGCTTTAGCTTTTTTTTTTAACAAGTAAAATCTTACCTCTAATGGAGAAGCAGGAAAAAATCAACTGAAATAACCTACCACCACATAGTAATTTATAGGTAATAAATCAGTATATGATTAAGTAAAGATACAGTAGAATATATTGTATTGTAATATTATAAGTAAAATGTACATGAAATCGAAAGCACATAACATGCATAGAGTGAAAACAAGGACCAAATGGAATAATTTTGCATAATGATAATATGAAACAAGGACTGAAATTGATCATATGATTAAAAAAAGCGATGAGATGGGAAATAAATTCTTTTACTTGCTTGGAACGTGATACAGAAGCAGAAGAATCATGTGTTTTGGTTTTGAGCTCTTTCAATTTTCAGCTGTTTTTCAATTTTCAAAACACAGTGTTCAAATCCATTCATTTTGTCAAAGATGTTTTCATATACTGAAGCTTAAGGGACCTAATATGATCAACCATGTTTATCTCCTTCAAATGCTGTATTCTATGTATGTATGGCTGCATAGTCATTGATAATTTGTATCATAAATACATATATCTGAAGTTTGTCAGTGACTCCATAGTTATTTCTGGATAGCTCCATTCTTTGAAAAGTACTATGAATTAAAAATAGGCTTTACATTTGGGAATGGAGTAAGTTTGCTTTTCCTTTTTTAAAAATAATCTTTGGCATGAATTCTGCCACCATTCATGTGGGATTGCCATAAATCACGTATATGTTACCATGGATGCTCATTTATCAGCTTGCATTAGACAGCTGCATAAATGAAGATTCCAACCTTGCCATTGAACCTAGCAATCTGAAGCCTGTAATTTGCAGTATATTTTTCCTGGTCCTTGTCAAATACATTCAAACAAAAAAAAAAGCAAAATCTACTCTGTACTGCAACTTGTGACTCCTGCTTGCCTGCTGTGTCTGCAACCTCTAGTTTTTGCTTTTCACATTACTCTTCCCTAGAGGGATGGAGCTCATATAAAGAACTAAACAACATTTTCTTCTGTTCTCCTTTTTTGCAAAGAGGGGAAAAAGGGAGCCTGAAGTAGGATAAAGACAGAGGAAGAATGAGAAGGCCAGATAAAAAACAGGTGAAAAATTAAGTTGAAAAACTCTGGGTGATAAAATGTGGGGGAGAATTGCGGTTAATCATTGTGCACAACTGATTGTAGATAACGCATGAGCAGTTTAGAAAGAAGCTGTTATGCAGGTGGTGTCCAACCATCTCCTGTGACAGGAGAGGTTAAACTGTTGAAACATGGAGCATTCTTTCAGACAAAATTGCCTATGACAAGCTAGTCTCTCTCCTTTCCATGAAAGATTTTTGTTGGACCTTGATACCAGTATCTTTGCTGTCCTATACACCCATACTGAGGAGGATGGAAGGGAATGCGGGAGGAAGGAGCTGAAGCTGACAATCAGATGAGCAGGAGAGACAGATGTGGGTATGATGGAAGGAAAATTGCTGTCAGCCCGCTTCTCCCTGGGGCATTTGGGCAACATGGACTCTCCCTAGTCCCTCACACCTATGGACATCCCCAGTCAAAGGAAGGCACACGTTGTGCATTTCAGGGCCCAGTCTGGATGGCTCCACTCTGAAGCAAAGAGGACTACATCTATTTTATAATGTCAGTACTGGCGACACTTAAGACCTTAATGACTTTATTTTTAAAGGTTCAGAATAATCATTTGGTATGTGATCAGTGCTAGTGCTCTTAGCCAAAAAATTTGTAACTGGTAGGTTATGTATTTGTGTTTGTTGAACTGATTTTTTTGCTCTTGTTTTCTCCCAAAAAATAGGGTAGTTGGTTATTCAGGTACCTGAAGGTAGGTTCCCATGTCATTTTAATACAGGGTATGCTGTTTAGCTTCCAGCTACCACTACAGAAAAAAAACAGGCCCTGTTCTTATCCCTGTCTGTCTCATCTATATTTCTCGTATAACCCACGACATATTAGAGGGGCTAGATCTCCAGCACCAAAATAGCTCCTCATTACCTATCTCCAGAATAGGCCAAGATCACTTGTCAAATCCTTTATTAAAAAAAAAATGTTGATCTTGCTTATTTCAAGAATCAGAGTCACTATGAGCAGACTTCTCCTACCAAACTGTGTGGTACTGCAGTACCTTCACATACCTATATATATATATATATATATGCACCCAAGCAGGCCCATTTCACCCTGAAGTGACATCCAGCATGGTTAGTCTACTGTGAAATAAGGGAGTCCAATATCATTTACAGGTCATGTAAATGTCATGCTCAGCAGTTCCCTCCATTATGAAGTGTACTGGGTTAGATTTACTGCTCCAGTGGGAGACCTCTCCATGCTCTGCTGGTGCAAAATAATCTACTACAACAGGTTTATCAGTAGATAAGATGGAATGGGAGATCCACAGCTTGCCCAGTACCAGGAACTGCAGGCTGCTTTTCCCACTTTTTCTGTTAGAACATTCATTCATAATACCTTGGGGTTTTTGGAATTAAACAAACCTTTTTTCTGTCTCCTCTAGGGCACTGTCTCTGTGTCTCTGCCATATGGTACAGGGTGAGGCTGGAGTGGAGATCTGTCAGCCTCGGCTGCCTTCCTCTGCTGGGTAAGTCCAAAATGATACAGAGCATTTGTCCACAGATTTTTTGACTGTTTAGGGTGTGCTCTGATCCAGCTGAAGACACAACATGGATAAGATGAGCAACCTGGCTTAGAGCTGTCTTTTGCTGACAGTTTTCAGCACTTAATGAGGTTTTTATTTGATGAAGAGTGTGATTTAGTTTCTCATTAAGATCTTTTCCTTTCACAAATTGAAGCTTTTCCCTTCAAGTGTTGTATTTTCTGAGGCTCTCTGCTTCTTTACTCAATAGGTGCCCTAAATTTGTCTTTCAAGACATTGATCAATGAAATAATTCAACAGAATTTTGTCATGTCAATGCTTCCTTACAAAGATTTCATAATTTCTTCATTCAGAAAGTCACATTCTAATCTGGGTGTTCGCTGTGCAGAAGTAATAAAAATATCTATTTTTAAACTTTATTCTTTGAAGTTCTGACTCAAAATTGTCACCTATACCAAGTCATAATGCTTAATTGAGTCCAACCAGTTTCAAGGCATTATCAGAGAAGGAAAATACACACCTAATGGAATTACCAGTTGGTAACAAGTAACAGACAGGAACATATCTATGGGAAATACATATCCATTTGTATTGTGAAATGAGAAATATCCATGAGCGGGTCCTTCTAATCTCATTACATTTGTTCAGCTCAAAAACTGCAATGAAGCGATTTGCTGTGAAATCAGTCTCATGCTCTGCAGATCAGAGGATTTTAGTTTCTGAAGCTTATTAATGCTAGTGCAACATTTTTCATTTACTTAGTGAGCTTTCAATGAAGCCAGAAGCACCAGTTCAACAATTCACTCCAGCGCAAGCTTCATTCCAATCAGACCCAAGGAACGAGGTTCTTTGCCCATGTCGTAGGGCTATGTGGAGAATAAGGCTGCAAACTTCCATGCTTTGCTACATGAAAGTCCAAATATATTTAGCTGGTCTCCATTCCTGGACACCTAGCAAAGCTGTTTTTCCTTTGGGGCCACACAAACATGGTTTCTGCTAAGTGCTCGACAGAAAATTTTAAAATGTTAATGCGGCTCAGAGACATTATTTGCACCCTGGGAAGTTTTCACCTGAGATGTATTCTACAGCAGCTCAACGTTCAGCTTCAGCCCTTTCCTATTCAGTTATAATTCCTGCAGACTTGCTAAAGCCTGACACAGCTGCAAGTTGTGAGACTCTGTGGTTTTACAGATAATGAAACATAAATAGAGGTACTGTTGCTTCCTTTCCACATACCCCTCCCAAGTTCTATCAGCTCTAGTTTTACTTTGCCAAAAGAAAAAAAAAAAAAGGAAGAACTTCATCCTCTGATTGTAAAATAAAGCTAATAAAGCACTGGCAAAACAACTTGAAAATGTGTAGTTTTTAAAAAGCCTTTCCTTCCGTTAGGCCACACTCCTGCATTTAGAACAGGCTTTTCATGAAGCAGATAAAGATAAGCAGTGCACAACACACGACTGAAAAGCCTCCAGCTCATCTTTGCATCTGCTAGTTCATAAGAATACTGCACGTAGAAGGATCGTGAGCATTGGAAGGTTTGGTTCAAACCTGAAGGGCTGTTAAAGAAAATGTCCAATTTCAGAAATATTTTTGTAAGAAACCCCAGCAATATTAATGTATGAATCAAACACTGAAAGAGAAAAACTCCTTAATATGGTAGTATAAAGGATGTTTGCAGGATAGCACAAACAAACTTCATAGAATTCTATTTCAGATTGTCACTAACTAGTTACTAGGATTTGGTATACTCAGAAGATAATCTTTGCAGGGAGGGATTTTCAGTTCTGAGAATGACAAAACATTACGGAAAAATAGTTCAAACACCAGATATTCACATAGCAGGACAGGTACAATACCAGTAGAAGTTCAGGCACAACTGACAAAGTTATTGCAAGCTGCCAGGCTGCCGTGGACTTCGATGTAAAGTTGATTCAATACCATTTGAGCAATAATGGCTAAAGAAAACTGATTTTCTTTTTCCATTGGCTAATCATTTAGGTTATGATTTAAATAATTTCCCCAGCATTTCTTTGCTTTTATTTGCTGTTATTTGTAAAACCTCAAGATTATAATTTCAAGATGGACTAGTTTTCTACACTTTTGTCTAAGTTTGCCTTTCTCTTTCCAGCATGGACACCTAATTATTATTTTTATTATTTTCTTGTAATGTTACTTGAATAGAGGAATATCTACTTTTCCAGAGAAAGTTAAGACACACTAAAGTCAGTATTTGGATGTAATCCTAAGAAAATAATAATTTACTAAATGCTCGTAAAGAATGAACTTAGTGTGATATGAAAATCATCAAAATTACCATAATAAAGATACTCCAAAGAACAGTTAAAAATGGGGATTAGACAGTTATGTCTTCCTGGCCTTAAATATAAGTTACAGTTTTGGAGTTTAAAATGAAATGATATAAAATACAGGTTTGAAAAGTGTCAATCCAGAGATGTAAAGGAAAACCTCATATTCCAGACATCTTTGCTAATTTTAAAGGTTTAGGCTCTTCTCCATTGCCTAGAACTTTTCCTGAAAACCTATGCTCCTGATCTCTGTTAAAATCATATAATACATTATCCATACTTAATTATTTTATGCTTATCATGTTACAGGGATGTAATTAGTGCCTTTCATTAGCCTCATTTCTTGTGATTATAAATCTGAAATTAATTCTATTTTATTCATTTTGGACAAGTACAACATAATTTTGATCCTGCACATTACTTTTAATCTGTTGCTGTAATTCTTTTGAGATATTACCCTTATTTGCTCTGCATACAGATACAAGAAGGAGAAGGGATTTGTTAGTTGAGAAAAAATGAAGATGAGAAGGACTTGCGATGGAAATGTTAATGCCCGAGAATGCACAGATGTTTTGCCCTGGAACAGTGGTGCTATCATGCTTGACAAAAAATTGATTGTATATTTATATTACAGTAAGGTTTTCTACAGCATCATGTGTGGTGGCCATCTGATTTAGGACCTCTTCCATCAGAGACTCTCCTGCATCCTTATGTTAATCTGAAACTCCACAATGTTTCTGGGGTCAGAAATGCTACAAGTGAGTTTTAAAATGAATCAAGAATCTCACAGAAAAACAGAAATGTAAAAACAATAAAAGGCTTAAAGACCAAAATTGATAAAGTTGGAAGTAGTGTTTAAGAGTACTATGTTTGCATTTGAATGAGTAATCAATAGCATGTATTATTTGACTTGATTTTAAAATGCCTAGAATCATAAAAAATCTACTCAGTCTAATCCATGAAGTCTCCTTTCTTTGCTTCCAGAAGCAAAACAATACTCCTGCTTTTCCGATAGAGAGAAGAAAAAGCAATTTCCCATCCAGTGCATTTAAAGAGATGGGAATACAAAGAAGAAAACAAGGCATGTGCTTACTTTGGAGTAATCAGACAAAAAAGTCATAGACAAAGGATTGCAGAAGCTCTGCTCTTATAAAAAAAACAAAACAACAGTATAAAACAGGTAAAAGAATCTCAGCTTATATCAGCTAGAAAGCAACCTAAATTAGAAGAAAAGAGTAAAGAGTTTTTCCTCATAGCTTCTCAAATGCAAGGCTTTGAGGCTTCCCCAGTTACCAGAAGATTATGTACGTGTCCAAAATTTTTCGTTTACCACTTCATTTTTGTGGACCAAATTTTTTAAGGTCTAAAAATGTGATTTCTGTTTTCTAATTTCTGCATTCTTCATGCTCTTGTTTTGTAAAGATTTATCTAAGTGGAGATACTGTTCAGCATTCTGCAGCTGGGCAGGGCTCCTTTCCTTCTCTCTATTTATCTCCCTCCTTTGTGTTTTATTGTTTTTTAAGGAAAATGTGTTTTGTCACATTCATGAATTGCAGATCAGTTTCTCATGAACTGGCATGACTGATAGCAGCAGTTCCTCTTCTCAGCAGTCTATGATTCCACTTCTTTCTCATTGTTTGTCTTTTATGTTTCCCCCTTATCTATTTCTTTCTCCCCCGTTTATGGGCAAAGCTGCCTGGAATACTAGATTGCAATTACATTCTGCAGTTGAATTCTGTAAATTGGCCTACTTTTCAAGCACTTACAAGCAAAATAATTTTAGGTGAGAGAACATCAACTTAGGGAAGGAGAAATGTGTGTGTTATTTGCATGGCAGAACATACAGGCTCAAGACTAGAATGAGCCAACACTATTTGTATTTGTTAGATAATGTTATCATCTTTACAATTTAAAAGTATTTTTACAGTCTTATTATTTCAATGCACAATTTTCTAGCTAGTGCTTTTTTTACTTAATCTAGTCATCCTCTTCTTGTTTACTCTGCACTTAACTATCTTACTTTTCTTCATTTTTACCTGCAGTAAAACATGACAAACAGGTTTCTAAAAATGCTCAGTCTAGGTTAGTCATTGGTAAATCTGAAAAAGGTCATACAAAAGTGAGCATTTTGGGAAATCTCATTATTTACAAAGCTACCACGTGTTTCATCCTAAAGAAGCAAGAAGTTGTTGTATCACTGTAATCATCACTTAATGGATCATGAAATAATAGAATCATGGAATGTTTTGGTTTGAAAAAGACTGGTAAGGATCTAGTCCAAACACCCTGCCATGGGCCAAGACACCTTCTGTAGGATGACACTTCTCTAAGTTCTGCGCTACCTGACCCTGAACACTTTCAGAGATGCAACATACACAACTTATCCGGGCAAACTCTTCCAGTCCTTGATCACATGGTAAAGAATGTCTTCCTTATGTCCCCTTTCAATTTAAAACCATTGTCCTGTCCTGTTACTACAGGCCTTCATAAAAAGTGTCCCTGCATCTTTCTTGTGCCTCATGTTACATACTGAAATGCTGCAATAGGATCTTCCATGAGCCTTCCCTTCTCCAGGCTGAACAATTCCAGCTCCAACAACTCTCTCAGCCTTTCTTCATGGGAGAGGTGCACAGGCCCTCTGGTCATCTGTGTGGCCCTTCTCTGGAGCAGCTCTAACATGTCCATGTCTTTGCAGAACCCCAGACCTGGACTCAGTATTCCAAGTGGGGTGTCCCGAGAGCAGAGGGGCAGAATCCCCTCCCCCACCCTGCTGCCCTGGCTGCTTTGGATGCAGCCCGGATTACAGCTGGCTTTCTGGACTGCAAGTGCACATTGCTGGCTCATAGCAATCAGTATCCTAAAGTCCTTCACCACAGGGCTGCTCTCTATCCATTCTCCATCCAGCCTGTGTTAGTGCTTAGGATAGCCCTGACACAGGTGCAGGACCTTGCACTTGGGTTTGTTGGTCTTCATGAGGTTCACACAGGCTCATTTCTCAAGCCTGTCAAGGTCCCACTGTTTGGCATCGCTTCCCTAAAGGACATCAGGGGATAACACCAGCTCATCACCACTGAGCTCAGTGTCATCTACAACCTTGGTGAGACTGTACTCAATCCCACTGTCCATGTAATTGATTAAGATATCAAATAGTATTGGTCCCAGTGTGGACCCTTGAGGGTCACCATTCTTTACTAGTTTCCACTTGTCTATTGAGCTGATGACTGTGACTCTTGGGACGTAGTCATCCATCCGGTTCCTTATCCATCTAAAGTGCATTCATCAAACTCATATCTCTCCAATTTATCAAGAAGGATGTTGTGGGGACCTGTCAAAGGCCTTACAGAAGTCCAGGTAGATGACATCCGTAGCTCTTCCCTTGTCCACTGAGCGAGTCACCCCATCATAAGAGGCCACCGTCTCAGTCAGCAAATTCCCTCAAGATCTGAGATATATCCCATCAGGCCACATGGAATTTATGTACATTCAGGTTTCTCAGGTGGTCTTGAACCTGATCTTCTAGGGCCAGAGAGACTACTCCCTCAGTCCCTGTCTTGAGGCCTAGGGACTTGAGAGATATGAGAAAAGAGATTGAAATTGAAAATTGAAGCAGAAAAATTCTTGAGTACCTCAAGTCTTCATGTTTGTTACCATCAGTTCTCCTGTTTTATTTATCAGGGCAGGTACTTTTCCTTTAATCTTGCTTTTCATGCTAACGTACATGTAGATAGCCTTTTATTCTTTGCAATCCTTGCCTAATTCAGCTCCAACTGAACCATATCTTTCCTGATCCCATCCCTACACATCTAGGCACCTTGCCTATATTATAATCAGGAAACCTGTCCACTGCTTGTGCATTTCCTTCTTATACTTTAGTTTGATTGGAAGGTTACTCAGTCACACTGATCTCCTGCCTCCTGTGCCTGATTTCTTAAACTAAGAAATTGAAAACTCTTGTGCTGTAAGAATATTCTCTAAACTCAGTTCAAATCCTATGTCCCTGAGGGCAGTTTCCTGGGGGCCACAGCCACATCCACTATCTCCTTATACAGCTGAAAGTTTGCAGACACCACTTTTGACTTCTCTAATTCATTCAGCTATATTCAGATGTGTTTGTTACTCACAATACCTAAAACAATCACAGGACAATTACAAGAAAACATGCTTCTAGCAGCTCTGAATATCTTTAAAAACCATATACTCAGAAGATTTTCCCAGTATCAGTATTCAGCTAAACTAATGGTATATACGTATTAGAAGAATTAATAATTGACATTCAAATTTTAAATCAGCAAAAGTCCTAGTGCACCCTTTATTTTTAAAGTCATAGAGTAGCCTAATAGTTTTCTTTAATATCTGAGACCCACCAAAATGTTGCCTAATATTTACTAATTTATTTGGAGAAAATGAAATTAGAATTCTCAAAATGAACAGTATTGCAGTTCTACAGTTTTAACTCCTCTTTTAAGATTTCCAGTGTTTTCCCTAGCTCAGGTTTTTTTGTGGTGTCTGCTGTGTTTGACAGATATCTGAGTTGAAGAAGTATCGTTCATGACATTGACAAACTCATCAAACTGAAAGACATTTAACAGAAAACTCTTTATGTTGGGATGATGGCCTCTACTCTTTTTGTATTATGTTCCAGGAAACTCCTCTAAATTAGATAGTTTAATTCAAGTTTTGCAAAACTATAAGTGTATTTTTCAGTGAAGAAAGAGACAGAGATATGAAGAGATGCCTGATGAAATTATAATTTTCATTTAATTTACGGCATATATTTATTTTGTCGTCTTAAATCAACTTCTTGAGTGTCACCTTTCATAATCATAAATTTTTTAAAGACTGCAAACAAAATTATTCAAATTGATAAAACTAAAATAAGTTGAAGTACTAACATTTTATCATATTAAATGTAAGACAACCAGCCTTTTTTTTGAGGTTGCAATACCTTAGAACTCTGTGATAGAAGCTTGATAAGGTACCTGAAGTACTGACATGATAGTCAGACACTGTCAGGGTCCCAAAAATCTTCAAGAGATGCAATTAATTGCATCATCAGTTATACTGAGATTGTCAAAGACTCGAGACAATTCAGTGGCCCTGCTATCTTTTCTTAAAATTATTTCAATTACTTTTTTTTTTAAATGGAAGATTCAGTTTTTTGATCTGTTGACTTTTTTCTCAATGTAAGAAAATAATCTATTTCTTTTATCAGTCCCAGGAAAACAAAA
Organism: Origma solitaria; assembly: GCA_013397895.1. Lineage (NCBI taxonomy): Eukaryota > Metazoa > Chordata > Aves > Passeriformes > Acanthizidae > Origma > Origma solitaria. The sequence continues at coordinate 846,943 of VZRL01006566.1, forward strand.
TAATAGACAGAAAAACATGCATGCACAACACTTTCTATGAACTCATATTGACTGAAGTGCCCTGGGGAAGAAACACATAGATAAGTTTCTCAGGTTAAGCTTTAGGAGCTTTTTGCTTTCGGGTGTATTCATTACCTTATGATATATATTAGGTACTCGAAGTGTTAGCCTGGCTTTATAGAACAGTTGTAACATATTTATTTTAAAAGATCTTTAAAATTTGCGGTAGCTTATTAGTAATTAACACATTCTTTCTGGATCTTTACATTGGAAACAGATATCAAATGGTTAATCTGCTTGTAAAATAAAATTAAATTATAATATTACATCTGAAGTTTTCATTGATAGATTTTATTTAATGGAATGTAAATCACGTTTCATTCTCTTCCATTCTGTTCAAATCAAAGGAAGAATATCCACAGACTCAGAGACGCAATTTGTAAATACTAATTTTGAACTGAAACAGTATTTTGGAGAGTTCTCTAAGGCTTCTATATTGTTTCTAAAAGGGGTTGATGACTTTAGTTTTGTGTTTACCTAATGTAGATTTCATTTATTAAAAGATGAATTAAAGCACACTAAAGGTAAGAGTGGGCTTCTACTTTCTCCTGTCCGTTCATCCAGCATTCTGTCACCTCGTCAGTCACTGCTAGGAAGTGCTTTTGCATTTTTCACAGCCACTGCTCATATATATTGTACCAAATAACTGATTAACTTTGACAGACTTTTCCACCTCACTGCTCAGCATCTTTTCAAGATCATTAATGACTAAATTAAGAATGATGGAGTCAAGTGCAAATCACCAAGGAATTCTTCTCATAATCTTCCTCCCCTGTGAAATCTAACTATTTTTTTGCCACTTGTTTTCTGTCTCTTAATAAGGAATTCATTTCTTCATATTAATCCCTTCTCCACTATCATCTTCATTTCTTTAAGAGTCTTTGTTAAAAGACCTTATTCAACACCTTTTCAAGGTCAAGGTGCACTTTATCAGCCTGCTTGGCCCAGTCTGGAGGTTTGCTGATTACTTCAGAGAAATGTATGCTTATTCATTTGCAAAGGCCATATTGCTCTTCCCTAATTGTTCATATTTATGAACCATAATGGTTCATATTTATTCAGATGCACATTAATTCAATTTTTCAGGCAGTTTCAACTAATTAACTTGCTGGATGCATTGAGCTACTGGTCAGTACTTGGGTTTCCCTGCAGCTTTCTGAAATAATTGATGTCACATGTGTCAGTCCTCTGCCTCCACGCTGTATCTGAGAGAGAGATGTTTGAGATTTTCTTGTTTCATCTTGAAGTCTCCCTAGAGCCTAAAGAGAAATATCAGTCAGTCTTGCAGATTTTTATTCTTAATTCTATCTACTACTTCAAACTTCTGCTGACAGTTGAGTGTATCCTTTAATGAATCTACAGCTAAAAAACATGGTTCAGCTCAGAAATCTCCCTGAACTTATCCAAGTTAAGCACGGATATAAACAAGAAATTTTTCTTCTCTGTTGAGGCCTCCTTTCCTCTGCACACCCTTTTCATGCTTTGATTCATTTCTTTGTGGTACAGATTCCCTAGAAAGCTTCCCCTTCATCTGTCTTTCACATAAAATTACCCTTAAACCTGAAGTTTCCTTTTTTCGAGGCAAAACTTGTTTGTTTTTTGTTTTTATTTTTTTTTTCCTTGGGGGAGAGTGCAGGTAGAGTTATGGTTATTGTTAATTTGGGGGTTTTTTGGTTAGTTGGTTGGATTTTTTGCTGTTATCTGTGTTGATTCATCTCCTCTTTAAGAAAAAAAAGTCCACATCAGCCCAGTAGAACAAAACAGAAACAAATAATGCTGGAATGAAGGGAGAGTTTTGTACCATTTTACAGGAAATGCTCCCAATGGCTTAAACCTTAGGTTTCCATTATATCAAAACTATTTGTGCTTACTAATTTAGTCCCTGCACTTTCCACTGCCGCACCTCCCTTACATTTGCTATGCAGTGCACATGTACAATAATATAATCGACAGCATCTGTTATCTTTCCTTTGAAGAGTTAATAAATTAATTGCTGTTGCACAGAAAATACTTCTCTTTTTTAACCTTCCAGATGTGTTTTTCTTCATTCACTGGTTTCAGATGAATAATCTTTCAGCTGAAGTTTCTGTGAGATTTACAGGGAATTTACAACTCCCAAAGGATGGCTGTTAGAACAATATCAGCTATACTATTACAATTATTTTCTCACTAACTTTTTAGGTAGGATGGGTTTTGTTGCTGTTTTGTTTAGTTTTGGTTGGTATTTTTTAAATTTTTATTTGGTTTAGTTTTTTGTTGTTTTTTGGTGTGTGTGTATTTCGCTAATTGTTGCTGATTGCTTCAGGGCCCAGAGGGAGTGAAGCTACTCTGTGCTGGATGAAGTCCTTGGCAGTTTCTTTGACTTCGCACTTAAAGTAAAGAAAATGATGACTGGGACAGGGCACTGCCCTGACAGGCACAGCCTCTCTGGAGTTGCATGAAACCACGGTGCCACAGCAGAGAGATGCAAACTCTTTCAAACGATGGTTAAAAACACGTATGGATACTCTGGGCTATAATTAGAAGAATGATCAATTCATATAATCTCTGTAGGCATTTCATGCAGGCAATGTTTATTATTTCTTGATATTTGTTCACAAGGCCAGCTACTTTTGTGGGGGAACAACACCAAAGATTTTAATGGGAGGGGCTGTAAAAATAGAAACTCACTGAAGAAGAAAGATTTTGTTTTTCCTTTGAATTGTATTTTATTTTTGCTTCCCTCTTCTTCTGAAGTATGGATACTGGCCACCTACGAAAGCAGGAAACCCCAGAGAAGATGACATGGGCATTCAGATGGCATTCAGTAAAATCAATGACCCTAAATGTCAGCTATGCTATTCTTGCTATTATGCTGTCCTGGAGGGAATCTGAACCAGATGGATATGAGAACAGACCCACACCACTCGGTGACACACAGTTAAATTTATGTACTAAGGTAAAAAAGGTGAGTAATAAGTTCTATTCTAAGATTAGTTCTGTTCCACAGCACAAAACTACTTCTCACAGGATTGAGGCACTGCAGTACAGCTCTGGCGAGCACCACAGATCTGGGGCAGCATGACACCAGTCTAATTTCTCAACATGTGGCAGGTGGCCTTACCCCCAACACAGTGGTTCCACCTTGGATTTAGGCTTCACAGTGTCTAGGTTAGAGTTCCCCTTGTCTTCCCAGAATTGTCTCCGTTACTTTGTGTTTCCTAAAATAAATTTGATAAGCTTCTAATCATGTAGCTCAAACCAATTTCCTTGAGTTCCCTTATATTGAAGGCCATTTAACATTTTCTCTCTTGATTTCTATCACACTCTGGTCTCTTGCTTCCAAAAATGTTAAAAGGGTGTGAATTTGGCAGCAGCAATTTAAAGTTTATCTGGCCTTTTTGTTTTCTAGTGTGTAGAGTGGATTGATACAGTCAGTCAGGGCTCTGAAGATATAAACAAGATCTCATTTACGTGAGCAGTGCTTTCAGGTGAGCTTCATCCCATGAGACAGATTCTGTGGAGCAATAATTGCTGGGTTTGAGGTGAGGAAGGACTTTTCTTCCAGGTCAGACTGGCTGAGACTTTGGGCTTTTATTTATGGTCCTCTGCAGTATTGAGCAGTGGCTGTTGCCTAAGCCTGTCAATGAAATCCTATGTTTCTCTAAATGATTTCTGCTGGAGCACCAGACAAGAATTTGCTCTTGCTTTCCCTCCTCCTAACAGGACCTCTGGAAACCTCTTTTGTTTGTGGCATGATAGTCTGCAATGCTGAGACTAGGGGAAGAACTGGGATTCTTTCACATTTTTTGAAAAATGTTAAGCTTAAAGGATCCCAAAGAGCCAGAGGAAACAGTGCAGAAAGTTGCTAGAACTCTGGGGCAGGAAAGTTTGGTTTATTTTTCAGGAAAACATAATAATCTCTTGGTATTCTTATTTGCTTACCCAAGTTGAAACAATTAATCGGAAAATAAATGGCTTTTGCAGAAATGACAACTCCTCCTGATGGTAAAATATGGCAAATAACCCTGGTAAAAATCAATATGGGCAAGCTATTAAACCCCAAACTATATTTCTTATTTTAATTTTTTTTTATTATTATTGACGCCTTCTCCCTTGACTATTCTGTCACTTAAAATATCACTGTAATACAGGAAAAATATGGTTTTTCTATACTATTGATTGTGCTCGGCATGAGTATAAATGGTGTCACCAGATGGAAGGCAGATCAATAGGTCAGAACTTACTGATGATATAAAAATTCTTCCAGGTTTCAAGATAAATACATAAATTCTTTCAAATATGGTTATAAAAACCTGCACATTTTCTTTTTACAAGTTGTCTTTAAGAACTAGAAAACAGTTACTTACCTTGCAGTCTATTCTGCTCTGGCAGTTTTATTGTCTTCTTTCTGGTATGTGATGGAAAGGGTATATATTTTCAGCATGGAATGGTTTAAGATATGAAAACACTAAGCTCTGAATAGCCTTTCATCAAAAAGAAAATCTCACATCCAAGGTCTTTCAAGGGAAACAAAACACTGAGGTGCCATTGGAGCAAACGGATGCATACAATCAAGAGATGAAATAGATGTATAAAAAAAGACACATAACCCTTCCACCCAGTCCAGCAGTGAAAACTGTCTCTACCTCAAGTTTGGCATCTTGCCTTTTATTTGCACCTAGTAGCAAACCCATCCAAAAACTCCAGCTGAATGGCATTAGATGCAGGAATACATGCCATAACTCTGTCATCAAGAAAGACAATGTAATGATGAATATTAAGGACTGGCTTTAGATATAAGGTCAGCTCACCTTTATTGCATCATTTTTAGATTTTGCCCAGAAAGGATCATTATGGTACAATAAGCTTTCTCCAGTGCTGTAAAAACCCCTTTATTCAGTATTCCAACTTTCTGTTTGTTATGAGAGAGACTAGACCAGCACAAGGTGACAAGGGCAGAATGTTTGACTCTCACATTATTCTAGGATACTGTTACTATGCTGCTATATTGAGCTCTTCATCAGCAAATAAGAAGAATTCTTTTGAGCTAATGGATGTGCACCAGTAATAAAGATATGAAAAAAAATCACAAAAAGGTAAGAGTAATAAATAATAATAAGTAAGAATGGGCAATGTCATTTTTATTAAATTGAGAGCCTGATTAACAAAAATACTTCCTGTTTTTTCACCACTACTGTCCTCTCTGCTCAGCCATTCTGTGCTTGACAATTGCAAGAGAAAACAAAACAGGTAAAAAACCTCAAGCATGTATGACTTCTATTGATGAGAATAAGAGTCTTACCATAAGAGTAAAGAACAAGATTGGACCCCTTTTGTAGCTTATGGCTGTACTACTGAAAAATATGGGATACAGAACTCAAACATTATTACTCAGTGTATATTCAAAAACATTAATTTAAGGTTGAACTGTGCTGATACTGGCTCAAGTTGTATTTGCATTGTAATTTCAATGCCAACAATGGACCCTCCATCACCTCAGCTTTACTTTGAACTGCCAGCAGGGACTTAATTTCCCTGACAAAAAGCAAACACTAGGCAAATCCATATTTGGGTGAGTTGTCACAGGCCTTTCTTCTAACATAGTAAGTAATCTAATCAGACCAAGTATTTGGAAATTTCCAGAAAGAAAGGTAACTTTCTTTTCTTGAATGCTGCATATGTTATAACCTTGATGATTTCATCAGAATGGGCTATTTTTACAGGCAAATATTCTTCTGCCTCTAGATAAGTGCCAATCTGTTTACTGAAAATAACAATTGGAATGCAGCAAAGATGGATTTTAAAATTTGAAGTGGTTGAAGTAAACCACTTCATGATCTGAATAAATATTCATTTGAGGAGCAGAGTTTACTTTAATGGCTTTTTGTGTTCCATTAAATGACCAAAAAGACCTCAGCTTTTTCTGATGTACTTCAGAATCAAGTATTCACTTGATTCTCAAAAAGCAGCCTCATAAAATAATTGCAAGTGACATGCAAGTGAAGAGCAACAAGGCTGGTGAAGGGTCCAGAGAATAAGTCCTAGGAAGAATGGCAGAGGGAACTGGGGTTGTTTAGCCTGGAGAAAAGAAGGCTTAGAGGGGACCTCATTGCTCTCTACAACTGCCTGAAAGGAGAGTGTTGGTCTCCTTTCCCAATTAACAAGAGACTGCACAAGAGGAAACAGCCTTGGGTTGTGTCAGAGAAGTTTTAAACTGGATATTAGAAAAAGAATTCTACACCAAAAGAGCTGTCAAATATTGGAACAGGCGGCCCAGGGAAGTGGTGGAGTCACCATCCCTGGAAGTATTTAAAGTGCAGATGTGGTGCTTGGGGACAGGGTTTAGTTGTGGCCTTGGCAATGCTGGGTTAGGAGTGGACTCAACGACCTTAAAGGTCTTTTCTGACCTAAACGATTCTAAGGAGTTCAGTTCTCTTAGATTGAACTATACAGCTTGTATATCACTCATCATGCTCCCAGGTGAATTAATAGGTGTTGTTTACAGACCTTGGTGGAGACAACTCTAAATGAATACTGAGATTTTTGTTTTGTCTTTCTTTTCATTTCTTCCAGCTACAGTCAGTTGGTAGCACATTTTCAACAATAAAAATTGTTAAACAGCCATTAGGCATGAGTGGCATGCAGCAATTTTACAGGTAGTCAGACAAAAATAACAGTTATAACCATTATATACCTTCAAACTGCCTTAGAAGTATAGTACTGTAATTATGGAAACTTTCCCAGAAATGCTGAGTGTTATAATAAAGGGAGTTTATTTTTATCCTGGTTTCCTAAAAAGAAAAGTTTTATGCAATCACACTGTCCGTGCTCATTTATCTGTCTGTCAGTCTGTCAGTCTACCCAGCAACTTTCAAACAAGGTATCCAATTTCAACCAAGTTTGAAAGCACAGCTGAGGACTCAAAGCTATTAAGTTGCTACAAGCTTCATGAAAATAAACTATGGCATCGAACTTGAAGGCTCATATTATTGGTCCATTGAGTGAAAGATCACAGCCTCAGTACAAGAAGTCTGTCTGAAATGTGGCCAGTTGGCATCCTCATTCAAATCATCTGTAAAGCCTGTTACTGCACTTGCTGGCCACATCAAATTATATCAGTGAGGTAAAGAGAATACAGAGCCAACTTATGTCAAGCCACAGAAACTCCCTCTTTCCTAAATTTAAAAAAAAAAAAAAAGGAAATAATCTGCTTCCCTGTTTTTGTCCTTCTTGATTCTAACAAAGAATTTCTGTTGGTCAATAGTTCTACATGTCATTTATATCAGCATTTCCCCTTATTTCAAAATGAATTAGCAATTTTCTGATCAAAAACTATGACTCATGGAATTCTCTTCTCATTTGCTGCAGATTAATTTCAATGTAATTATGGTACAATAGGTGCTGTTGTGATCTGAGATAATGATAGGAATACAGGAATTAAGAAAACAGAGAAATGGCTGGAGATCATTATTAATGAACTCTAATGCTAGCCATAGTCTGGTAATGCTGTGTTTAATATTTGACAGTGTGAAATAATCCAGAAGGAAGAATCTAGCAAAAATGGCATGATACAATCACCTTTGACATTTTGTTCTGAAGTGTCAGTTTACAAACTTTGCTGCTTTAGAATTCTGCCTAGAATTTATCTACAGAGGTACTCACCAAGCATATAAACATCATATACCCTTCCCCTTTCGACTTAAACTTTCTCCTGGTGATATTTTGTGGCAATGAGTTCTTTCATTGAATGACACACAATAGTACCAGATTAGCTGTCCTTTTTGTCTCCTAAAAGACATGGCAAAGGGATTTACACTTTCCTGCCATTTTTTCTCTCTGGAATTCACTGGGGATTATTTATACTAAAATTCATTTTTATTCTTCACTAAGATAGGCAGACATATTTCAGAAAATCTTTTTTTGTGCTTTTTCACTGCTTATGCTGATTCACATTGACTCTTACTAAGCCTGCTCCTTATGTGCTGTTTACCTTTCTGATTGAGATGACCAAAACTGAACACTACTGCAGCTGAGCTGTGTAATCTGGTACCCAGTTCCTCTCCCTAAACAGCTGTGCCTGAGTAGTGTTATGTACCCCACAGTGTTCACAAGCAGTTCGTCTGAACCCTTGCATTGCTCTGTGCTTGCTAGCTCTGTTTACCTCTGGACAATACTGCATGATATCTTGTCTTTACGTGGCTGCCCTAAAAACTTTTACAATGTATTTTTCTGCTCAAGCCCAAACCCTTTTTAATCGTGTGAGAACCTAATTTTTTTTCTGATTGCGTTCTGTTCTAAATCATTAATTACTACACTGGGTTCTTCTAGTGTTGGCTTGAAAATTTGTGCCTTTCCACAGATAGAAGATACTACAAATGTTTAACATTTCTTCTCTCTTTTTCCATACTGAATTTATACACCTAGTTATTTGATAATTAGTTCTAATTATACAAATCAGTTATGAGAAAATTACATTAAGTTAGCATTACATTTAAGGGCAAGGCTGAGAGCTGTGATGGGAAACAATGAATTACTCTGCAGCTGCATCTGGGCCTTCATAGAAACAGAGAAGGTTAAGGGGTTGAAATGGACCTTAAAGATCATCCAGTCTCAATCCCCCTGCCATGGGAAGGATCACCACCCACTAGACCAAGTTGCTCAAGGCCTTATCCAGCCTGGCTTTGAACACTGCCAGGGATGGTGCATCCACAGCCTTCCCGGCCAACCTGTTCCAGTGGCTCACCATCCTCACAGTAAAGGATTTCTTCCTAATGTTTAAGCCAAATTTCCCCTTTCAGTTTGCATCCATTTCGCCTTGTCCTATCACTACAGTTCCAGATGAAGTATCCCTCTCTGGCTTCCCTGTAGGCTTCCTTCAGACACTGGAAGGCTGCTCTGAGATCTCCACACAGCCTTCTCTTCTCCAGGCTGAGCAGCCCAACTTCCTCAACATGACTTCCTAGGGAAGGTTCTCTAATCCACTTATTGACTTCACGGCCCTCCCCTGGACTTGCTCCAACAGTTCCATGTCCTTCTTATGCTGGGGACACCAGAACTGGATGCAGTACTACAGGTGGGGTCTCACAAGTGTGGAATAGAGGGACAAAATTACCTCTTTTGAGCTGCTGGCCAAGCTCTTTTGGATGCAGCCCAGGATTGCCTCGGCTTTCTGGGCTGTGAGCACACACTACTGGCTCATGTTCAATTTTTCATCAATCATCACCTCCAAGGCCTTCTCCACAGTGCTGCTCTCAATCATTTCTCCTTTAAACCTGTAGGTGTGTCTAGAATTGCCACGACCCAGGCGTTGGACCTTGCACTTGGCTTTGTCATTCACTTTCACTGCCATTGCAAGGCTCCAGAAGTTTCTCTTCTATCCTGCAATGAGGCATGGCAGGCAGAAGAAGTTGTCCCAGTACTTTACTCGCAGCACGTACCAACTGAGGCTCATAGCTCTCGTCTCTGTAGCCTTTACTCCCACCTTGATGGGAGCAGTGGAATTAGCCTGGAGATCCTGTTCCTGCATGCCTAGACTTGTGACCTTGTAATTTGCTTTGAAGTACAAAGAGGTGGTGTGAGCTCTTCTTTCTCCTACTGTGCTTAATCACAATTCAATTATTTGAGTTTATATTGATAAAACTTGAGCTAAGTTTCCATAGCAACCATAATGATCAGAACATTGTAATGTGGTATACAAACACTGTTCGTTTTGGTAACTTAAAATGAGATGAAGCCAAGTAAAGAGCATAGAATCAGTAGCTTACATTCACTGATTTAGAATTGGATACATCTTGCTGACCTTTACTTCAGCACCAAGTATTTGTGGAGCTTTAGACTACCTTTACAGCTCATGGGAAGAGACATGACCTTTCAAAAAATGGTTCATTTCTCTCTAAAGTAGCTTAGATCTGATATATGACGTCAAGCAACACCCAGCCTTAGAAATTCTTCATCTCATTGATAAATATCCTCAGTTTTTACACTGCTGCATCCTTTGGCCTCTAGATGATAATGTTAGCTGACATCTACCTCCCTGAAACTGGACTTGTGTTCTATGATCCACAGCTAATAACATGCAAACAAATATTCAGTTTTCCCATCTGTTAAATTACTACAAAGGAAAAAGGAGGGTAATTGCTATATTTGAGGGCAGAGAAACCTAGGATCCCAGTAGGATCCTATATGAGAATAATCATCCCAAATGTTAAGTGTTTATATTAACACAGCTTATATAAATATTAAAATTTACATTAGATCTTCATTAGCTCTTACCATCTCAGTTTTCCATGCTAGGGTCAGACTGGAGGAAGTTGTCAAAGCCACAGTGTCTATCTAATATTAGGATGCAAGCCTTTCCCTTAGTTGCCCTTTTCAACTCAGTTAAAACAGGACTACATTTGCAGTTTATTTTGGCATAAATACAGTCAAAAGAGATCACATTCATAATTTTATGTACAATTTATCATCTTTTTGTGTCAAGTGAGATTCCTTCCATGTTGCTCTTCTCTCTCCATGCACTCTTTATACATATTTCTGAATTTATGACCTTTTATCAACAACAAATTCTGTGTTTAAACATAAAATTTCTACTACCACTATTGTACTATGCTCTTTAAAAGCTTTTATTTGCTTTAAACAAAGACATCTGTGAAAAGCATCTGGCACTTCCTCCAAAATGTCTGTGGATATTCCAGTTGAAAACTTGTGAATAAAGATGCAACTGATGATAAACTTTTATCTTTCTCTGTATTTTATACATTAGTCTTATTTATAACCAGTAAAAAGTCTGAATTTTCTCAACTTAATTTGAAAAAACTAAAAAAGTCTTTGTTAAAAGTATTTAGAACTTAATTTCTGAAAGAAACTATTGTTTCCTTGGCTGTCTTTTCCTTTCTTAGATTTTTTTGGGTGTTTTTTTGTTTTTTGGTTTTTTTTTCAGGATTGCTTCATGTGAGCATTATTTCTGATGGTAAAACCGAGGAAGTTTCAGGATTCTTAGTACAGAACTTGGGAGTTCTGAGATGTCACCATACTGGACATTAGGCTTCATAGACATATATGCTCAGAACTAATGTGATTTATGAAAGAGAAGAAAGTAAAATGTGCAAACTAAAAGATTGACAGAGTTCATCACAGAACTTGATATCAATAAATGGAGAATTGAAGAGATATGACAAAATAATTAAAGGGATTAAAACAGGTGAATTATGACAATTTTTGAGAAATTTCTATTCTAATTGTCTAATACTTTTGAAAACCTAATGACAATAGGTTTGAAAAATCTATTAACAATAGTGGAAAAGAATGGGAATGCTAATTGGCACCTTTGGGAAAAAACATGCTTTGTGAAAAAGTTGAAGCATCTAGATTTTTCTTTTTTTTTCTGAAGTGACCTGTTTTTCTGACTCTTCCATGCAATACAGAAAATTAATGTCTAGATCTTCTAATGTTCCCTTGTTAAAGTTTTCCTAGAAAATCTGAAGAAAAGGTTCAGCTAAGGTAATTTCTTTACTCCAACAAGGCACATAGTTGATTTAGACAATTCTAAAACATTCTGATTAGGAAATATTAACATCTGGAAAGTACTTGTAGGGGAGTACCAAATAATAAAAAATGTCGGCAATAAAGGAAAATATCTTGAAATTCTACACTGCTATTGCAAGCAATCCCCAGTGAAAAGTTATGCCAGCTGAATGCTGTCTTATGTTCATTTTAGTGAGAAGCAAACTAACACACTGTAAACTTATACCATGCCTGTTTACATTATACACTTCCATGCAGGAGAATGTTTTTGTTATAGTCCTTGTTAATTCTGCTGATAGAATGTGTTTTCCTTGTAGTTTTTTTTTAAAGACTGGTAAATGAGGTAACATATATAGGAATGGATGTGAAGGAGAAAGATAAAACTGTATTATACAGTTTGATCACTGAGACAGCCAAAGAACAGTTGAAAAAAACAGATTTACACACATATATATTTAGTTTTCCAGCAGCAGCAGAAGAAGAATTGGCACATCAGTCCTGGAAGAGTGTCTGACATAATTTCTTCCTTTTAAAAGATGACAAAAATATGTTCCTTAAAAAAAAAGATAAGCAAAAAAATTTAAAAGGCAATCCATTTCTCCAGAAGATGTCAAATGAAGCCAACCAAAATATGATAAACACAGCTGAAGATTCTGTCTAATTCTAAGGACTGATATGTGAGTATTTTGCAACTGTATTCCAAGCAAAGAAAGTATTTACAAGGGAAAGATACAGAAAAATACATTTCCTATATGAATTACATTTTGTTTAATTATAAGAAGAGTTTTTATTATAAGAGCCTAGAAACATGAGGAAGTGTTGAAGCAGATTGATGATGACTGTGAATGATTGCATTCTGGTTTAGGCAACAACGCTGAAAATACATGCATGTCCCATGGTCATGTAGTTATGAAAGCATTTGTAAATGTTTTAGCTTTTGCATTTGGTGGGAGTAGAACAATTGGTTTCAGTAAATTTTGCTTTATTATTTGATGCTGTTCCAATGAAACCCTGAAAGTTAAAATACACCAGATGCATAGGAACTTCAACTATTTGCTAAGCTTCTCATGATAAATCTGAAGGGGTGAAAAAGTAAATGTAAAAGAATAGATGCCAATAAATGTTTTCACACATTAGCTGAATCTCTGTAATAGTCTTCTCCAATATGTGCAGCAAAGGCATCAATCAATATTTGACAGAATTGTCTGTATATTACGTGGATTGTTTATGTGCCTATTTGTACACATTCTACTGGATGTGTTCTGTGAAGTTGAATCCAATTATATTTAAACCCTTAGTACATGGGGGATGGGAGAAGAAAAAAACATGCAGGTTCTATTTGAATAGTCTTTCTTTGAACTACAGGTAACCACAGCAAAACATGCTCATTGTTAGCTAGAATCAGTTTGCTTGGACAGAAATTAAATAATTGCTCAGAGAATTAATTACACCTTATTTCTGAACTTAATTAATTGATAGGGTGTTATCCAGATCACCATGAGACTGAATGATGCTGCTGAAAACTGAATGTATTCATTTCCTACGCAGGCAATCATAAAGGACTCTGTGAAAAAGGCACTTAGTGTCAGCACTGAAAGCTGTAGTATTATTTTAAAGTAAAAATATTTTTCATTTCAGAAATCATGTCATGTCCCTGTCCCTGATGTTGCAATTCTGAGAAGAGATTATTGCATTTTACCTTCACCTGTTCACAAAATGTTTTGTTGTTTTGACATCTGGCCCTGGAGAAGGACAGCCATGCTCCACTGACCTCAGGCTAGACATCAGCTACATTAGTCCTGCTTATGTCGAATTGTGCTATTTGCAGTGGATTCAAAGTAGTCAGATTAAAAGAAGCCAAGCTGCATCTGGCCATTATGACGGAAAAACACACACAAAAATCTAATTTACCTTGTTGTTTTCTTTCATTAATGGGTGGGTGAGACAAAATTTTTTATAAGTGTTTGCCTGGAAAGTACTTTCTAGGACTCAGACTTTTATATATTTTAAAATTTGTAAGCTTATATTTGCAACACACTTCCAGAAGACTAGCTCTTGTTTGTTTTAACTCCATCTTCAAATTTCTGTTTAAGATATTTGAATGCATTTCTCCTGTCTGAAATGCCTTTTTGGTAGTATCATACATCTTCTCTAGCTACGTAGACCAGCTTGACCTTTGGGAGAGCCTTTAGCAGACTATCAAGGGAGAAATGCTTCATAATATTTCCTCTTAGTTCTTCCATTAGGCAGAAGAGGAAGAGACTGCATGGAATATGAAATATTAGAGTTCATCTTCAAATGGATATGCGTAGATGGCTGTAAAATTGACCAGTGTTTCCAAGGAGCCTTCCTGAAAGTAAGGCATCAATGCAAATGTCCTGGCAGAGCTTCCCTTGCATCCACTACTAGGTGTTCAGGGCCAGACTAAACGGCAGCCTGGCTCATTAGCCTCTCTGGGCAGAGGTCTGTAGAGGATGCCTGGGAATGAGTATAAAAGCAGAGCTGTCTTACAGTGATGCTGAACAAAATGTCTGGCACACAGCTGGGTAAACACATCATGTGATGGGCTCACACGTCAGCACAAAGGCAGGTAGTGAACGTGGTGACATCAGACTGGTGACCTGTCACTCGTGGGGTTCCACAGGCCTCTGTCCTTGCCTCTGTGCTCTTCAAAATCTTCATAAATGCCTTGGATGCAAGACTGGAAGGGACGCTAAGCAAGTTTGCAGATGATACAAATCTGGGAGGAGTTGTTGACTCTCTTGAGGGCAGGGTGGCCCTGAAGAGACCTTGACAGATGGGACGGCTGGGCAACCACCAACCACATGAAATTGAAAAAGAGAAAGTGTTGGATTCTGTGCCTGGGATAAGGCAACACTGGATGTGTGGACAGGTTGACTGTGGCTCCTGTCCATGTCAAGTTGAACGTGAGCCAGCAGTGCCCTGGCAGCCAGGAGGGCCAAGCCTGTCCTGGGGGGCATCAGGCACAGCATCACCAGCCGGGCAAGGGAGGGATTGTCCTGCTCTGCTCTGCACTGGGGTGGCCCCACCTCGAGTGCTGGGGGCAGTTCTGGGTGCCACAATATAAAAAGGACATTAAACTCTTAGAAAGTGTTTAAAGGAGAGCAACAAAGATGGTAAAGGGCCTTGAGAGGAAGCCGTGTGAGGAGTGTCTGAGGGTACTGTGTCAGCTCAGACTGGAGGAGACTGAGGAGAGACCTTTTCGCAGTTACAACTTCCTCGTGAGGGAAGAAAATGGATAGGTACTGATCTCTCCTCTGCGGTGGCCAGTGACAGGACCTGAGGGAATGGCCTGAAGTTGTTTCAGGGAGGTTTAGGTTGGAGAAGTTTCTTCACCCAGAGGGTGGCTGGGCACTGGAACAGGCTGTGGTCTAAGTACAAAGCCTTACAGAGTTTGAGAAGCATTTGGACAGTACAGTCGGGTGCATGGTGTGACTGTCCGAGATGGGCCTGTGCAGGGCCAGGAGTTGGACTCAAAGATCCTAATGGGTGCTTTCCAACTCAGTTTATTCTATGACTCTGTGTCTCTCCAGTATATCATTGTAGACCAAACAGTCTGAAACCCAGTGAAGCAGCTGAAAGTTTTCAGAGCTACCTTGTGAAGTCTGAAAAGTTTTCATTTTCCATTGTTCTTGGACTGCAAAGTACCAAAACAGAACTAGAAGACTGGTTTTTTTATGTATAATTTTATGTAATTTTCCTGTTCTCCTGTTCTCAGATTTCTAGGGGCTGATGCAGTGTTAATCCAATTTTAACTACAACAGCACATCCATCTGAAACAGCCCCAAATCCATATATGTTCCAGGTTTTTAATAGTAGTCAGTCTAGAAGTGTGCTGGGTAGCTGTGTAGAAGGTGGTGGTGTCATGAGACCCAGAAGGGGTACTGAAAAGGTGACAGTAGGAGGATTGTCTGGATATTCTCCAATAAGCAAAACATGGTGTCTGGATGTCCTTGGTCCACCTAAGAGTAGAGGCAGAGTCACCACATTATAAATGGCCAGAATAATAGTTCTGTTCTGCTCTGCTGCCCAGGGGTGGAAATCAACCATCAAGACCACCTTGATAGCCCCAACCCATCCTTGGCTGCTCATTTCTTTTCCCTTTTTTCTCTCTTGAGTTTTTTCCTTTTTACTACTGTTCCCTACCAAATAAACCATATGTCCCTAATTACTTTTCACACCATGTTCTGCTATGTCTGTACCTAATCCGATATTTCTGCTACTGTTATGCAGGTGTTTTCAGCCACATGCTGTTGCTGATATGATTTTCTCAGTATCTTGGGCCTTGCTAGATTCCCTTTCCCAAAGGTCCTTCTCACCTCCTCTAAGGTTTGTCTGTTTCTTGCATACCTACTCCTGAGCCATCAGTGAAATCCAGCCATCCCCTTGGGGCACTTCTGCAACTGTTGTTAGATTCCCAAACATTTATCTTATCACATCCAGCAGCTTCTCTTGTCCAGTAGTTTATCATGCCCATTCAACTAGGTAGGTCAAGACCTAGACAGCCATCGCCTTGCAGTCCAGGGAAAGTGGGGATAGCCTGAGTGGCAAAAATAATCAGAAGAGGATATCTCTTCAATACACACAGAATATCAAAATGAGTTTCAGAAAAATTGCTTAAGAAGGATGCAAATGCATGCTCTAAGAAGCATCTTAGACCCCTGTCTTGTTTAAAAGTAAGAATCCAATTTGTACTATGCTCACAAGAACAATCCCCTCTGACAGGATAAACAGCCGACAGAGGAATGATGCAGGTGTCCTTGCTTACTGAAAGGAGAGGATAAAAGCAATGTGCTCCATTTGCCTCATTCATGATGCATCACTGCCTTCACAAATAATAGCCTATGTGATTTAGTAATTAAATATCTTTACTACTTCCCACCTTATGTAATCACATTTAGTTTTAAGACTATAGTGCTTGAGAAGACCTCCTGACCCGTCAAATATACCCAGCTGTGATTACAGCCATCCATTTAATAAATATCTAATCTAGACAGGACCATACTGACATACCCTGAATCACAAAGCACTTCAGTACCTTAGGAATTAAGATCTTTAGTGTAAAAGATCACAAAAATAGAAGGAGGGCAGGAATGATCAAGTTTATCAGCAATCCCCATGTCAATAGAATGGCAGATAACCTTTTTTAGGTGAATATGCTCTGATGAGCCTGGGAAACAGATGACACATGATGATGCAGAGGATGGTAAAAAAACCTTGGTCAACACAGCAGCAAAATATACCACCTCATCAGAATGATGAGCTTTTCCACCAATTTTGTATCCAGGTAGGTGACTACACAAATGTTCAATAATATAATGGAAAATTATAGTATGTACTTGAAAGTGCAGAAATAAAATTATGTGAAGGTTTTTAACTTAAAATTTCTTTCCTTTTAAATGTATTGTGTGAACTTTTTACTGTTTCTTTTAGATTTTACTTTTTCTTAAAACTTATGAATTTTGACATGTTGAAAGATATTAGACTGCTAAGACCTCTTAAGGTAAGGGTATATTTATATAGGTAAACATTTAAAAAATCCTATTTTTCGTAGGGAAACTTTAAACATTGCAAGCGTTTTTTGACAATATATTTGTGTTTGCAAAAGAAATTCAGCACTTAGTTATTTGCAGTGCTTTTGAAGTTGATATACAATATAGACATTTGAGAAACTATACAAATAATACATATTACTTTTTAATAAATTTTTACTGACCACTTCTTAAAGACAATTTTTACTGGAAGTAACAATTACGTTGTAATTTTGCTTACAGAACAGTTAGATTTATTTCAGTATGTCAAGCATGTAGGGGAGAACAGTAAATGGTAACATCACAAGAAGAACAAAAGAAGGATATAACTTGCTAAGAAATATTTTCTCTTTGAATTTGATTTCAATGATGCTTTGTTTTATGCACGTGTCAGTTCAGGTTTATAAAGCAGTTTCTTTGCTGTAGGTTTTATAATTAAAATGCAAACCCCATTAATTAATTATTAATAAATAAATTGCTGTAAGTAATTAAATATAACTTGTTGGTTTATGCAATATTTTTTAAAATAATGAAAAATCTTTACAAATATTTATACACAGAAGATAATTTCTCTTATCAAGAGAAATATGTTTCCTCTTAGAGGATTATTAGGATCAGGATCTTTTCAATACTTTAAAGAAATGCAGGTTCTTAACCTTTTTGTAATACACAGATAAAAAATTTTAACCATAAGGAACAGGATCATGGTATATTAATGTATAATGGTATTCTCTGCTGTATATTGTTTAAGGCTCATTCAAGCAGGTCTTTGTCTGGGCATTTCAAATACTATCTTGTCATATCTCACCTTTATTATACATTTCAATTACTCTGAAGAGTTTTCAGTTAAATATATTGTGCGTGGAAAATTATGCAGCTCCCAGTTTTGTCATATAAATAATCAATTTAACTAGAAACGTAGACCTATCAGCTGTCTTTAAGAAGAGCAAAATTAGATTCTTGGATTCCGTGAGTTCCTAAGATATATCCAGGTCTACGATCACAAGGCTTTTTCAAAATATCTTCAGAAGAGAAGTAAGGAGCATTCCATTGTACAGGTTTCCTCTCTGCCCCAAAAGTGGATTGAAATAACTGCAGTCACAGTGGTTAAATTTGCAAAGAAAAAACCTGAAGAATATGCTAAAGAAATCTTAATTCTGAATTCGAAGGTCATGCTCATTGCAGCTGATGTAGCTTTAGAAGCATGCCAAGCCAACCCATCTTGTACAACCGATTTCTTCCAAATGTTTAATAATGAAAGCATGAAAAAGCCACCAAACCTAATACTCAGAAGTCTCTGTGCTCTCTATGGCATAATACTTATCTTGCAGCCATGACAAAGTTTCTTGTGGATAAAGAGTCACATTTTAAGCAAGATGCTCTGAGAATAGCAACACCAGAATGGGGATAAGAGGTTGTGTATTCATAGCTATACTGGAAATTGTTAGTGCTGACTGGCAGTTGTAGAAAGCAGTGAGAAAGTTTCACAAGGGCCAGAAATTGGATAGTGAAGCTTTCCTGCACATTATGACTGTATCAAAGGTTAGCTTTTGACTCACAGCCCATGCAGTACAAACTTTTAGATTCCAGAGGACTACTTAGTTTTATCCATATTTTGAGATATGCTTTTCAAAAACATTATGTCTTTTATGTTTTAGGGAAATCTACGGCTACATATAGGGAATGCTTATATAAATATAGTCAGTATAGCTAAAGAGACATTACTTATTGTTTTGAGAAATTATATTTAAGTAGGAAAAGAAAGAAAACATTATTAGGTAACAGACAAAAATATACTAAAAAATCCAAAAACCTTTAAAGAGTCAAGGAAAAATTCAGTCTGTGAATATTTGTGTTTTTCTAAAAATGAAGCTAAGTCTTTGTGAATTATGAAGACTAAGCAGGGATGAATTTGAAATGTCATTTACCTTTTTCTTCCTGCTACCAATATTCACTTGTAATAAATAGTTTACTAACAAAATGTAAGCCTAGGATATCACAGTAAGAAGAAAAACTGGACAATTATACCTTGATAAAGGATCTGTTCTCTCTGTTCAGATGAGGCAGCTTCATTTCAGTAATAGAATTGGCCAGCTCTGAATGGTCGTGTTTAGGACATAAACAACCCACACATCTCCATGATAAGATTAATTTTTTTGGCAGGTTTGATCAAATTTTCAACACAAATAGAAAGAATGTGAAAATGTTGCAACTTGTTCTTTTTAAATCCTTTTCATTCAAATCACTGACATTTTGGAGAAACAGACCTGGAGAAGCAAGAGATCTCAGAACTGTCCTTCATCTAGTATTAGAGAAACAAATAAGAAATTAACTCATTGCAGTCCCTGTATATAGTTTATATTACTGTGTGCTCTCTATTTTTGATTCTTTAAGGGTGCCTCTACATACCCCTGAAACTATGGAATCCCATTCAGGACAGTTTACAAATCATATATTAATTTTCAATGTATTAATGTCAAATTTTAAGGTATTATTTAATGTAACTGTGATAATTGTCTCTGACATCATATTAACAAGATCTGTCTTACTGTGAAGAAAGAAACATATATTATTTTGCTCTCCCATCAAACTTATTCCTCCCTCTGCCCAGAGAGGAAACATTTCATATATATATATATATATATATATGTACANGGTAAAAAATAAGCTCTATGGGAAAGTAAGAAGATATATAAAAATATTGCCTATTTTGTCTGCTGATATAGAAAGTTGTTTCTCAACATCAGTGCATAAGAAGAAAGAATGAGAGGATAGTAAAGTAAACATGACTAGGAATGAGAAAGGCCAAAAAGAAAAGACCATATTGACTTCCCTCTTTTTTAATAAAAGGTATTGTCTCTCTATGGTGGACTGTAACACAGCTACACAATGCCTTGAGAGCTGGAAAACAGCAGACTAACACCTACAATTCAGGCATCAGGCACTAAACTGGACACAAAAATGTGTCATTTCGAATACAAAGTGAGATGAGTGCTGTTTCACTTAATGAATCTGGTGTAAGTCCCAAATTCTTCTGAGTGCTTAGAATTTCCCCCTCAAAATCCGTAAAAAGTTGAAAACTTTAAGTTCACTACAAATGTAAGGCTGTAATCCACACTTGGTTATTTCAAGTACATTGAAAAACAGACCAGAGAGAGGCATGAGGAAAACCCTCCTAGCTAATGATATGAAAAGCTGCTGGTTGTATGTTAATGGGATAACTCAGGTTAGAAAGAATCTCAGAAAGTTTCTAGTCTAATCCCCTGCTTAAAGCAGGGTCAGCTGTGATATCAGACCAGAATATTCACCATTTTCCAGCTGGTTTTTGAAGGTATTCAACAGGGGAGGCTGCATACAGTCTTCTGGACAACCTGTTCCAGTCCTTGAAATTTTTTTCTTGTATCAGGTTGGACCCTCTCTAGTTTCTGGCTTTGTCTGTGGTCTTGTGTTCTCCTACCATGCACCACTGTAAAGTGCCTGACTCTCAGAAGCAGAAAATGTTACATTGCCAAAAAAAGATCTATGATGCTTTCATGCTATGTCTTGGCTGAAGACCGAAAGACATTTTCTGTTTCCTGGTAGTCTACACTCACTTTGAAATTGCCTTCTGAGGCCTGAGAAGAGAAGCCATTATTCACACGTACAAACAAAACTTGTGCACAAAAGCAGCTCTTTTAAGAGGTCTTCATACATATTTTTTTTGCTCATCTCAGAAGAGGAGTTGCAGGTTGGCCAGGGCTAGAAATGTAAAAAGCTAAATTATTTTGCTTCCTAAAATGCGCTTACCTTAGTGAGCAGTACATTAAATCTGTATTAATTTCAATTTTTTGTTGCAAAGGACTTCATTAAAAGATACAGATAATGTTCTAAAGCTATTCAAGTTTTGATCTTCAATGATTTCAACTTTTTCTTACTTTCCTCTGAGTTTTATAAGTTTGCAAGAAATGTTGTGCCAAGCCAAACATGATGGAGATTATTCCAATAATTCTTTGATTTGGAAGGAGATGGACACCGTTCATTGGGTCCAATGAAGAACTCACCTTTCTTGACCTTACCCAGTAGATCAGACCCTGACCTAATTGTACTTTCTGGATTTCACTTCCCCATCTAATTTGGGTCTTCCGAGTATTCATAACTCCTACTACATTTCGCTTTGGCTTGTTTTCAGTGCTGCGATGAATGTTTGATAATTAATTTGCAATTTTGTTACTAACAGTTCATAAAGGTCTTCTAAAATGTATTTTTCTAGTTGTTTGTAGGAATTTCAAGCCAGATGGTGCCATCAAAATATTACAAGTTGCATTGTATTTGCCATTTCTTCCATTCAGTAAATGTGTATTCGGGCGAGGAAGGACACTGAGTCTCAGGAAATTCGTGCCTCACATTTGTTACTCTCTTGCCTTTTACGTATGCATGCCCCAATTACTTGATTAATGCTAAAATCTTTCAAGGTTTGAAACAGGCTAAATAGACTCATATTTTCATTTTTATTTCCCCTATTTGAAACATAGGTGCTGTGCTACCACTCCTCCACCTCCAAGATCAGGTCCATGACCCTTTAACTCACAAAGTTAAACAGCACAAACATTTCTTTGGTAGACTCTTAAAAACCTTATAGTAAACCCTGAAATGTGACTGATTTATCTATCACCTTATCAATCTATTCTTTTCCTATGCTGTCATTGTCTCATATCATTGTCTCTACTGATAGTTTAAAAGATTGGGTTGTGAATATCCTTCTTTAGGTGAACATTGAAACAGAAAAAAGATACTACACTTTTTATGAAAAAAGGCACTGGCCCATGTCATTATAGGAAAAAAACCAATATCTCATTGCTATAATGAAAAGCTATCTATAATTCTGATTGATAGCTTCTGACAAAGGTTCTTAAATTAGAAACAATTCCCTCCTGGTCCAAAGTAACACCACATTAAAGAATGAGTTTTTAGCTTGCTACATTAATGAATTCAACAGGTATATAAAATTTTAACTAACTAACTTATACTGGTTTAAAGATGCATGGTTATAATGCAGATGAATCAAAAATAGTAGCTGACATATTAAAAACACAGTGTTAATTATTCAGTGTTTCCAGTCAGACATAATTTCTCCTGCTCTTTGTTTTTGTTGTTTTTTGTGGTTTTTTTTTTTTTTTTTTAAATTTTAATTTCGTTATTTGGTTGTTTGGTTTTTGTTTTTTGGGGTTTTTTTTCAAAATATACAAATGGTATGCAGGGACCTGATCTTTTAAAAAACTTCAAAGCTATCAAAATAAAATGTCCTTGTAATGAACTCTGAAATAAAACTAAAATTGGATCCTCATCCCTGGGAAGTGTGAAGGAAGAAAGTAGGAATTGAAATATTATTAACTAGGACTAAAAGACAGCGTATGTACAATCTTTATGTGAGTTAATACTGAACAAGTAGAAAATGCATTACAGAATGAGATTCTTCTAAAACAATGTAGAAGACTTTTCAAATGGCCTTACGTAGACATGATAAAATCCACATTCTGTCTCACTATCAAATTAAGGGTTAATCAATCTAATTAACAATAATCCTCCTTCTACAGCATGTATTAGTACACAATAATGTTCAATGCAAAACTGTGAAAATTGTACATAAAGCTAATTTTATCACTTTCCACCTATTTCTATGCTTCGGCTATGTAAATAAAAATGTGAAAGAAAATTACATAGCTAATAAGACATTGACATGAAAAAAAGCAAATGGGCTCTTCTCTGTGAATAGTGTTTAAAAGGATATCTGCTTCAGAATATGATCATTAGAAGGATAAGGGTAAAAAAAGCAGTGCTTCGATGATACCAGAGTTTTCATGTCTTAGCTTTCTCAAAATATCTTTCAGTGGCTGCTTCAGTAGAAGAATACACTGTAAATTGATTTTCAACCTTTTGAAAAAGGGCAACAGCAGAGAAGGAAGAGAACAAAAACATTCTATTTTGAAACAGCTTCTGCAAATCCTTCCTACTTTCGGACTGTAATGTTGTACAACAATAAGGGTGTGGCAAAATTTAGGTGTTCCAGAGCCATGCACAGCTTTCCTGGCTGGTGTGAAAATGGAGAGTTGCTGAGATAATGTAAATTCCATAGAGATTTCTTATCTGACTTCCTTCTTTCTTTTTCATCATAGAAAAATGTCATCTGGGCCACAGAAAGACTATAAACCAGAGTGCTTCTTTATCTTAGAATAGATCTGGTTATCTAAGAATATGTGACTTCTTGAAAAAGTTTGTAAAATAAACACACTTTCAATTTATAAGAGAATGCAGTTTCCTTTTTCTTAGTGGAAGACAGCACATTCAATCCACCCTCTTACATATGGCAATTTTTATTCCTTTTATTTTTCTAGTCAAGACCTAATTTACTGGGCCCTGGAGCTATAGATGCCTCTGAAACCCTCTCTATTTTGTTGGATAGGCTGAGAACAAAGAATTCTTTTGTATGTGATGCTCTAATATAATTTGAACTAAAATAGCTTCAAGACTCAGCAAGCAAGCAAACTAAATAACTGTCTAAATAGAAAACCAAGTCCATAATTCTAACATAAACAATTGCAGAGTTGAATAAATAGGCATCTGAGCAGTTATCAGAGCACTTCCAATAATGCATTTTTAATACTTTAAGAAATGAGTGCAGAAAGGAATCAACATAGCCCCTCAGGCTATAAAGAGCTTCAAGTGGCTTTTATCTTACATCCTGTTAGATTATTAAAAGTTTGTAATTATAACTATATCAATATTTCAAGGCTTCTCACCTTACAAAACCTTCAAACAAGCAGAAATATAAGGAAAACACATAGTAATCTTAAAGAAGATTGAAAATGTTAAATTTGATTTATGGCTTTCTGGTCATACCTTCTTGTACCCTATTTTTAAATGGAGGAATAGTTACGATTTTATGGTTCTATGTGTAGTGTTTAAGTACGGAAGTCAAAATGTAAAAGCTGTTGCTGTAGATTTAGTGCAAGCATTAGCAATATATAGGTGGCATTTAAAAATTATCAGCCTTGTTTGAATGGTTTTATGTTTGTGAAATAATTTTGAAGTATCAATGAAAGTATGAGTTAATATGACAAATACACTGTTTTTAATTCGGTTCAAGAACATGACAAATTTGGTAACAAGATGAATGACAATTAAAACTTGATATAAAACCTGATATTCTTCATGTGACATTAATAATTTTGAAGTCTTATGCATATCAAACCGTCATTGTCACTCCTCAAAGTTTCATGCATATAGCACATGCTGCAATACACAGCATGCTATGCAAACAAGTAATTCTTCATTGTCACTAATGTCTTAACACCCTCCTAGAATGAGAGAAATGAATAGGAATCCAATGTCAGCTAAAATTAGTGTCTCTTGATGGCTCAGAGGACATGGAAACTGGAAAAGATTAGTCCTGTCTCTGTGAATAGAATGAAAATCTGATGTTAACTCTCAAGTGCTGAAACTGAATTCCCTTAATTCAGAACAAACTTAGACTCTGTTTCACTATAGTAAAATTCAAAGTCAGGCCTAGTTTAGTTCTGAACTCCAAGAGAAAGAACTTGCATGTATGAAAGGACAGAGTTTTTCAGTGGTTGGGGTTTTATATATCCAAAAAAATGGTCTGATTTCAGAATAGACAAGTACTTGAGGTTATTTAGAAAAATCTGCCATGATGGTCTTAGTGGGTATCGAGCATGAGAAAGGATGATGGTATTTAATTGTCTGAAACCCTTGCTGAGCTTTTCGAAAATCTGCTTCAGCTGTGAGTCTTCAACACTCAGGAAACAAAGCACTGCTTGATTCATATTGCACTTTGTCCCAGAATTATAAATATAACAAATATATATTTAAAAGCATATGCTGTTCACACCCACTTCTTCCTCTGAAAAAACACTTGCATATATGAAGAGTTAAGCGCCAAAGATATGAGCTGTTCTTTTTTTATGCCATGCCTCTTTTACTCCAAGAGTTAGCTGAGTATGCTGTCTAGAAGCTGACATGCAGTGTGCTATATGTAGTAATTAGATTCAATACTTTTGCTGTAGCTTCTGGAGATGGATTTCTCCTGCTGATTTCTGATGAACACCATGTTAATGGGAAACTAGATAGAGTATTGAACTTTACGTGGCTGGTAATTTTTTTCTGGCAAAAAATAAATTATTGATACCTCTTTTAAGAATGTTTTAAAATACAAATGAGGATTTAAGTCTCGTTTAGTAACTTCCATAGAGGGAATAGAGATTCTTAAAGAAAATATCTTACTGCAAAATAAAAGTGAAACTCAAATAAATGCAAAATAAATGTGAAAATCAAACATTTTAAAATCTCACAAGAATTTATCATGTTTAATTCAGAGTCCACCTCATGCCTTAGTGTTGCGTACAGGAGTAAAAGAGAATCCTATTCACTATTAAATATGTGGAAGATGTGAGAAATATAGTGTAAGGTGTGGCTAGAGTGACTTTGCTTTTTTTTTTTTTTAAATGAAATGAAAACTTAGGATATTGAAAATAAAGGTCATAACTCAAGGTAAATCAGCGACACTCTTATTAGTATCACCAAACACTAAGAGAACCTAGAATACATCTTTGGTAACACTGAATTCTGATAATTGTTGTAGTTCTTTGCTATCCAAACCTCACACTGGTTTCACAGAGAATTTTAGGTTTGTAAAAATCATCAGTCTTTATCCAAATTTTAATCTTATTAAATTTTTATTCTGCTGGCATTTCAAAGGGAATATATGGTAATATGTTGATATTTACTGTTGAAATATGTTAGAAAATAAGCTTTTAATTAAAGGCTCATACAAAACTGACTTTTTTTTTAATATCTATGATCTCATTATTTTTTATTATGCAAAACAGCAGAATAAGCCTAACTGCATGACCAAAAATGTGCCTAGAAATAAAGGAAATTAAAGATAAAACAGTGAATTTCTTCACAAAATATTTTCCAGAATTAATGAGGTTAAGAAGAAATTTTCTAATGCATGATCCTTTGTGTGATCACTAAGATAAAGAAGGAGAAGCAAGGTGGCCCTATTTTCTTCTAAGAGAGCAAATTTAAACCAATAACCTCTTTTTAATGGCAGTGTTGCTGCTGCAATGATGATGTAAGGATAAAGGCAAGATGAAGTTTACAAGCGAAGCAACACTTCTTTTGTTACATCCACTGCCACAGCTAGCAAAAAACAGACTAGGTTTCAGGCAAACAAATCCTTCTTCAGATCAGTGAGCAGAGGAAAAAAATCTTCAAAACAAATTTGGAAGAACTAATGGGAATTTAATTAGATATGTATGTTGTACTGTTTCTGAAAGATAGTGCAGCTAGTACCTGAGAAATGAAAAAATATTTGGGGTGAGGGCAGTGACTTTTAATTCTCAAAAAAATCAATTTCTGAGGGCTGATAAAGTACCAGTCTCCTAAGGGGTGACACAAGTAGTTTATGGCCTTTATGGTGTCTAGATTTAGACTGTGAATCTTAGTACATAAGGAACAAGTTTTTATGGCAGGATGCTGCCAACGAAATGTTCCTAATTATTTATATTTTTTTAATTACTTGTTGCTGCTGCTCTTAAATCCTGGTCTACTTTCCCGTTCTGTAATGTAAGTACTAACTGTAGGACATTCCATATTAGGTGCCTATAGTCCAGGTAGTTCTTGAATTAATTCAAAGGACTTTCAGAAAAAGGCATTGACAATATTTTTCATAAATATTTTCAAAGAAAAGAAATAGGAGAAAGGAGTAAAAGTGCTAACATGTCCAAAAATTATTTGTAGGGTAAACCCCAGGAAATTAGATGAAATATCAGCCCTCAGAATGGAGGCTGGTCAGCAGTGGGGTTCTGCAGGGAACTGTGCTAGTTAGCTTAATCCCAGATACCCATGAAGACGTCAAGCAGTGAAATACAAAAATCTGTTAATATACCAAGTTATTCAGAACATGAAATGTAAGGGTTGCTTGTAAAATTGCAGGAGGGAAATTGAGAGGCAATACAATGTCAGCTGAAACTCAGTGTGGATGAATATAAAGCAAAGCACGTGAGGAAGGTGGTGTGAAAGCGTCACTAGGAAACTGAAATCCTGGGCATATGCTGATAACTCACTGAATGGCCAGATGTCTCCCTCCCAAGGCAGAGTCATATCGTCAGGGAAATTTTAGCATTGTGAGCCCTGGTGAATGACCTTGGAGAGTGTGTCTCCAAGGATATGGGCTCCTAGGCTCTGCCAGAATGACCGTGCTGAGGAGTCAGTGGGGTGATTGCTTTGGGGGAAGTGTCTCCGCAATGCATATCTTTATTAGTAATTGTGTGGCTTCACTCAGGTCCGTATTAGTTGCCCAGTTTCACAAGCTACTATGAAAGTACCAACATACCAGAGTAAGTAGATTAGGTGACTTATTTTGCTCCTAAAGTGCCAAATAATATCACTTGATGTAGAGAGAAAAGAATAGAGAACAAAAGCAAATAAGAAAATGCCATTGAAAGTTACTAGGATTGTAAAGTTCCTATGGGATAAAAACATAGAAAAAATTTTCAAGATTGGCAGTGTCTCTTCTATTTACAGCCAGTGTGGAAGGGTTGACCCTGGCCAGCAGCTGAGCAAATCAGTTGTCTTACTTCCTACTCAGTGGGATGGGAAAGAGAATTGGAAGAGCAAAACCAAGAAAATTTGACAGTCAACATAAAAACAGTTTAATAGATAAAGCAAAACTCACATGGAAGTAAAGCAAAATAATGAATTTTTTCATTCCTTCCCATTGGAAGTCTCTTGCTCCTCCTTTCTCCCAGCTGTAGTGGCTGAGCCTGATAACGTGCGATACAGATTATCTCTCTGGGAAGTTTGGGTCAGCTGTCCCAGCCAAGTTCTCTCCCAGTTTTTTGCACAACTCCATCCCACTCATGAAGGGACAGACCGGAAAAAGATAAAGCCTTGTTTCTGTGTAAACATTGCTCAGCAATAGACAAAACACTGTTGTGTTTTCAACACTGGTTTGATTACAAATCCTAACCTGAGAATGATACAGGCTGTGAATGAATGAAATTAGCTCTGTCCCCACCAGACACAGTAAAGTCAGTAAAAGCAGGGAGCACAAAACCATGAATAACAACCAGCAGCCTATTCTTAAAAGATACTTTTACTAAAGATAATGTAAAGCAAACAAAATTAGCCAACCTGGTAAGGTTTCTTCCTAAGAATTAAAAAAAAAATAAATAGAGGGAGAAAAGGAATAAACTGCTATGCATTGCAGTTTGGAAGGTAACAAAGTGACCTAAAAATGAAATTCCAGTGTACTTCTTTTCTGGTTCTGCACACCATGATGGTTTTTGAACATTTGTCTCCACAGAGAAGAAGGAAATAAACTGTTCCCCATTTTCACCATAAAGAAAATATGGAAAACAGTATGGACATTTAATTGCAGGATGAAATGGGATTTCTCTAGACATAAAGAATGATGGAATGACTATCACTGGGAATTTTTAAGAAACTTTGATAAGCATGTGTTAAGAAGAGGTGGGTATGATTGTATTCGTCCTAGGTCATTTGCTCTTTCCTCTACTCTCTTATTTTCATATCTTTTGTTACTGTTCATGATTTTACTACTGATGTTCTACAAGACTGTTTATCCCTATCATTCAGATAAAAGAACTGTCATTGTCAGGGGGTAAAAACCAAGACATACACACAAAAAAAGCCTTCCACTATCTTTGAAGTACCTACTTAAAAAGTAGAATGACTAATGCATGCACAAAGCTGCATAAGTTTGACACATGTTCATACACTGCATTTCATGCTGTTTTCTTTCAGACTTTCATTCATTTCATGTTCCATGTTACTTCAAATAACTATCATTTCCCTTTCATGCTTTATTTCCAAGGTCTATCTTTGGTTTAATTTATCCATTGAGAGGATAACAGGTGTGCTTTGTCAATTACAACAGTAATGTAAACACGCTTTCTTGACTTTCAAATGTGTGTTTGATTTGCAAGTGGCAGGAAAAGGTAAAAAGATCACAAACAATGTAATCCTTTCAATGAGAGCTCATGAACAAGGTGTTCAATAAATCAATACAAATACAATTGTGAGTAATTAAGGTCTGGAACCTTGTTTCCTTAGTCTGTTTTCTAGTGCTATGTTGACAGATGCAAAGTTGAGCAATGACATGGCTCAGTAAATCGCTGAGTTCTACAAAAGTTCATAAGGAATTTTACATCAAAACAGAAACTGCTAAAATAATGACATTATCTGTAACACTCACTGCAGTATATATGGTATATATTTTAGGTACAAGGTTAGAAACCTTAACTGGAATTACTAAGAGGTAGTAATGGATTATTACTTATCACCTTTCTAATTTCACTTCTGTGTTAAAATCCTCTTCTTCTAACACATGCTCTTGGCATATGTTTTCTTTTTGCTGCCAGGTTCAGCTATCTGAGAAGCAAAGGCTAAACAGAATACAGAGCAGCAGAGAGGAGGGAACAATTGCTATTCTTCCAGGTTTTTGAGCACACCAGAGAGAGAGCAGATATCATGGCACAGCAGGGGCACAGAAGGACACAAAAAGCCACTCCAGGCTCTGTGAGGCTGCTTGAAAACCGTCTGATAAAATGGTTTTAGCATGCTGAGGGTATGTTCTTTGATACTGACTGGCTCAAATGCCACTGATGCTTTGGAGACTTTTTTCCTGACAGAGTTCCATGAGCGTGGCATCCATGCTCAGGTGCAGAGCTGGGGACAATGCCTGGTCCTGGGGACCTCTCATGTGGGAGATGTGCTTTGTTTGAGGCACTGAGTCACTCGGTGAAGGAGCTGAAGGAAGAGGTGAACAGGTTGTGTGTCATCAGGGAAAATGAAAAGGAGGTTGAGTGAGTCTTCACTGAAAATTGGCAGAGACAACAGCATGAGCCGTACGAAGCAGGAAAGGAGAAACAGTTGGAGGCCATGGTCAAACAATCAGTGGAAGTACATTTTCAAGATGGAGAAAGTTGGAAGTTTGAGTCCTGGTTCATGTTTCACTTGCAGATCTGCAACTTCAGAAGCCTTTTTAAAGTAGGTTGAGAAAGCCCTGGAATCATGAGTCACGGTGCTCCTTTGTCACTTCAACTGCCAATGTATTTTCTGGAAGAGCAATAAAGTGGGGTACAAGAGATCTAGGAGATTTTTAAAATGTACAGAAGACAATTTTTGACGTAAGTGATCAGTGAACCAATTCAAATTCTTTCTTGGACCAGATATTTATTCCCAAAGAAGTGAAAACTGGTTTAAGATATCAAGGTTAAGGACAACCTTGGCTACAGTGACTATGAGACTCTGAAGTTTGAGACCATGAGAGATGTATGCAACACAGAGAGCTAAATTCAGCATTGGACTTGAAAGAGCAGATGTTCATGCCTTTGTGGACCTGCTTGGCAAGATTGTCCAGAAAACTTGTTTGGAGTTCAAAGAGCGCAGGAAAGCTGCAACAGACTCATCTGGGGAGGCTCCAGTGACAGCTTACTTAGAGGGAAAGAATGGTCCATTCCAACACACAGAAAGCTAAGCAATCGCAACAGAAGGCCAACATGGATGAACATGAAAATTCTGTCTGACTTCAGATACAAAAAAGTATTACACAGAAGGTGGAAGCAGTCTGCTTAAAAGGAATAAAAAGGTATTGCCTGTGTGTGTAATAATTTAGCTAAGAAAGCCAAAGGCCAGCTGGAATTGAGTACAGTGATGGAGGTGAAAGAAATCAAGAAAGGATTTTGTAAATATATTGACAGTTTAAAGAAAGGCTAGGAAATGGTTCCACCATTCAGTGGAGCAGGGGACTTAGTGACTAGGGATGTAGAATCCATTTTCTTAGCCTCAGCTTTCGCTGATAATATTTACCAGTGAAATATTTATC
Organism: Origma solitaria; assembly: GCA_013397895.1. NCBI lineage: Eukaryota > Metazoa > Chordata > Aves > Passeriformes > Acanthizidae > Origma > Origma solitaria. Next base: position 877,969 of record VZRL01006566.1, read on the forward strand.
ATATTTACTCAGGCATCCCAGATCCCTGAGTAGCAGAGTCTAGAAAAGTGAAGCAGAACTCACAGTAGAGGGAGAGTCTGGAATCACTTAAGCCAGTTAGAAATTCAACAGTTCTTGGAACAAAATGGAATCCTTCTTCAGGGCTGATGGAGATGGCTGACGGCACTGCAAGGGTGCTCTCTGTCATCTCTTAATGGTCATGACAGCTGGGAGAAGTTCTTAATGACTGGAAAAGGCAAGTGCCATACCCATCTTAAAGATGGGCCAGAAGGGAGATTCAATTAGCAGACTGATCAGCCTCACGTCAGTCCCTGGGAAGATTTTGGGGCAAGTCCTCTTAGAAGCCACTCCCAAATAAATGAAGGACAAGAGAGTGACTAGCAGCAGCAAGCAGAGATTTAAAAGGGGCAAGTCTTGAGCTTGAACAATCTCATGGGTTTTTTTATGATAAGATGCCTAGTGGAACTCATGAAAAGATGGTAGTGAATGTTGTATAATTTGACTTTATTTAACAAAGCTTCTGACACCATCTCCCATATTGTCCTTGCCACCACATTGGTAAGACATGGACTGGCTCTTAAGATGGGTGGAAAACTGGCTGGAGTGCAAGTCTCAAAGAGCTGTGATCACTGCCTAGTCCATCTGAAGGTCAGTAACTAGTGGCCATTAGGGATCAATACTGGAACCAGAATTGTTCAATGTCTCTGTTAAAGCCTGAAGGATGGGATAGAGTCCCCTCTCAGCAAATTTGTGAATGATGCCAAATGTGGGAAGTGATCAGTGTGCTAGAGGGCATGGGTACCTGGGCAGATTACAGAAATGGCCTGATAGAAAAGTCATGAAGTTCAGTGAAAGCAAATGCGGTCTTACATCTAGAGTGGGATAGTCCCACACAACAGCAAGGTGGGAGCTGACTAGCAAGCAGCTATGAAGAAAAGGACCTGTGCTGGGTAACAAGTTGAGCGTGCGTCAGCAGTGTACCCTCGCAGCAAAAAGAGCAGCTGCATCCTGGACTATGTTAGTAAAAGTGTAGCCAGCAGATTCACAGAAGTGATCCTTCCAATGCATTCAGCACTTTTCAAATTATATTTGAACTTCTGTGTCCAGTTTTGGGCTCACTAGTACAAGGAAGATACTGACATCATAAAGTGAATGCAGTGGGGCCCACCAAGACTGTTAGGGCTTTGGGGTGCATGATGAATGAGGACAGACTGAGAGAATATTGTCTGTTTAGTCCGAAGAAGAGAAGTCTAAGGGGAGACCTTATTGCTGTCCAAAGTTACTCATGAGGATACAGAGAAAACTAAGTCAGACTCTTCTCAGAGAGTGACAGGTCAGGATGAAAGAGGCACAAGATGGAACATGGAAAATTCTGATTAGATACAAGGATTATTTTTTGTTTTCCACAAGGTGTGGTAAAATGAAGGAACAGGTTGTCCAAAAGGCTGTCCTTGGAATTGTTCAAGACTTGACTAGACACAGCCCAGAGCAGCATGATCTAATGAGACTCACAGTGAGTTGAATGAGATGCCCTCTGGGGCTCCCTTCCAATCTAGATAATTGCATGATTCTACAATTCTACAGCCCTATTAAAAGTAGATGCAAGCAAGAAACACTCTTCAGTTGCTTTTTGTAGAGGATGAAGTAGCATGTAACAAATGCACAAAGAGATGAGAATGGGACAGCTTCAGAGAAATAAGCAGTTATGTTGGCATCAGTGGAGAGTTGTTAGCTAATGATCCTCCTGTACTTTGCAGTTCCTACATCTGAACATGATGGAAACAATTTAAGGTAGTTGGTGCTACAAGAAAATGTTTAAGCCACAGGCTGTTTTTCTTTCTTTCTTTTTTTTCCTTTTTTCCAAAATGCAGTATGCAGCAGGATTTAGCATTGCAGATGACTGGGAGGTGATAACATGGTATTTCTTAAATACAACTGCACTGCAGAAAGAGCTTTGAGGGGAAATGAGGGAAGGTAAATACCTGTCAGATATCACAAATCTAACTTTTCATCTATGTTTATGCTTAAATGCTATCCTGACTTGGCTTTCAGCTTCAAGCAATATTTTCTGTTTCATTCTTTTTGCTCCACTTACAATTTTTTTCTCATGCCTTTGTGTTTTAAAGAAGGAATAAATAGAAAATTGGCATTCTCTGTCTTCCATTTCAATTATCTAGAGTCAGAACTTTCTTTCTTAGTAAGGAATAACATTTTTTCCATAACTTTCACTGGGCAAGTTCATTTTGGAACCTCAAAATCAAGTCCTAACTGTCCTTGAATATTAAAATCTTGTCAGTGATTTAAACAAGAAACTCTTCCTCGGTTTACCCTGTGACCATTGAATGCATTTACAGAAGATGTGATTAGGTAATTAAGAAAAATTAGAACTTGTGTAAAAGTCAACATTAACAAAAAGGAAATTTTCCTTATTCCTCAGATGTTTTTGTTGAATTACTAATGGAATACGGATGAACACCTGACTAGAGTTTTTAGTGCTAAAATTTTGATTAAAATTATTTACATTCAGGAGCCTAAGTAGACAATCACTGTCTTTTAGTTACAGAGAATTATAACTTTTCAACCAATAAGCTTTCGACATAATAGTCTCTTTCTTATGTGCCTTCTTTCTTTGAAGATCTTTGTCTCAGTTTTGCTTTGACTTTTCTTCCCTTCTCATATATTGTGGTTAGCTAGAAACAGAATAAAAATAGATTTTTTGATGGAATAAAAATGAATTTTACAGGGTGTTTACAAACACAGAGCAAATCTGAGCAACTTGCTACAAGTTGGCAAATGCAAACTGAGTGCCAGCCAAGAAAAATTTCAAACATGTTCACAGTGTGAGTCAAATTCCTCAGATTGTTCTGATAACACTGCCAGTTGTTTTTCTCTTGCATTTTAAGTCTGCTACTTTGTAGTGCCTTCTACTGAATGATTTCATGTTACCAGAAGGCTTTAATTTTTGTCTTTATATGTTTTGTTTTTGTTTTTTTTTTCAGGAAAGCTGTATTACTAAAAAGCCTAAATTACTCATGCTATCATTAGAGGTTATTTTGCCCATCTGAAAGATGGAATCAGTCCATTAGACTTAAATGGCCCTCTGCCAGTGGCTCAGGAAGCCAGTCTTCCCTTGACCTAGGATTTAAGGAGCAGAAAAAAAAGGGAAGAGATCCTAGAGTTACTGTGGATGGCAAGTTTTTTTCAGACTTGTAGAATAACTTCCCTGTTGTTTCTAATCACTGCACTGTCACTGGATTTGTCTGTTCTAATCGACTTAATCAACATGATGCAGGCACTCTTCCCTGGTTCAATTCAGTTACACTTTCTTGGCTTCCTCTCACCATTGCGTATGTGCTCACTGAGTGGATTGTTTTAGACTGCTGCTTTGTTCCAGCTGGGCAGGTTTCTAAAAACTAAATCTAGTTAGGGAAAGTCACAATTTCAGTATATCCCCCTTCTTCTTAACATACATTTAAATTGGTAAAATGTACTCTGTACTGACTTTATTCTACAAATTGTGTTTGTGTGCCTTTTTTAGATTTTGTACCAATGTGTTTTATGTTGCCACTAGGTTAAAAGAAATATATTTTACTCAGTTATGATTTATACATCATTAATTTAAAAATATAATTTAACTATTGTATGTAATAGCTTTAGACATCTGGAAATATATTTACATACATACAATAGATTTACTAATCCTACATCACACTTTATAATCCTCCCCTAGGCTTATAAATCCTACTTGCCATATGTAATTCCTATGATTAATTTACAAATAATCCCAATAAATCCTAAATTAAAATGAGTAGATTTGTAAATCCTTTCTTTGCATTTGAAGTACAGAACCAGCAGATGACTTGTAAATGAGGTCTTCAAAGCTTGACAGTTACAAGTAAATCATACTCATATTCCTTCTCTACCTTCCCAACTATCCCTGTAAATCCTGGTCATCTGCTTCTATAATGAAATTAACTTTTATTTAAAGAAGAAATATATTTTTTAAATCTTCATGTGCTGCAATTGACCTAACCACATCACTGTAATCACACCAGCTTCAAGCCCTCCCAACCTGAACTGTACTGGAGAAAGTGGATTGAACCAGAGACCCATGAGAGCATGCAGGGTAAGGAAGTGTAAGGAAGTGGTGGTGGAAATTCAGTTGAAAGCATTTTCTTCTGAAAAAGAGCAACTGCATCGTGCTCCGTCATTATGTTTGATTATTCTATGACATTCCAGATTTCTTTTTAATGGCACCCAAGGGTGTTATTCCTCAAAAACTTAACAGCTTCTGTACCAGCAATTTTGTTTTTACAGACAGTTAAAACCCACATCATTAATAAACTCCAAAGGAAGAGTGTCCTACTTCTGCTGTACGTTACAGAGTAGCTGAGAAACAGGGAAGATGTTCATGTCTCTGAAAGCCCCAAATGTATTATCCAAACTACTTTCCCGTGTCCTTCAGGTCCACATACATGTATAATATTGCCCACACACTTATACAACCCCCCAGTATGCAACCAAAGACCTGCGCAGCTCCAAACTGAACAAAAGAAACCACTTTATGTGAAAATCCTGTTTGTTTATTATATATGTATTGTGGCAAAGACTCTTTTGTTATTTTATCAGCATTTTTGCAGTCAAGGTTGTGTTTGAGTCTTTCAGCCTGTCAAGCAGGGAGTGGGGAACATTTAACAATTCATTGATTCTGTCAAGTCCTCCCTCCAGCCAATACAACCATCATAGTTTGCTAAACAATTTCTCCCCAGAAAAAGGGTTGTCCATTACCTTTTTCTTTACAAGTGCATAGAGTTATTAAGCACTTTAAGAGTTTCACTCAGCCCTTATTCCACTCAAAATTCAACCAACACCCTGCCCATTCCATGTCCAAGTCTCACTTTCATTTTCTGTGACCAGCTCCCTGTGGTACCACTGCCTGACGGCAGAGAGCAGAGTGAAATTCCACTTTTTCTTCTTTCAAGTTCTGTAGCCTGTCCTGCACTGATCCCTATGTATTCCTCTGCAGGGTTTTCTTGCCTTTATCCCTGATTTCTGAGAAGCAACTCAAGGAGCTCAGGGAGGCAGGGTAGTGTCTAGCAGGCTGTAGAAAAAGTGCTTAGTAGGTTAAGGACTTTCTAGCAGAAATGAGAGACTTTGAGAATGGTGAAAGTTCTAATTTTCAACTTTTTTTTTTTTTTTTTGAGGGAGGGTTAATTTTCAATTCAGAATGCCTATTTAGACTTACATATGAATTCATATGTAGGAGGTGTGGCAGGGAAGCTTGTAGAACACTTTCCCTTGAAAAACCATGCAAGTCCACTGCTTATTCAAGACAAATTAATTTTTAAATGCTCGTCAGGAATCATTTAACTAAAAACTGTTCTAGAAAATTCAGCTCACTACAGAAGGATGAGTAAGTCTAAATACCAATCTTGTAAATTAAATATACAAAAGAATTATTTCATTTCTACTTTAAATAGCAGGTATCTTGTTTATATGGTCTCCTGGATAGGTCTGTAATTCCTAAATTCCAAATAATGAGCAGAAATTTTAATCTTAAGATGAAGAAATCAGCTAAAGCAAATGGAGATCTCTAAATTGGTACTGCAAGAACTGTCTAGCACTTGGGGAAAAGGAACAGTTGAAGGTTGTTCTTTTCTCTCTTCCCCTTCTACACTAAGATTTAGTCACTTCTGTTTCAGTAACAAGCTGCTGGTGTACCAGAAACAGATCATGCACAAAATTTTAATTAGATTAGATTTTCGGACAGGTGATGTCCACAGCCATTCTGACACCTGGCAATTCAGACTAACTCTGTTTCTAGCTATACTTTCAAAGGAGAAATGTGCCTATTTCTTTATGTATATGCAAAACCACGTAACATGTAATTTTATATATTTATGTTAGTATATATCTTTTGCATGTATGCATGTATGTATGTGTGTATATATACACAACAATACAGAAATATTATGCTAGCAGTGTAGATTGTGTTATGCTTTACGAACACATTCACTAATATATGAATCTATGTGAATATATATGTACTCATGCATACATATACATGCTACCACACACTGAAACTTAATTCTCCCCAAGTGTTAGAGGAAAGTTATTACCTATTCATTGGTAATACAGGCTAGTGTTAACAGCTCATCGGGGACATAGTATTTCTCTGGGTACTTGTTCGTTGAATACAAATAAGGAGAGGAAAAGCTAGACAATATGTTTTACCCAAACTGTACTGCTCTGTGTTCTCCCTAGCCTTTTCCAATCAGTTTCTAATCTCCTATATGACTTCTTAATTATACACCTACACATTCATATCCTCTTTTACACCTTCTCTTCCTCTGCTTGCTAAGCGATCATCAAAGACACTTGCGACAGGGGCTTTCTTTGTAACTAAGTCTGTCTCTTTGCAATCTATAAGTAGGGATGGAGAGAAATCTCAGCAGCTAGCCAGCTTCTCTACAAAGTGGGTGGCAAAAAAAAAAAGTGAATAAGAAATTAAATCAGTGCTACAAACAGAAAAAAAGATTACATCTATTTGAATGTTTTTTAGTAATGGAAGAAGCAGCTAAAAGAGAAGCCAAGAACTAAGTTTAAAATCTTGCCTGGAATTTCAGGAAGGAAGCCTGTATCTGCCATAGGGAAAGTTTATCAGGCCAGAAGAAGGGTAATAGGTTCAAAGAAAAGAACACTTTTTGTCTTTTTACATAAAACAGAGAGGAAATAATTTCATAGTTCAATTTTCCTGACAAAACCAAAAAATAATTTGAAAGAATATTTAGGTAGAAGTATAATGTACAAATACTTATTAAGTTTTCAGTAGTTAGTTACTTATATGGAACAGATTATTTTCCGCTGATGGCTGCCTCAACATCTTAGTCATAGACAAGGGACAATATTGGTATTACAGTATAATTATAGTTCCAGACTAACTACAAGAAATACTGTATTTCCTATAGCATAATTCTCCCATCCTTTTTTCTTTCTTTTCTGTAGTTTTGGTTAGCACATTTCCAATCAGAAAATCCTGAAAGTCCAGTTCTGACCTGAAGAAAGATGTCATCTTTATCATTGTGAAATTTTTTGTCTGTTGTTTACCAGGTCTTTTGAATGCCACTACATTTACAAGTGAAAACCTAATTGAATGACAAAAAGCTAAATTCGTTTGAATCCAGTGAATTATCCAATTTATAATTCTGCACTGGCCTGGGCCAAAAGCACTGCAGCCTAAGGAAGAAACTACCTCTGTCCCCCAGAACCACCAAAGTCACAGTCACTGGTCAAGCTCAATTTTATAATAAAATTGCTGTTACTATAACCACAACTTATAGTTTATTACATCCTTGTTCTTGTTACTGACCTTCATAATTGTTAAAATTCTTTCAACTCTGTCTGTAATACTAATAGTGAAGCAGGAGAGCCTAATTCCACGTATTCTAATAATCTTGTTATAGGATAATAATCTTGTGAAAGGATAACAATCCTTTGACAGAGGACAGAAATACACCTTGCTAAGAGAAAAGATATTGTGTAAAAAACCCAATCTGTTACAGGAAAAAATACCTCTGAAAGATAAAAGAGGGTTTTTACAATACAATTGGAATTCTAGCCACCTTTCTTCACTCTCTGCATGTCAATGTCATTCTTTTATACAAAATCCTGATTTAAGGATTCTAGAGGCTGTAAAAACATATCAGCCATCCCAGACTTTCTTTTATTTTCTGTTATATTAGTGTAGCAGAAGTGAGCTCAACATTAAGGATTATAAAAATAATATTTGAAAACATTCCAAGGAAATGAAAGATATTTATTAGTCTATACAATTTATAGACAGAAGGTCAAAAATTCAGTGTAAAGACTAGCAAACAAAGAGGAGATATTAAATAAGCATGCGCTGAAAAAGGTTTTGAAATTCTAATTTCTAATAAGTGAAGAATAAGTAGAAATTAATGTGCTAGAAACAGAAAGCAGAACGTAATTCTTCACTTTTTTCTTAGGGAGTGTGGTAGCACCATCGGCAGCAGTAGGACTTTCCTGACATTATTCTGACACATCGAGATACTGGACCCAGGTCCCTTTGTTTTCCACAGCACTGGGTAGCACTGAAGTAAATGTAAGAGCTCTGAACTCATCCTCCGTCCCGTGGGTTTGGCTGCTGGAGCTCAGGGCTGGCTGAGAGGGAATGCAGCTGAGGCTTGCCCCCTTCCTGATCAACTCATTGGGGAGAGCATTTCCAGCCCCATGTAACTTCCCACGTGCTCCTGACTTGTCCCCAGGGAGGAGCTTGGTATGTGGGGCTAGAGCTGCCTGCGCTGCCCCCCACCCTTCCCTGATCATGCCCTTGCAACATTCCCAACACATTCCTGTTTCGGTGTAGCATCATTTCATGACCTGTGCTTGGAGAAAAACACTGCACAATTTAAAGGGGAGAGAGGTTAAAGATAAAAGTAAACAAAGGTTATGTCTTAATACCAATGACGGTGTGTGTGAAGGAATTTCCCTCATTTGCATCCATCACATGAAACTTGCTTCCCTCAATTAAATATGTATCCTCATTAGAGTGTCAGACATTAGCTTCCTCATAATTAATAAACTGCTTGGTATCTATATACAGGCAAAATTTGGATCTTTGTATAAAAGACTCACTTGCAGATGCTATTCTACTTTCCTGGGATGACTGATCAGAAATGTGGAGGAATCTAGAGTGAGATCCGTGCCCCTGGAGAGAAGCTTAACACAATCGGAGACAAAGCACTGAAGTCTTCCCTGCAACTTGGAATGAGGCCATGGTGTTCCTGAGACATTTGTTTTCTCCCACACTCTTTTTAACAGTCTCTTTCTGACTACTTGTATAAAGAAAGGGAAAGTGCACTGTGAACCATATGGACTCTACATTTCCCCAGCCATTTTCAGCTCAGTTAGTTCCTTTATCTGCTTAGTCATTTTGTATCTAATTAATCTTAATCCATTCCTAAATTAGATTCCAACCTGCTCACTTCTAGAGCAGTCTAACCACTATTATGTAGCCTTTTCTGGATACCCTCTGCAAACCTTTTGGCATTTTGTATTCTCCATGTTGACTGCTGGCTTGTTTCCCATATGTACTGGTGTCAGTGGAGCAAAATAAAGGTGTTTCAAGTGGCAAACTGAGATGCTAGTTCCTTATTGCTTCCATCAGAAACCAAAATATTCTACTTGTCTTATTGAGCAGCAGGGAAGACTAGGCATATATTCAGATGGAAAACCTTTGACAGCAAAGCAAAGGTGTCACACCACATTTTTAGCAATTTACATACACTGAAGTGAAAGCTGTCATTTTATCGTGTGATGAAACACTAACTGTCTTTATGAAGCCTTTTGTCACAGGCAAGAGTTTGCATTACTTCAGAATATTATTAATGCATTTGAATATAAACTGCTTGGTAATAAATCACAATTCTTAAAACTCTCGTAAATATTTGCAATTATCTTTCAAATCAAGCGGATCTTCAGACTACTTTACACTGCTGCTTAGCTTACAAAATTGAGTGTCACATAAAAAGGATAGCACTTTAGTGTTTCAGTCATCTGTGAATCCATGGGACACAATTGTAGTGTGTATTTATGTTCTCATATAAAAATAAAATGAAGAATCCATTCAGTGCTTTTATGCCCCTGTCACAAATGAATAAAAGAGAAATAGAAGTAACTAGAGAATAGAACCTCTATTCACCTCTTTTTTCAGGAAAGCAAATAGTTTCCTAAACAATGGAAATTTATAGATAAACAAGAATTACCACTCGCACACCCACAGTTATACTGACAGCATGTACCAGTCTCTTCCAATCTAGGCAGTTAAAAATTCCTAGCACTAGCCAAGAAATTGCATTTGGAATTACTTGACAAGAAAAAACTACAGAAAATTAGGGAAAGACTACATCTGCGTCCATTCTTACTGTTGAGCTGGCAGCAAGACATGAAACAGCCTGACTCCCAAAACATAACTTTGTGTTGTTGTAGATAGAAATGTTCTCGGGTCATGTCTGAATTGTCTTCATGTAATATATCCAGAGATGGCCTTTTGCTTTCCTATGATGGTCACAGAAAGTACTTCAAATTTTTGAAACCTGAAACCTTAGCTTTTACTTTCGCAACCAGCAGCATTTTAGTGTTCAAATTTACTGAGAGAGAGGTTTAATTTGAATCACGGCTAAAACTCCAGTAGTGGGTGTCAAAACTGTGGAAACCATGATTCTACTTAGGCTGCCACTTACTCAAAATAGGAGGCATATTCTGATGGACTGGTATTGTGCTTTGTACCACAAGGGAACAACAGAGCTGGAACCTTTCCCTTCACTTCTCTCAGTTGATGGTAAGTCTAGGCATATCCAGCACCAAGAATTGAGGTGCGGATTTCGTGAGTGGAAGAAACATATTCGGTTACAAACTTTAAATTCTGGAACCAAGACAAAGGGTTTTAAAACAGGCCAGGGACAGTTCTTGGGTGCTGAGCAAAGAGGTAGGTCCACAGTGGTGCCTTCACTGGGAAACCACAAACAAAATGTGAACTGGAAAGAGTTCTTGGTCCATACCATTCTTTGAACTGTGCATTGACATAGGCAATGCTATCTGGCACAGGCCAAAACTGTGTCAAGGAATGTGCTAGAAATTAACTGGTGGAAGTTATTTCATGCCATTCTTTCACTTTTCCCCTGGCCATTTCTGGTATAAATACAGATGGAGGAGTAGAGGTGGGAAGACCTAGAGTTGTCCCAGGTTAGACGAACAGAGAGAAGGACTTCTTATCAGGGTGGACTCACAACACATCCATTCTTTCAAAGAGCAAGGCAGGTCTGTGTCACAATCCTGGTTATTAATGCCATCTAGTGCCCCTGATGACACTCATGTGACTGTAGGTCAATTAGGAGGTTCTTTTCCTCAATTAAAAGAATATAAGTCGACACATCCTATTTTCTACAAGAATGCTGAAGGTAAGTAATATTCTGGTTGTTGGGTTCTGGAGAGGTTTTCCGGCAATCTTATGGGTGACTTGCCCTTTGTGTAGATAATCCAAGGTCTATTTGGCCAGAGACCAATCACAAATGAAAAGTTAAACAAATGTTTTAGAAAAGGGAAATATTGGTACTGTTTTCTTAATCAGAAAGTACATATTTTGCATTTTTTACCCTTTTGCACTTCATTATTTATTCATACTTAAATGTACGAATGTTAAGTTTTCAATCATGTCCTCCTGAGGTGTTTCACTACACCTGAAGTAAAGTTCATAAAATAAGAAGCTTAACTGTCAAAAAGATTTAAGAACTTTCAAACAAACCTGGGAATTATGAATGCAGGTAGACATCCATGAAGGAATTCCTTGCTCCTATGTTTGCAACAATTCAACAGGGGCTTGAAAAACTCCAAATTTTGGACATGCATTTTAACAACTTTGTATATCTAAATTACTTTTTGATCCCAATAACCACGGAGAGTGCTACTCTGTGCTAATGTTCTCAGCTGATGATGCTCTCTGTGTACTTACCCAAGTCCTGTTGAACTGCCAATGTCTAATTCCTGCTATTTCATAAAAAAACCCAGAGAATTTGTTGATTTTTCACAGAAGGAACCTCCAACAGAAACAACCCACACACAGGTTCATTCCTATTCCTCCTTTTTCTGGCAAGGATGTGGACAAAACACAAATCTATACACTGAACTGGGCTGTGAAATGCTACTATAGTAATAAATATGATGTGTAGAAAATACTTTATCCTTCAATTTCATTTGTAGCAAAACACTTCTAAGAAATATTTTAGACATAAATGAACCTGATTGTAAAGTAAGCCTATTAGAAATTTTCTAAAGAGCTTAAAAATATCCTCATCAGCCAACCTGTTTGTTTAATTAATTTGTTAGACTGTGTACCTTGGTGAATTACCTATGGATTCCTCAGAAAAGCTCTCTTTATTCTTCTGGTTTACCTCATTAGAGCTCTTAAAAGAAGGAAAACAATCACCCAGGAAACAAAGAGAGAAATTATGAAAAGTGGAGAGTTCTTTGGACAGCAAAGATGTTAAGCAGTTTAGAATTTTGTTAGTTAAAAGACCTAGATGTTCACCTGAGCTTTTGCTTCATACAGCCAACACTGTTAGAGGAGTAAACCTAAGACTGTCTTAATCATGTCACACACAGTTGCTTGGTTTGCATTTGGTTTTGCTTCCATTTGAACATTAATTACTGTAGAGAAAATGTTGCTTCCAGAATAAGGTAGAACGATTCAATTATTTAAATGAATTGCTGATACAGGTGCAGGGACCAGCAGATATCATCACTTTTCCTTTTATAAAATTATTGCCTAACCTTGAAAGAACTCTGTGTATTAGAGTTCAAACTGAGAATAAATTTTGATTGCCAAGTGCATTCAATTTAAATCTCAGTTTGAAGCTCAGATTTTTTTTTCTCCTTAGACTTTCTGTGAGTACAGCAGAAAAGTTAGCTGTGATGGGGAGAGGGAAGGAGGGGCTTTTCAATTTACTTTGGGAGTTTGGCTATATAGTATTTTCAAGGACCGAGCATGACATTTCAACAATTATCTTGGATAATGCCGTATTATGACTAAAACAAATGTAATTTTTACAATTAATCCTATTAAAGCCTATGAAGGTTATGAATACTCATAACCCCTGTTTTCATTGGCGTTTAGACAATTAGTTTCCAGTAATTAGCAATAGCTATGCAATAAAATGTCCATGTTTTATTAATTGGACAAAACCCATCACTGAATATTGGATACCACTGACATTTAGGTCATTTAGAGCTGTAACCATGGAAAAAAAAAGAGAAACCCACAGCATTGATCTGTACTGTCAACATAGTCTCAAAATTACTTTTTAACATGACATGTATTGTAAAATCATGGAAGGATTGAAGTTGTAAGGGGTCTCTGGAAGTCACATGGTCCAATTTCCTTGCTGAAGGAGGGCCACCTAGAGCTCATTGCCCAGAACCATGACATCTTTTTAGTGTCTCCAAGGATGGTGATGTCACAACATCTCTGGGCAATGTGTGCCAGTGCTTGTTCACCCTCACAGTGAAAAAGTGTTTCCTGAAGTTTTCAGGGAACCTCTTGTGTCCCAGTTTGTGTCCATTGCCTCTGGTCCTGTCACTGGATACCACCAAAATTAACTTGGTTCCATCTTCTTTCTATCTTCCTTCAGATAATTATATACAATGATGGGATCCCAAAAAGCCTTCTCTGCTCCGGTCTGAGCTGTTCAGTTCTCTCAGCCTTTCCGTGCAGGAGAGATGCTGCAGTCCCTTCCTCCACTTCGTGGCCATTCACTGATCTCACCCAAATGAATCCTTATCTCTCTTGTACTGGGGAACTCAGAACAGGACATGTTGTTATTCAGGTATACTTCATAGAAATTATAGGAAAAATTATTTTGGAAAGGATCATTCAAATTGGTAATGCAGGACTAGCTTCAAAGATTGATTAATTTGCTCAGGACCTTGTCCAATCCCATTTCAAAAATATCTAAGGATAAAGGTTTCACAACTTCTGTGATCCACCTGTTCAAGTGCTTGACCACTGCATTTGTTTTTTAAGGTATTTTCCTTATATCTAACTGGAATTTCTTTGCTGCAGCCTATGAATATGGTCTCTCATCCTTTCATTGTGCAACACTGAGATTATTTTGTGCCCCTCTTTTACATAACCCAGACTTAATGCAACGGATTGCTGCAATTACATCCCTGCATCTTTTCTCATCCATATTAAATAAACAAAATTCCTTCAATTTCTTAATGTCTATATGATGTAACCATTTCAATAACTCTTCACTGGACTTTCCAGACTATTATTAAATACCTTATTTAGTTCAGTCTGTCAGCTACGTTGGCTAAGGTCTGTTGAATTTAGTTTGGATAAATTGTATCAGTGCTTTCTTTTTGGATTTTTCAGCATTGTGAGAAAAGTTCAGTCTCCAAGCAAGGAAAAATTTGGCAGGCTGACAACCGCTCTGAACTCAAAACTTGAGCCTTACCAGCAGTATGAATGTTCAGCTCACACTGCCTGGCCTGGAACCCATATCAGTGAAGAGTTAACAAACCACTGCGGGCTTGCTAAGACCAGCTTTGAGGACTGTCCTTTGAGATTCTGGATGTGAAGGAAAAAACCAAGAAATACTGCATTAGATCACTCCCACCACATTATTAAAAATATAAGTAAATATTTGGACAGCAGGTCCAGAGTGTCCAGCTAGGAAATATACATTCATAAGGGTTATCTGCTAGACTACCTTTTTGTCTGAGTTCTATAAATGTCTGATATCAGACAATGCAATTGTGAGTGTAGGCGATAACACCACCTGAGGAAAAACAATATAAGTCTTTTCTTGATAAGAAACCATTTGCAGCAGGTTACAACATGTCTGAACTCAGGGTATGGGAGTTAATTTTTTATTTCCTGTGCTTCCATCTGCCTTTCATTTCTATGTATTTGCTTTAATTAAATTGCTGAAATTTCTGCAGCTAAGGAAAGCAGGAGAATATGCCACTCTATAGCGGTTATTTCTGAGAAGAAAAGTATCTTATCCTCAGCTGTTCTGTTGACACATTGAACGTTGGTATTAGGTCTTACGGTCCTCCCCGTAATGTTGTAGGACTCTTGCAAGAATTTCCTCACACTTAAAAGAACTTTAGTGTTTAGCAGTTAACTTTTTCTGCAACCCATCTGCAATGGGAAGGTGCTCTATGCCTTTCCAACTAATATTGATGACAAGTGCTATTTAAACTTCCTGGCCTTCACTGAGGAAAGTTAATATTAAAAAATACTCACTTCCTAGGAAAAAGGGCCTGAATAGGTGATTGATCTGCTTTGAGTTCTGTAAATACAGAATAAACTTTTCTTTTTGATAAAAAAAATAAATTATATTTGCTGCAAGGTCTACCGAGACGTTAATCTCTCCATGGATATTTGCTTAGCAGTTGTAGCTGTCCTTTCTGAATGAAATTATTCACTGTGTTTACCACATTTTGCAGAGTTACAGTACAGTCAGAAACTTCTATCAGATGATTATTTTCCTCAGATAAAGTAGATATTCTTTGTGTTCATTTATGTTCCTTTCTCAATGGAGAAAAAAGGAAATCCTCGATAAAGAACATTGGAACTTCTACTTCATTTTTAAAGAAAGATATAGCATATTCACCTCATGTTTGGAAGTAATAAATGGACAGACACAGTCTGCTAAAAGGTAGTCTTGAAGTAAAATTTCAGATGCTCTATGATGATAATAAAATGCTGCTAAAAGATAAGAAGTAGGCATGCTTTTGTGATAAACTCAAAAGGAAAATTCTTCACCATGCCAACTATTACTGCTGGTGTTCATGTCTCACATGGCCTTGTCAAAACTCCGCTACACTGTGGTATTTTCCTCCTTAACCCAGATAGAACTAAATGCACAAAACAAAACAAAATTAAGCATACTTTAAAAATGCAAATTTAGGACTATCTCTTGATAAGGACAATGCCCAAATTTAAATTGTTTCTAGTATTTCCTAGACAGAAACAAACAGATAAATTGAGAAGCACACTTTTTCAGTATACCTCCTTCAACTTCCACAACACATAATATTTCTCTAAACAGAAGCAATAAAATCTAGGAGTTTGACAAGGTTTTGCTACCTCACTATCTGAAAAACCTTTCGATGGCCTGAAGAAAAAAGGGATATTACCTAGTTAAATGGAGATGAAATTATACAGTTGCATGGATTGATAGAAGAAATTAATAGTGTCACCATCTAAGTATGTGATCCTGTCTATTATTCACAGTAGTAGTAGTACCAGAAAAAAAATAATTTAAACTTACCTTGAATTATGAAAGCACAATCAGGTGAAAATTAGGTTGGAAATCTACTTTTTCCAGCGAAAGAAAGCTTATTCCTTAGCCACAAAACAATTATTCTATTTGGATCTGATTCCAGTTTGCCATATGGCATTGTGGATTTCTGTCCCACTAAAATGTGCAATACTGTACGGGATTCTTGCAGCTGAATTCATAGTAATTTTTAGATCTCTTAGGCATCCTCAGTAAGATTCAATATATGCTATTATAATTTTTAATTTGTTATCCCAGTACTGAAATAGCATTGAATAAGCATTTGACAGCAGCATTTTCTAGTTTTAGCTCAGATTTATGCTCATTGCCTAAATAAAACTCCAATTCCCATATACAGAACAGTAAGCAAATGCTTGTTCAGAAATTACGGTTACAAGAAGTGCTGTTTTCTTCTGTTGAATTGCAAGGGGTGATGTCAGTTATAAATAGAGGAGTTTAGAAAGTTGACATTAGGAAAAAGCTATCAAAATGAAATTTGTAAGATGGAGTGGATGGCATTCTGTAATACAGAAACCCTATTTACTTATGAAATATTTAAATATAAAATAATTTAACTGGTACAGCTTACAGAAAACAATAAATTCTTGGTTTTCAATATTCGTAGTTCTGAGTGATCAATATCCCATGTAAAAAATCCTGTAACGTCATAGAATAGCAAAAGGCTACTGTGTTAGGGATATAAATCATATACAGGAAGCCAGAAATTCAGACAGCAGCAAGCCCAAAAAGAAGATGGTGAACTAAAAGATGGTCTTAAGAGCTTGAAAATGTTAGGAGTCTGTAAGACCAAATTCAAGTGAAAAGCCTTTTAAGATCGCACTGTCTAAATTTCCCCCCCCCCCACCTCCCCCCACTAAGGAATACTTGAAATAATTGGCCTCGTCAGAGAGGCAGAAAATGAAATCAGACCTTAAACTTAGAAAATTGGCAGTCCTGGGCTGAAAAAATAGATACTATTTGCAAATTAATGACTTGGGACTGTAGCAGGTGTATCAAGCACTAGGGGTGGTATCACGGTCCATTTGAACCTCTTAAATTTACAGGACAATATACTCTGTAAATTGAACAATACTTTTTGAGGAAAACAAACACTCAGTCTGTTTTGTACAGGCTAGCCTAACATGAATTCACTAATTCATCACTTCGCTAATGCATGACTCACAAGTTCTTTAAATTTTAACACAGCTGCCAATGACCAAACCCTTTACCTTGCAAAGGGTGGGAGTACTCATTCTTCCGCCTCCCTCACAGCACAGCTGTCCCCTGTGTCACACAGGAAAGAATGAAGGCCTCAGCAGTCTGGCTGCTGCTGGATCTGCTTCAAAATCTTCTCAGATAAGATGATGCATTTATGATCTCCGGTTTGGAAGTTTTGTCTATGTCATTCCCATTAATTAACGGATACAGAAGAAACTTTAGGCAATTAATATGCAAAGATGGAGGAGACAATGGCTTGAGGAGACAGCAAGCAGCAGGTGATAACAGCTGCATAATGACCTTTCTGCTGCCCTGTCTATCCTGTCCTGCCTACCTGTGGCTCTCTTGCTGACCTCCTGGTGCTGCTCCCAGCACACATCAGCTCTTAGTGTGAACTGTGTACCAGGCCAAGACCTGGGCAGGAGCTGAGTGAACAGGCAGAGGGGAGAGATTTAGATTTCTTTAGGGATATTAATAGATGACTCTTAAGCAAGACAGGCACTTACATCTCATTTTCATTTTCATTTTCATTGTAATGTTGTTGTCCTGAGTAAACAGTGCTTTTCCTGGGGAGAGCTCACTGATAATTAATTGATCTTATCAGTCTTCTCACAAAGGAAAAGTGCGAATACCAATCTGAATTTACATTTGTTGAGATCATTACAGCATATTGCAAGAGAAAATTAAATCATGCAATTCCCCTTTTTTTCTGCCTAAGGCTGACCCAAGCTTTATAGCAAAATACAACTCAGCTCAGAATCAGGAAGCTCATTACAAACTTATTTTTTCATATATCTATGATATCACATAATCTGGGCCTTTCTGCCCTTCGATGAGGGTAGCATATGCATTCCTCAGCCTTTCTGGCTGTCAGACTCCATAGGCTATACAGGGCATGCCTGCTCTGCACCAGCACCCCAAAGCCTGTGTTTTAGTATTTGAAGAAATGAAACAAGTGAATTTTTTGTTGTTTATTTAATTTCTTTTTCTCAAGGAAGGCTTTGGGTTTGTGCAGTTTGACCACAGCTTAAAACTTAGAAAGAATTTGTCTAATTACAAAAGCAGTCAGATATTCCTGTCATGACAAAGATCCTGCAGCCGGGTAGGGTGTCTGTGGCCAGTGTAGTCACTGAGGGTTTAAGCATAAAAGACACCTCATCCAACGAACACTAAGCATTGTGTTATCCTGTATATTTTGCTGTTCCTATTGTTTTTGCTGCATTATAGACTATGTTATGGTACCAATAATGCCTGTCCTTAATTCTGAGGCTTGATGGAGCTGACCAATCAGAGAGATCTCAGCAATACCTCTCTGCGGTTTGAATAATGGTGCACTAACTTCTAATATGTCCTAAACCTACATTCTAGATTTTCATCCAAACATCAACTGAATCTGAACAATTCAATTTTTTTTCTCCAACCAATTTTTGAGAACATGTAAAATTTTCTTTACATTTCTTGCCGTTTAGTCCTAGCAATGGTAACACTTCTCAGTCTTGCAGTAACCATACTTGTTACTCTTTGAATTTTCATATTTTTTTCAATATGCTTATATTTCAAGTGTGCAGACCCCGTGGGCACTAGGGACTTGTAATAGATACATTTTTTTAAAAATTGTCTCTCCTGCTATAATAAATCTGAAAATATGCACATTATGCTGTATTATTTTTTGTCATACTAACTGGTCCTACAAGTCAGTTCACCTAGAGTAGGTCCAAACTAAATGCAACATTATCAAATGGAGTTGTTCTCACAAAATACCAGACATAAATAATTTATTACTATTTTCCTCATTCTAACCAAATGGCTATGCTGGTGACATTTTGCCTCCTAAAATGCCACATACACACATTCAGAAGTGATTCCTACATGCTGTTTAACAACAGATTTTAACATTTAGAGGAAATTAGAAATTTGATGGTGGTAGGGGTTTGAGGAAAAAAACACAGATGTGAAAAGTAGAGTGTTTTATGCCAGGCCATGAAGAGAAATCATCAGATAGGAAAAGGGCACTGATGCAGGAAAACAAAAAGAGGATCAATAAAAAGGAATGTTAAGAAGAAAAAGTAGGTTGGCAAGTAAATATATTAAGAAAAAGATACAAAATGCTAAAAATACTCCTCTAACCAGCTTCCAGAAAGTCAGCAAGAGATGCTGATTGCCGGGAACAATTAAAACCCTTGTAAAACATTTGAATTTGTGAGGTCCAAGAGGTGTCATTTTCAAGGCAATGCTTTTGCTAGCTCCTAGGACGTAGAGCACTCATCTAGATAGAAAATCGAGACCAAGAAAAGGTTTGAAATTCGTCTGCAAGATGCAGAACAGGATTTGCACATACCCTGCACACCTCCTTTTCTTTGGCATAAGCACAGAGTTTGTGTCAGTTTACACTAAGCTCTTTTTGCGCCAGTTAAATGTACATCTTATTTCATTATTTAGTTTTTAGAGAATCTAAATATGATGGTGGAAAGGAAGTTAACTGCATCTAACTTGTCTCACAGGGATAGCAGACCCTTAATTCAGAAGCTGATGTGTATGGTGGGTCTATAAATACATTTATTTAGTATTTGCCTAAGACAACCTTCTGAAGTAAGTATTTTGAGCAGATCCTGTGTCAGCAGGAAATGAATGTGTTTCATAAAAATACCTTGATTTTTATGAACTAAGCACAGAGGTCATTCTTTTCCTTTAGGGATTGAGAAATATCAGTTTCCAAGTAAGGAAAAATTTGGCAGGCTGACAACTGCTCTGAACTCAAAATTTGAGCCTTACCAGCAAAATGGATGTTCAGCTCACACAGTCTGGCCTACAACCCATACCTGTGCAGAGGTAACACAGCACTGCAGGCTTGGCAAGACCAGCTATGAGGAGTGACCACTGAGATTCCAGGTGTGATGCAGAATTCAGCTTCTGAAAGAAAAAAATAAGTAGTTGCCATTTAATAATTTTAAATTATAAAACTTACAAACATTTGTAAGTGCATACATAAATATATACATAAACGGGCAGATCTCACACAGATTTGCTTTACAAAGACCATTGCATAAAGACTCAGAAACTGCCACAACTGGGCAATTTAAGGAGAAAAACTACCATGTGTTGACCCTTACTCCCTCCTCACTTTTACTGTGCCTATATGCTTGCCTAAGAGGCTGAAGGTGTGGCACTAACAAGGGTGGAAACAAAGGAATCAAAAATGAAGGAGTGAAGCTGAGGTTTGGAAATGGGGCAGGAAAGGTGTTGTTTGTTTGTCTTTTTGTTTCTCACTGTCAGCTTAGTAATTAAATACTTAGTTTAGTTAGCAACAAATTAAGTTAATTTTCCCTGAGTTGTGTTTTGCCCGCATTGGCATTTGGTAAGCAATTTTGCAGTCTTAAGCTTGACCTATGACCTTTCTCATGCCTGCTATTCCTGTTTTCTTTCCTTGTCCCACGGGAGGTGAACAAGCAGCTGTGTGGGTGTTTGACCGTCAGCTAGGTTAAATCCACCACACCTGTAAATCTCAGAAAGGACAGCTTTTGCGCTTGTAGAATAAATACTGAAACTCCCAGAACCTTTCCTGGCACCCAGCTTTCACACAAATCATTTATCAAAATCGTTCTACCTAATTCTGCTAATTCTTTTTATGTAATGTTTTCTCAGTCTCAGATGGTTTAAGGAGGAATATTAATATATGCATTTGATAAAAAGAGTAAGAGTTTTAGGTAGACTTTGAGATAGGAATGAGTAAGTTAAACTTCCCATCTGGTATTTTTAAATGTTTAATAATATGTTCTTTCTCATCCTGGTCACTGAATTATGGGACACTTATTATGATGAAGCATTTTATGTCTTGCATCTAGACTAATCTGTCTTTTTTTTAAGAGACACCATGAAGGACAATGCTTTGACAAGTACACCTGTGCCAGTGATTTTTCTGAGTTAAAATTGAAGGCACACAGCAGAACTCTCTGTGGAACCTTACTCTGGTCCCTGCCTAAAGAACAGAGTACCAGTCCTGTGGATGGCTGCTGGCCCTATTTCCCGACAGATCTATTTCCTTGGATCCCCTGAGCATCTCGGTGTTGCTGGGCTATGGGGCACATTGTGTGCCAAAGGACAGGCAGAGCACACAGGTTGCTGCTGCCAGGCAGCCTGGGAACGACTGGCTCTGGAGCCCACCTGACAACAAGACACCAGAGCTGACTGCTCCATGTGTGTAGGACCTGGCCCTGCTCACTTTGGTGGTGAGCACAGCCAGGACCTTGCAGGACACAGGGTCAGAAATGCTCACTGCCATTTTAGCTTGTTAGCTCTCCACTCCTAGAGTAACAAAAAGTTTCTGTCTGCAATGATCTTAACAGGCTCCTTACTTTATTACTGCAAGGTTCATTCTCGTGTTTTACTGCGTGGTATAAAAGTTCAGATAGCACAGTAGAAAAATATTTTTTATTTCAATATTCTTACAGGTTTGCTCTAGTAAGCAGTAGCACTCAGCTGTTATGAACTTGGTCACTCTCAGTTATGAAGAACCCACAGTTTTTCAAGCAGGAAAAGAAGAGCAGATATACTCCACACTTGATTTTCTTTTCACTTTGCTCTGAAAAACACTTAGTGGGGATGGGAAATGCCAGTCATTGCAATAACAGGGAGATACAGCTTGTACACTGGTTATTATTCTATACCACGTTGTATCTTTTCTGCCTCTATGAAATAGGTTTCAAATGTTAAAAAAAAAGGAAATTCAAATATACCTACTATACCTTTTCTGAGACAAACTTTTGTCTCAACACTGCACAACAAACTGGTACACACAAATCCAAGTGCAAAGATTGCCTTACTAGTTTGTCAGTGCTTTCTGTTTTCAAAGGCTGGCGCAGAATTAGAGACCTGTGCTAATGACATTCAGAATGGTTCTTCTCTCCAAACGAGCCACATCCTCGTTTTAAACAGCAGAACACTGCTCTGTGGCAACTTTACTATGGCTGATGCTTTATGAAATGAATGTGCTGGAAGTGCAAGGAAGACAGTTCACACTTTAGGGCCTGGACAGGTTCTTGCAGTTGTAACTGTGTAAGTTTTGAGCTAGTGGCCACACAGGCTAACCAGCCAAAGAAGCTGTAATCTGGGGAGTTTTAACTATTGGCAGAGCAAATGGGCCTTACTGAATTTAACTTCTGGGTTTAAAGTGCATTTTAATGTAATAAATGCATGCATTCATATCTGAAAGGAGGTGTATTTTTTGTTCTTTTTTTTCTCAGGTGTGGATCTGAAGTCCATTTTCCTCCTGAGATATAGTTAAAGGCTGAGTTGAAGCACCCAAATATCTAAAAAGCATAGGACATTTTTCCTTTGAAATTTTCTCTCAAAAAAATATTATAATTCCCAAATGGTTTTATGTGATGATTCTGGCACCCATGAATGTGCAGAATCCTAATGAAATATATGAATATGGCATAAGCAAATATGAATTTTGATCCTTAAAACTCATCATATACGCTGACATAACAAACACACAAGTTCTGTATTTTTGACCACAGACAGCTAAAGAAGTCAGAGTAATGATCTATTAAGTCAAAGAGGATAATGCAGAGAAGAATACCAAGTCTATGAATAGCAAATTTTAGTATGGGGCAACAAAAATCTAATGTATGAATACAGGTAAAATATAAATGTGCGCTCTTGTAAAAATGAAATTTGATGGAAAGCAATAATGCATTTACAGCAGCTGGGAAAATTGAAGAATGTCCTCTCTACTTGAAGAAAGAAAAGAAGTGAGACACTGAGGATTTTCAAGGTATCAAAATGATTGATTTCACTCCAAATGAAATCAGTTGAAGTTGCTTATTTAATTACAGCATTAGGTTGCCTGCTTGTACAAGTGTTTTTATCTGCACCTCATATTTTTAAATTTCTGGCAAATAAAAACTAGTAAGAGAATATGAAATGTAATCTTTAGAGAGATGGAAAACAAAGCAAGGACGAAAAAAAAGAAAAATTTGCAAGTAATGGAGAAGCAATCAACTCACTGAGTAAATAAAAGCAGACAGAAAATCAGCAAAAACTAATTAAATATCCCTATAGTTAAGCTGCAGCCAATTTGAAAAAAAACCCCAAAACCAAGGATGAAATCAGATTTAATTATTTAAATGCAAAAAGGAAACAGCAAGGCTATTTAATGTCAAAACTTGCTTTCCCCATACCTTGACTTCTTCATCAGCACTTGCTGAAAGTAGTTTGTCTTGTACCATTTAAAGAAAAAATGAAGAACTGTAAAATCATGTGATAAAAATCACATTCTGACGGATGTATTATGAGCTGAGAGAATGTGATGACTTATGCTCGTACCTGTCATTATCTTGATGTATTGCATCTTTAGTAGTGAGAAAGCTGTTCTTTACTATGAAATCAAATAGATTTCCAGGAATATAATGAATTCAGAGAGGCATAAATAGTGAAGAGATTCTAACTTGCACGTATTATGTAAAATGTGTAGTAGGTAAGCTATGCTGAAATAAATATGTTTTCAGTAGCTGAGATTTTCAAATCTTTAAAGTGTTTCTCAGAAGAGAGTTTAGACTTCAGTTTTTGTCTTAGGCTGAAAGAACAAGCTTCCAATTACAAACTCAACTTAACTCCACTCACAAAATCTAATATTGTCGTTACATGTATCTATATAAAATATTAAGGTTTAAAACTTATAATTATATTTAAAAGACCAAAGAACACTTCATGCTGTCAAGCACCATCTCTCATTTTCATCAAGTTCATTTTGGTAGATGTTCATTACCAAATTAAACTGTATCTGTCACTGTAACTCTTGAGGAGTTCAAAGCTATGCTGTTCCATAATTATTATGATTAAACCTCTAACTGCAGCCTGATTTCAACAGTTAGGAATTTCTGGCTAAAAGTTAAGTCTTCTTCTTGTCTTTCATTTAATGTATAGTGAAACCCAACAATTAATAAGCCCAAGAGTTCACTGAATGGAACAAAAAAACCACCCCAAAACAACTCTGTGTATTATTAAAAAATACTCACTTTCTTAAGTACCTGGAAGTGGCTATAAACACATTGAAGATAAGACACCTCATTGCAGCTCAGAACATACGTCTGGACAATTCATGTTTTATACAACTCTGTACAAACTCTGGCACCACTAAAACAAGAGTTTATTTCCAGATTAGGCCTGTTCTTCAAAATTATAACTGTGTATATTCAATTTTTTTTTTTTTAATTTAGACCTTCCTAATTTCCTACTGGGTAGAGTAAATATTGGCATACTCCATGGTGGAGTAAACATGGGTTTTGCAGGACATTGAGTGTAGGTTGCCATATCCCAAAACTGAAGTGATGGTGAGCAGAGAGAGTAACTGATCAAGTAAGGGTGAACTGAGATGTTTTCACGATGGTTTAGAGGTAACGGTTAAGGGGTAATGAAAAGTTTATCACTCAGACAGAAGAGGTTTCTCCATTGCTCATGGTTAATTGTCGAAATGCCAGCAAAATATATCATGAAGCCAATTACAGAACAGTTTCTAATGACTCTGGTGCTTTTGTTCTCCCCACTTATTTTACTCCCCAGTTATTCCCCCATTGTACAAGTCAGAATTGAGCGAGAGAAGCAACAAATGTTGATCAAGCCAATCAAAATATGATAATAAAATAACAAATTAAATTATAATTGGAGATTTACCTAAAGCTATACTATGACATCTTGGTGGTACATTATGTTAACTTCTCTTTCATTTGAGAGGAACAGAGGTTTAAATGAAAATGGCATGTTTTTCTCCATGGCAACTGTTGCCACAGTCCATGGAAATATTGTTACATTTCTGATGTTTGCTTATTATTACACTGCTGGAAAAAGAAATTAATTATTTCCTACTTGATTGTTTTATGGACAGAAATTAATCTCCATTGAGAATATTTAACAACAACAACAACAGCAACAAAAAGATATGCCAGTTTCAAGATATTTGAAGCTTGACACTCTGTCTTTATATGCTAATAATTCAAAGTTAACTTTCAGAGGTGTCTGTAATGAATGACTGAAAATGGAAATTAATAATTTGTTTCCAACTATCTTTTTTTTGTGCAAAATAGGCAAATAAACTCCAGACAAGTCAACATTGAGAGATTCATGCAATGATCACTAGAAAGAATTGGAAGCTGAGAGTTTTTCTGTTATTTCTTTTCTTCCACCAAACTCTAAATGTATTTTCAAAAATTCTGGAGATTCTACCTTTGTCTGCCTGATCAAAAGGGCATCTTGAAGCACATCCTCAACCAGAGCGTTATACACTGAAATGAAAAAGTCTTTGAAATAATTTCCAACTTCCTGAAGCTAGTTTTATATAATAACCAAAACAGAACAAAACCAGCTGCATGTTCTACATGTTGCATATTGCACAGGTCATGAGAAAAAGATATTATTAGCAAGAGAAAATGTGGCTACTTTTTTCAAATTTCCAATGGTTTTCCATATTCTAATTTTAAAACCCTATCTAACACATTTTCATATTGAAGTTTATGATGCAATACATTAAATAGTGCAAACTTTGTAACTAATTTTTTTAAAGCAGTTTGAAACAGTGTGTGCGGGGAAAAGTCATCAACAGCAAAAGTTTTCGTTACTGGAAGCAATATTAAGACTGAAATATCCAAATGTTTATCCCAGTTCAGTTATTCCCTCTGGGCGAAGGTGCTGATCTTTCAGGAAAACACCAACCTTGTTTAGAGTTTTCAGTTCGGCAACAGCAACAAAAGTGTACAAAAATTGCCCATGCCCAGAACAATATGTACTTAAACATTACAATCACTAGAAAATGACAAGGAATGGCATATGTATTAGTTGTTCAAATTATTTACTATTTTTGAGGTTTAAACATAGCTTGTTGCTGCTAGAAATTATCATCCGTTCTAATCCTGTATAGGGAAATATTTTAATCTCAGCAATAGAATTGTTTAGATAAATATGATGTTTTAGGAGACTCTGAGAATAGTAAAAAGGAAAGAAATTACTGTCTTTGCTATCAACTCTCCATTTAAATAGAAAGATTGGAAAGATTCAGCAGTAACAAAAATTGACCTCAAGGGTTACTTGTTTGAAATTGATACCTGGTACGGTGTGATCCATTCAGAGGAAATAACAGGCTGAGTATCTTGGAAATGAACAGAAGCAATCTTAAAGACAGGGAAATGAAAAGAGTCTAGTTTCCTCATATTAAAAGGAAGACAGAATCTATATAACTGTTGATTTAGGGGTGGTAATATCAGGGAACAACTTTGAGAAACTTTTAAGAACTGTTTTGTTTGAGGTTTTTTTTGTCCTTGAAAACCATATTAAAATATTTCTCAGTTTGGATTATCAATGCTGCAATTTGAATGCTCCTGCTGTACAAGAGAGTCCTAAGAATTAACTTCAAAACAAGTTATTTAATGATGATATGGCTGTAGCACAACATGGAATTTTCAAACAGGCTGGGAAAAAAAAATAAAAATCTGAAAGAATTTCAAACACACTTGCCTCAAAGGGGCCTCAGAAGGTCCACTCAGTCTGTTCTATATGAACGAAAGTAATACTTGAAACCCTATCCTGAAAAGAGTTTGGCTACCTCCCTTTTACAAAAATCTACAGTGAAAAAGATTTTGTAAACTCACCAAGAAAACCTTTTTTCCTGTTTATGATTAGCCTTGCAGGTTACATGCAGGTTGCCCAGGGAGGCTGTGGATTCCCCATCCCTGGCAGAGTCCAAGGCCAGGCTGGGCAAGGCCTTGAGCAAATCTGGTTTAGTGGGAGATGTCCCTGCACATGCAGGGGAGTGGGACTGGATGGTCTTTAAGGTCCTTTCCAGCCCTTAACATTCTCTGATTCTATGAAAACTTGTCTTAATTACTGATCACTTTATGATAATTATGTATTTCCAGTATTTCCAGTATTTCCTGTCCTCTCTTTAAACCAAACTGATTGATCATTTTCAGTGATTTTTTCTTCTAGGGAAACTTCTGTCTTTTTTTTTTTTTTTTTTAAATGTAGTAAGACTTGACCTTTTTACTCAGTCTTTATGAGACAGTGTACGAAATACTTTACATTGTTCGTTATGCTCTATTTTTATTCCCTTTGCTGTCAGGCTCTACAATCTTACCAAACTAGACAGGGTATTTTGGCAAGGTTTCCGCACTGGCAAGTAGAGGAAATGAATTATTCCATGCTGTAACAATGATTCTGTTAATTCTGTTAATTCTTACTAGAAGTCCAGGTGTATTTTTCTTCCCATCTTCTCATTAATCTATGGAATCTCATATGGGGCAGTGCAGTATGCACATTGTCCAGTTTCAACTCTGCAGAGTCCCAAGTGTCTAAGAAGATCTTGAAGAAGACATGAACAAGAGTAAATAAATAATGTGTGTGTGGATAAAATATCTTCAAAATTCTCGGTTACTTTTCTGCTTTGAATATTTGTCCATATATGGATCCACACTCTAGTGGTTTTTTCTTTTTCTTTTTCTTTTTCTTTTTTTTCTTTCTTTTTCTTTTTCTTTTTCTTTTCTTTTTCTTTTTCTTCTTCTTTTTCTTTTTCTTTCTTTTTCTTCCTTTTAAAAAGGGTTCTATGGAAAATATGTTAATAGATATATCACTCAGCAAGGCACCTGCTCAGTGAAGGCAGATCCACTTGCATCTAAGATATTCTAACAAAGCCCCTGATCCAGATTCTCTTTGTCCAGAGATCTCTAACTACTGATCCAAACAGCCACTGAGGTTTTTCAGAACCGTCAGCTCCTTTGCAGCAGGAGTTAATTCCTGCTATTTAATACCTGTAGTCAGGCATAAACCCTTTGTTGACAAAGGAAGAGTAGACTACAGACTTGCAAAGGTTTTATTTAAAAATAATCCAGGAACTCTGTGCAGTCAACAGGCTGTAGTTTATTGATCAGTTGATGCCTATATCACCTAGCTAACCCATCTTTGAATGGCTGGGTTTTATGGAATTCTTTTCTTACAGCGTCTTCTTGCTGCATTTCAGGCAAATCTCTGGAATTTTTGTCATGCTCCTTAATTAGAAAACATTTTACATGGCAGGTAAATGCATTGATCCTCCTTAGAAACATGTTCTTCCCTATTGACTTTTTCCTCTAAATTAATGAAATATACTATTGGATATTAGTTATACTCTATTCACTCTGTCCAAACAGTGTGAGAAAAATCTCAGTGTCTTATTTCTGTTTTGAAAAAAGCCTATGTCTCTGTTGATTTCTCACTCCTCACAAGTACAATTTTGGTACAACACCCAAGAAAAAAGGTGGTAATTTGTTTCAATGACGCAGAAGACTGAGCCTATGCAGAAAAAACAATGATTCAAGCTCATAAATGTAAAACTAGAAAAAGAAATTAATATCCAGATTCAATCAGGTTAGTACCAAGTGACTTTTTCACCTTAGGTAGAACCTGAGATAAACTTTGACAGAGGTCTCATTCATAAAGGAAATAATGTAAGAGGGACTGACTACCATTGCATGGATCTCCTACTTCCTAGTAGAAGAAATAGCCTTGAGAAAAAGTGTCCTCACAGACAGAAAGAGTACAGAACAATTTGCAACTGTATAAAGTATCAAGTTTAATTTAGTGCAGAAATTAAGTTTCTGGTTAGCAGAACGAGATTCACAAATCTCCAAGAATTCAGTGAGAATAACACTGGAATGAAATGAGGAAAGAAAGGAAAAGGCAATGGCTGACACAGAATTTAAGACTTCTACCCTGAACTCAATTTTAGCACTTGAAGGCAGAGGTCTGTGGCAATTAGTAGGCTATACAAGCTAACAGGTATTAATAAAACCAGCGGTGATGATATTCCCCCTAGTCCAGAGGGGGTCCTGGTCCAAAGGGTAGTGATTATGCTTGGGATTTAGAGATCTAAATCGGTATTGTGGGCCCTTTGTGGCATCATGGGCAGAACTTCTGGAAATGGTCATGTTATGTTATCATTAACAGAGTGAAGAACTGAATCAAACGTGCAATTACACAGCTCTACTCATGAGCCAAATCGACTCTTTTCTCTATCAATCAAGATCCTCACCAAAAAAAATCCAAAACAACCCACTTATCTTTTCAGAGAGACACAGGCAACTGTTACTTTACCATGTTCTTCAGTGCAGAGCAAATATTAAAATCAAACAGGACCCTGTGTGTAGTCATCTCACTAAAATATTTATAGCCACTAATTTGGATCTTACTTTGCAGTGGTTAAGAAGAGATTGGTCTCATACCCAGAAAACACTGCTTTCTGGGGTCTTTTTCCAACCTCTTACTGCCCTGTGGATATTTCATTCACCCATGCCATTAAGAAAGTGGTAAAGGTCAGGCGTAAAAAGGAACATAGATTGTGCCTGCAAAAGGAGTAATACTTTCTTCTCATTCTTCCTGCTGTTCCAGGAGTCTGGATTTGCTGGATTCTTAACCTCTTTATTAAATACGAAAGAGAATTATTTTATCTCCAGTAAAAAAGGGAAGGATAACCATATGAGTGGGTTGACTTTGTAAGTTAGTCTCTGTCCTAAGGTTGGAGCTGTCTTCAAGTAATTTTGCAAAACTTGGAAGTGTTTTTTTTTCCAGATAAGGGGCACTGAGTTTGCAACCCTGAGTAACCTGTGTAGTATAAAGAAAATAAGGAGCCCTTTTCTAGGGAAGATGTATAAAAGCTGGAAACTTAAAAAATAGTGTCCATGTGTTTCTAGTTTTCATTCAACAGTTGGAGTTAGGGGCCAGAGCCCAAACATGCCTTTGTTGGGGCAGTGTAAGGTTATTTTTTGACATCTCAGCTGAACAGTGTTTTGCCCTCAAATCTGCCTTTTTCAAAGTTTCATACAATAAGAACAAATAAACCTTGCCTTTTCGGAGGAGGAGGAACTCTAATAGAATCTAAAGACACATTTCTTGCTAGATCCAGGCCAGGAAAAGGAGAGTGAGCTTCTGCAACTCAGAAAGACATAGTAGGAACCAATGAACTTAGTGTCTTGTAGTGGAGGGGTGAGCTTCTGATATTTTATTAACAAGAATCAGAGAAGATTTTCATTTAGACTCCTCCTTACGATTTTTTCTAAGCAAGTCACGCTCACTCAAGTTGGGGCTGGCACTGGGGTCATTGAAGGGTCATCCCCCTCTTTGACAGGAATGTGTTCCTGCTGTTTGCATTCATGGGGTTCTCCAAGAGCAGAAATCCTCAGAGCTCAGTGCCTGCTGGAGACCAGACTTGCCTCTCAGAGAGATTGCCTGATGTCTCCTTTTTAGCAAAGTACTGGTTGCTTCTAATTTATTTTGGTCTTGAGAATATCAGATGCATTTTGAATTCTCATTTTGTTCTTTGAACTACCAATTCCTCTTAGACAGACACTCTCTGTTACAAGCATGATCTTGATTATTTCTTTCTTTAAAGCCTTTAATGAAAATATCATTTAGAGCTTGGCCCAAGCCAGATCCCTCCAGGTATCTGTCTGAAACACCTTCTCAGCTCATCAGCAAACCATCACTGTCCACTGTAAGAGTATGCACAGACTTGGGAATTTGGCTTAGGCCCACAGTATCTAACTTGACCTTCATAATTTTCAAAATGTCATGTGACTAGTGCCAGAAAGATTTTTACTGAGGTAAAAATACATCGCCAATATTACATCATCCTTATCTTCTAGGCCAGTTACATTGCCAAAAAGTAACAGCTATGATCCAAAACAGTACATGTTTTTTACTGTTGTCGTTCAGTTGCTTATAAATTGATTACTCAACAAATTGAGAAGGCAAGTTGAAGCACTAAATCTATAATTGATCAATTATACCTTTTTTCCATTGATACAGTTTCCTTTGGGAGAGTAAACTTCCTG
Organism: Origma solitaria; assembly: GCA_013397895.1. Classification (NCBI taxonomy): domain Eukaryota; kingdom Metazoa; phylum Chordata; class Aves; order Passeriformes; family Acanthizidae; genus Origma; species Origma solitaria. The sequence continues at coordinate 908,906 of VZRL01006566.1, forward strand.
AAGCAGCAACCCTAACTATTTCTCCAAGAATAATTGTGGTATGGTCTCTACTACTTATCAGGTACTCCAGAAAGAATTTTATAATTCTCTGAACATTCGAACCTCTCTAACTTACCCTATGCAATGTTCCCCTCCACACATTTTGCAGGACTGTGCCCTACATACTCTTTTCCAATAAATAAGTACTTAGTCCCACATTGCTTTCTTCCTTTGGTTGCTGTTGTTGCCTGATCAAAAATTTCACCTGCAGCTTCTTTTTGATAAGGGCTTTTGTTTTGTTCTTTCCCTTTTATCTTCACCCAGAGAAATGCAACAAATTTGCCTCTCACCTTATTCTCAGCTTCAGAAAGTGACTTCAAAGCATTCTTGATCAACAGTATAATATTGGTCTCCTTTTCTCCTGTCTGTTCTTCCTGAATAAACTGTATCTGTTTTACTAGACTTCCAATTCTATTAATTTGTTTTACCAGCTCTCTCTGATGTTGGTTAACCAAGTTTTTTTGGTTATAAAACAATATTTCAGATCTTTTCTCTACAGTTCCTGTGCTGTTTTGAGTTTCTGCTGATAGTTATACAGACAACTCCTAGCTCAGCACATCAGGGAGGAGTGTGCTTCAACATAAATGCTGCAAGTGAAGCATTCTATCGTGAAAGTACTTTTGATGCTTCCATTTGCTGTAGCTGTTTGGAATGATGGATCCCAGTCTGCTGTTCTTACCTGTATGCCAAAGTCACACCTTAGAGATACAAATGAAATCCACACGTAGGGCAAGTCTGAGGAAATGAAATAGTGACTACCCTTAAACCTGTCACTAAAATGATGAGTGCTAAGGATGCTAAACATTTTACTATATCAGCTCTTTAATCCTTTGTTTGGGTGATTTCACAGATTTTTGGTTTCTGTGAGATGTTTTACCACATCTAACTTTTATAAATGTGAGTTTGAAAGTTTTATTTAGTAGGATAGTGGTCAATGGTTAAGAGTCCTGATAGATGTCAGGGTGGTGTCCCTCAGGAGTCTATACTGAGACCTGTGATATTTAATATATTCATTAATGACATAGAGAGATCAAGTGCACCCCCAGCAAGTTTGCAGATGACACTAAACTGAGTGGTGCAGTTGACACACCTGAAGGGAGGACATCATCCAGAGGGACCTGGACAAGCTCTAGGAGTGGCACATGGGAATCTCATGAGGTTTAACAAGACCAAGTGCAAGGTGCTGTTAGTCAGTATCAACCCAGGCTGGGGATGAACAGATCCAGAGCAGCCCTGGGGAGCAGGACCTGGGGGTGCTGATGGATGAGAGGCTGGACATGACCCAGCCATGTGCACTCACAGCCCAGAGAGCCAAACGTGTCCTGGGCTGCATCCAAAGCAGTGTGGGCAGCAGGGCCAGGGAGGGGATTCTGTTCCTCTGCTCTGCTCTGCCCTGGTGAGACCCCACCTGCAGTGCTGCATCAGCTCTGGGATCCCTGGCACAGGGAGGACATGAACTGTTGGAGGAGTCCAGAGGATGCCTCCAAGATGATAAGAGAGATGGAGAACCTTTCTATGAGGAAAGGCTGAGAGGGTTGTGTTTGCTCAGCCTGGAAAGGCTTCAGGTGACCTAAGCAGGGCCTTCCAATACCTGAAGGGAGCTGACAAGAAAAATGGAGAAGGACTTTTTCCAAAAACATGTAGTAACAGGACAGGGGAATGGATTCAAACAGAAAGAAAATAGGTTGAGATTAGATATTAGGAAAACATTATTTACTCTGAGGGTGGTGAGGCAAAGGAACAGTTGCCCAGAGAAGCTGTGGAATTGTACTTTGTACTTTGAAGTGATCAAGGGCTGGTTGGATGGGTTCCTGAGCAACCTGGTCCAGTGAAAGCTGTCAGTGCCCATGGCAGGGATTTAGAGCTAGATGCTCTCTTCCGACCCAAACCATTCTTTGACTCTGATGTAAAATTGAAAGTGAAGACTGAAGATGCAGAAGTGTGGTCCCAGCTCCATGGAAACCCAAAATATGATATGTAACTCCCTGACTTCTGAAGATTTGGTACCGGAATTTCAACTGCCACAGGTGAAGCTCTGGTTTTAAATTTCCAAACCTGCAACTGCAATGCTAGTGTTACACTTGTTTCAAGTTTATTATAGATCAGGGAGTTGTGCCATCATTGCATAACCCTGGACCCTAATCTGGAATTCTCTGTACTGTACAGAGCAATTTTAAGGTCTATTTTGACCTCTTAAATTTTTGTAACATATTTCATGCCCTAAATCTAAATGAAGTGATATAATTTTTTTAGGCCTAAATGCAATGCAGCTTTAAAACATTTCAGTAGCAATCTTTGGTGCCAGAATAGAAAGAGAAAACCTAGCATGCCTCAAACAGATGGAGATATCCATCAAGTTGTTTAAATATTTATACTAAAATACATAAAAACTAAGTATATGTTAGAAAACAGTAGTTAGGGAATGCAGTTTCATTTAAGAGCTGTGTAAGGCAGAGGTTCAGTTTTATGATAGCTCTTTGACTAATGAGTTGTTTTCATTTCATTCTGCTTTTCTAGCTTGCATACTTTTTAAAAAAAACCCTTTAAAGATAAATCTATCTCTATAAATAATCTCATTCACTTCAAGCTGATTCTTTTCAGGTGCCACTTTCTTTCAGTATAAACACTTAAGATTTTGTGTAACAGCCTGCAAGATGAAGAATTCATTAAATTGTATGTAAATCCTAGCCTACCCTTGGCGAAGAAATGCATTTATTTTTTTCTACAACATGAGCAATTAAAAAAAAAATCTTAGAGTGAGCTAAGAAATCGAGGTATAATCCACAGTTTAGTTGATACCCAAAACCACCACTTCACAGGGGTGCTTCTGCTTACTTTGTCCTTTGGGTCTATTGGTCTTTATCGTTCTACAAGATGCCTACTTAAAATTGTTTGACACATCCTCTTTTTTTTTTTTGTCAGCCACACGGGAAAGCAGATAGAGATCCATAAAAGCCCTGGACCTCTAGTAGATCCAAAGCAGATTTTGCTCAAGCCCACAAACAGATTTCCCACTAAATGTCTATATAGCAACTCTTTTTCCAATTAGTGGAAAAAAACACAGCAAACCAAACATTGTGACTATCACACTTGCCCAAGGGCTTATGCTCACCTGAGTTGGAACAAGTTTGAGCTCACGCTTCTGAAGACAAATTCCTCTGGTTCTGGAGAGCTCCGAATGTTCAGGCTGCTTCACAGCAGCAGTTGTTCTACTACTGGGAACAGGGGCTTTTCAAGATTCATGGCATCAGACAGAATAATGGTCATGAGAGCCTGCATCTCTAATCTAGTAATGAAGAAACTTGCTATTGCAATTTACGTTAAGTACTTCCTGAATAAAAATGACATTACATTAGAGAATACTCCAAAGTTACAACTGCTTTGAATTGTTGGTGAGAAGAGAGGTTGTTTCCGACATGGCATGAAGGATAGGCAGTGGTAATTAGGTCTTTTTTTGATGCTTTTTAAGAAGAAAAATTGTTGATACTATTCAGTTATGTTTTCCAGGTTAGCAGTTGCGACATGATTGTGGTTTAAATTCCTCCCTAGGATTTAAGAATAAGGTATTTAGTCCTAGCTTGCAAGGATGTGGAAGTCCTTCTTTGTAAATGATGGTATATTTTCATCAAATGCTACCACAGAACTCTGTATATTATGTGTAAAATATCTTATTATGGAAAAACAACATAATACTTTATTCCTACTGAACATATGTGTATGTAAGTATTACATATATATATATATATATATATATATATATATGCATCAGCTAGAGAACCATCATGATGTAACTCTTTAGAAGAGTTGCAAATCAAGCCAGCTTTAGAGTTTGTTCATTAGTAACAGATTTGTTAATGGTCAGATTTTAATATTCATCATCGCCAATACATACACAAAACTCTTCTTCTTGTGAGAATCCCACTCTAAATTAGCTGTGAGTATATAATACCACGGAGCACATGCTATATAGTTACTTCCAATGGGTGGAGTCCTTGGTGGGTTTTAGTTGCAGAGGTCCCTCTGATCAGGCTTGGGAGCTATTCCACAAGAGAAGTCAGAACTGAAATGAGCTTGTTTTCCTTCAGTTTCTCCAGTTCTAATCACTTGTGCTTCATGTGCTTGTGTTAGTGTTCTCCTGTCACAAGGGGAAAGGGAGCTCTTTTTTATCCCTTAACTTTTATCTTGTTCTCTTTATCTAGCCAGTCATCCTTGAGTATTAGGAAGGATGCCCCTTATGCTTATCTTGTTCTTACTCCAGCAGCTTTATTTTTCAGGCTGCCTTTCATATGCAACTAGGGCTAGCTTTGTTTGACTCATTGACGATTGTATTACTCAAGTATTTAAGCAAAGTTGTGTCTGGCTATGCCATCACAGTGTTATAAATACATACTATGGTTAATTATAGCATTTAATAGTTCTATACTTTATAATGTAGCTCATGTTGATTATATCCTCATTAGTCCATTTATAGTTTATTGGTGTCACAGGCCTCTACAGTGGCTAAAATCTTCTTATTTGTCTGGATTTATTAATTTTCAGTTTTCTTGGGGTTTTTTTGGTGTTTTTTTTTCATTCTACTGTGAAAAATATGTGGCACAAACCTCTCAGAACAAGAGACCACTTATGGAAAAAACTCTCTTCTTTCTGACTATCTGCAGAGATGACTCAGCCTCTTTCACACTGTGAGCTTGCTTTTGCTTTCGCTGTCATTACTTACAGCGTGACACCCAAAGACAAAGATGCCATTTCCCATCTACTGAGTGATTGTATCATTGTCTGTATGGAAGGAAGTATTAAGTTCCCACCAGGATCAGCACATTTGATATTAATGCCTCCAATGCTAAAGTGGTTTACTTATTTCTTTAATCAAACAGCCAAGAGAAAACATAATTATAATAGTACAAGCCTGAATGGCAAATTAATCAAACCTCTTTAAAGTTCTGATTTTGCAGCTGGAATGTTGCCCGCTGTAGCTTAAAAATGTTCTCCTAAGTACTTAAGGTGCTAAAAATTTACAAACCAGGAAGGATGTGAATTTTTTTGGCAAATGTCCTCTGGATCTACTTCAGGGATGCTTCTCTTAACTGTCACTCCAGAGTAACAGTGCTTTGCTAGATCTCAAAGTATATATTTTCCTACCAGAGAAGAAGAAATGCAGTCAGTAATTTCTCAGTCCAGATGTATTTCCTCCAGACCTGTTCTGAGTTATTAAATTGTAGTGAATAATGAAGGTTATCCTAAGCAATGACTCAGTAAAAACTGCAAAGTAAATGAAAGTTTCGTTGTTTTATAAATGGCTACTCAGCAAGAACAAAAAACCAAATCCATTCTGTAAATACTCCTCATTTGTTCAAGTGCAGCTTTCTCACTCCCCCTGTGATCCTGACACACAAAATGCCTAAAGAACAAGCTGCTGGGGAGCCATGGATCAAGTGCATGTATTTTATGATAACCCTAAAGCATTTATTTGGACTTTATCCAGTTTACCTCAACAGAAATTTTACCTTGGGAAAGAATGATTGTCTCTGAGAAGGCTTTTTTTAAAACCAGTCCCAAGTGACATTTTTAACAATGCAAACCCAGGGAGTAGTCAGTCTGGGATCAATCCACCATCAAGTTCTTCCCTGACTCACCTCCTGTGTTAAGGTGGGAAAGTGATCGTGTCTGCCCCAGAAACTAGAATTAGTCTTCACTGAGGTTGTTGTAGGCAGTTTTAAATTCTAAATTGTTAAAAGCTGGCTTGGAAATCTTCCCATTGGTGCCTGCAGACTGAGACAGCAGGTGACTATTCACCCATCCCCTCATCTCCCTCTGCTCCGCATTACTTTCAGTATTTAGACTAAAAGCGAGAATTTGTTGTCTACAAAACCTTCCAAGTATCTCGCTACAATCAACCCATTCTTCATGTTGGTATTGCTCTTTTTCCTGTTTTGTCTGTCTGTATGCAAGGACAGCCAGAAGAAATTAACAGCAAATCCAAGCTAACTTAACATTAATCTAAATGAAACAAATGCTATTCCTGCTCTCACTGTACTGTAAGAAAAGAATATAAATTGATCATTTGAAATCTGGGGTTTAGTCAGGCATTACAGAGCTACCTCAGGGTTTTTTTCTGCTTTTAGCTCTCTCTGTACAAGAAAAGTTACGGAAATGGCATGGGAAAAATACATTAGTCATTTTATTTGTGTAGAACATACATCATTTAGCAGGGTTCAGCAGCTTGCAAAGGTTAACACCAAATTACTAAAAAATCAGAGAGATTAGTAGGATAATGCTTTAAAAGTGAAAATTTGAATCAGAAATCTCCTTATCAGTCATCTGCAAAACAAGATTCGGACAATATTTATATTAGTCTCCAGCAAAAAGTTTCTTGAAATGAGTATTTCAGATACATGAGGTTCATACAAATACATGAGGTCAGGTTGAACTTGACAGGTATCTTATTGCATTACAAATCTCATATCTCATGCTGGGTTGACAAGAAAAGATGGGACATGGACAACATGCATTGACTTTCTTCCAAAAACCAGAACCTTCTCCAGTTACTTCAGAGTCAACAAGGAGACACATCCATAAAATTCCCAATAACCAGATGTTCCATATTTACACACCATAGAGCTTGATTGTGAAGGTGGTCATGGGGTGGGGTGGGGAAATGGGAATATCCTCTGTACTCGCAACTATCTGGTGACAGGGTGTTTCCTTAATTTTGGCAATAAAAAACCCCAAAACCCAACCAATCAAAACAACACAGAACAAAACAAACAAACAAAAAAAGTCTAATCAACACTTGCCAATGGAGAGCAGCTTCACAAAAATAGGAATCATGTGCTATGGAAAGTGACTTACCTTATAGACACTATCTGTGGACATTAGGAGAAAGCTGAACATGGAAAGGTTAATAGATAACAGAGCTTACTTCTTCAAAATAATTGTCTCTTTTTTACAACCCAGGAAATTCTGAAGTGCTTCTGGGATGAAACATTATTGATAAACAATTTTATGATCTGAGTCACTAGTGACAGAATAAAAGGATGTCTGTATTACAGCAGGGCCCAGAAATGGTAGTCATCCCTGTTTGGAATATATCAAGAATTGAAAGAAACCCAGGTTCACCTCTGCATCCATGTGAATTATGGGGACTTCCTTTTACAGTGCTCAGGGTACCTGTCCCTGTTTTATCGGGAGTAAGAAACAGCATTAAAAACTGTGAGACTTAGCAAAAGTTCAGAATTTCTTTTCAAGTGGGTTGTGCCATATCCAATGTAATAGGTAAAATAAAGGATCAAGGTGTGAGAACGGTTCTGTAAAGAAAGTGCCTTATCCTTTCCTTGTGTAGTGATCCCTTTTCAGAACACCCCAATGGGAAATGACAATACAGACCCAGGATACTTTCTTTGCTAACCTGCTTAATTGTGTCCTCACTCATTTCAGTGAGACTGCTATGCTCCACAGGCTTGCTGCAGTTCTACAACAAAGCAGACAAGTGACTTTAAACTTTCTTCTTTAACATTCCCTTTTTTTCTGCTCAACTATAACATATAGTGTTGGGCAAAAATAATTTTGCTCAGATTGAAAACTGATGGAACGGGACAACAAATCATTTGTGTAGTGCCTGCAAATCTGGCACAGCACCCAGCTTTGCTTTCTGCAATACATTTGTCACTGCAGAGACACTACCGAGGTGAAACAAAACGAGATCTCCATATCACCTTTTGCAATCTCATTGAAATAAACACAATGCCTTCTTCCAAAAAAAGGCGATTAATTCTTTCTGTCAAGAAGCACAATGTAATATTTATGTGATGAAAACTATCTTGGTCTACTCATCAAAAGTATAACTGCAGTAGGGAAATAGACTTTTCATTATTTACATAACACTGAAGACATTAATTTGTGTCTTCCATTTATCTATTATACTCTACTAATGAATAAATGACTAAATTGAATACCTCATTCTCCAATTACAATTAAAAAAAGGAAGTCATCACTCAGGAATACTACCAGAATTAACCTTCTTCTGTGGTTAATTTAAACAAATGCAGTACAAATAACCTTACTTGAAGCAGATGGACAGCTCAGAAACATTCATTGTGTTTACCAGAAAAGATTTTGAGTTACAAATATGCAGATGTACTTATTTATCTCAGGTTCTGCTGCAGTTAAATTGGGAACTTGTAGTTCTTGCACATTTTAAAATTACATTTCTTTTCTATTTCTTCAATCAATAAAAAAGGGTAATAAATACATTGATCTCACACACAGAGAGACACACAAAATTTGCTTAATGTAAAAGAGAAATTTATTTTAAAATAAAAAATAATATATTTGGGATAAAATGTTAATGAAATAACAGAAGAAAATGTAGTTTGTGGATTTTTTTCCTGGAAATATCATGTTGCAGATCAAATTCCAAGCCCTGCACAGTTCACATTGTTCTTAGTCTAGCTCATTCCACAGCAAAGGTCCTGGACCTCATGGTTTGGATTTATACTGGAAGCAAAACTTCCAATGGCTCAAGTGATGATAAAACAAAGTGACCACTACTATTCTTCTTCTACAGTAAATCAGTTGATAAAAAGAAATCTCTTTGGCCCAAGTAATATCACAGGAAAGCCCATGGCAAGCACTAATTTAAATCACTTCTGGATCAATTGCCAAATATGCTTGGGACTAGGGAGAAAGGCTAAGACTCTCTCTCCAAGTAAAGAGTTGAAGTAAATACAGTAATGCAGAGTTTTAGATTTCATGAGCATGAACTTCTTGTCTCTGTCTGCCCTGATGAGTGGGATTCTTCACTGCAGAAGAGCAGAGCTGTAGCAGGAGCAGAGGGACTCCCTGGTGCATGTTTCTGCTCATGCTCTCCCTCCACCAGCAAAAGAGAAGGGACAAGGCACACTGCGGAAACGAAATGGAAGGAAAGTGAGGAGGGATGGCCGTGAATGCGCTTGTGTTAGCTCAGCACTGACATATGCTGACTTCAAGTGCACAGAACTGTTGTGCAGTATGTCAACATGGATTTATAGGGTTTGAGGTTTTGTCATCAGGTCAGCTAAGGTTTGACATTCTTACCCTAGTCAAAATACAGTTTCCCAAGTAACACGTTCCTAGTTGTTTTTTTCTTTGTTTTTCCAAGTGACCTGCTTTGTTTTGTTTTGTTTTATTGCTTTTCAGTTTTGACATATTTTTTATTTGTTTCTTCTTAACTTCCAACGCATGAGTAGATTATTTATTGTTTAATGTAAAGCGCTTAATTATACACTTAACAAATTTGACCTAGTTGGCAATGTATCTCCATTTACCCACTGCTGAATCTTTCAAATTCAAAGATGAACAATGAGTGGAGTTTTAATCTCCTAGAAATCAAATAGTTTATCATCTGGCATAATGCATTTGAGACTAATGTGGCATCCTGAAGCAAAAGAGCTTCTCAAAATTTCATTCTTTTCCTACTAGCAAGTGTCTTCAATTCTGTCATTGTTTCTCCATATCATAATGTCCACATGGCATATGTCGACTTTGCATTCAGGCCATGTTTCAGGTTGGAATGTGGACTGGCATCAAGATGAACAACTTTTTCTCTCAGTGAAGTTTTTTGAGCTTTCATTCAAGATAAAAAACCAAGCCTTTTTTATTCTGGACTCTGATTCTGTAGTTTTAGATTTTAGACTTTGTAAGATTAATTTGAAATTAACAAATTTCATTGCACACCTGCAATAGTTTTACAGACAGTAAGGAAAATAAAGGTATTTATGATCCACCAAAGGTAGACACAACTCATCAATTAATTAAGAGAGAAAGATCTCTAATCCTTCTATTTAGTGTTTCTCTATTACCTGCAGTCTTGAGTAAAAAATTCCGTACATGACATATATCATTAACAGGAATAAGTGATATCAGTAACTTGAAAAAGTTCCTGTGATAAATTCAATTTTAGGATTTTAATATTAGATTGTTTAAAGAAAATATTGAAACCAGTACTGTAACATACTTGTCACTAATGGGTTTCATCATATTTGAATAAATACTCTAACTCTGATATTAAAATGCACTTTAATATCTCTAACCTGCAAAGATGTGATTTATATTAGCAAAAATATTACAATATTTTTATAGGCCTATAGCTTACATGCATATTACAGTTTGAAGATTATAAGTTTTATGATGAGAGAACAACTTCTTTGAACAAATGATTTCTCATTCTTAGTTACCTGGAGTCTGCATTTTTCATCTAGAAAATACTTAATATTATATAATTTTTTTAATGTCCCTGCATATGCCACAGACTTTTTAAATCATACTTTAGACAGTGAATATGGTAGCAATCTGCAAAGTCCAAAGCTGTGCAAGAACAGAGAAGGAAGACTGTGCTGCACTGAATAGTGAAATAAGATGCACCAATGGTCAGAGTTATATATTTCAGACTCAGCTCTAATTTTCATAGCACCTTTAGATTGTGACATAACCTGTATTTTAGAATGAGGGCATTCCTTTGTTTTGTGGAATGGACATGTTAGGGATCAAAGAAGAATGAGATCTATCAAACCAAATATTTTCAAGCTAAACCAGTGAATTTAGTTCCTCTATGAAGATACAGCAACTGTGCCTCTTCTTACAGAAACAGTCTGATGAAACCCTGTGTCTTCTTAAGAACTAATATACCTGAGACTAAGAAATTGCTATTCTCAGTCTACACATTATTATTATTATTATTATTATTATTATTATTATTNGTGTTTTTTGGGTTTTTTGTGTGGTTGTTGTTGTTGTTGTTTTTAAATTTTTTAAATTGTCAATTTGTTCTGTAAGAATCTATGCAGGGAATGCTGGGAAAGGAGCAATGGTGGTAGCCAGTGCAGATGCTTGTACTTCTAAACAACTAGAAAATAATTTAGCAAGACCAGGGACTGCTACAGCATCCTCTGTTAGACTGCAAAATCATCTGAAATGTATGCACAATCTCCTGAGCAAAAGCCTGACAGAGAGGCCTTTCCAATTTTCTGCTGTAAGTGTTCAAAGCTAAGCTTTCAGGAAGGCTATTATAGTACGCTTAAAAGAAGTCCTTTGGTTGAAAAGCATCCCTAAAATATACAATTCAGAGGACTTTAATACAGCTTGCTGAGGCTTAAAACACATCTAAAGGTAAAAGACAGCTCTAAGGATATTCAGTTTTTTCTAATAGGTATTACAAAGGCCACACATGATCACTATGCCCTGAAAAGATATTGTTGCTGGTTCTCTGGTCAAAACTGAAGTTTGAATTTTATCTTGGAATTCCATCACAGAAAATTTTATCAAAATTAAATTTCTCACTGTGCATATATAAAACACATGCTGTATTCAAAATAATTTTAATTTCTCAGTGACTATCAGAGTATTTTAATTAGACACTCTAAGGAATATAGCCTGTTGTTAGAATGCTTTTTTGTGAATGGTAATAATCAACTGCTAGAGACATGTCAACTTGTTACACAGAGCAGAACAATTAATCAAATAAAAAAAATCAATGAAAATCAGAGGGAGAAAAAATATTTTATGGGGGTAAACTAATTTCTTAAAAAACATTTCTTTTTCTGCTATGCAAGAATTCTGAAAATGGTTGGGAGTTTTCCATCATTTTTGTTACACTCTTCTGACTGTCTATAACAACTCTGAGTAGCCATGTAAGTTAGTACATAATCATATGTCAACATGCAGTGAAAGGTTAGTAATTGTTCTAAATAGCTTAGCTAATTAGGATGGCATGATAAACAGTTCAGAATGAAATTTCAAAATTTTAAATAATTGCTGAAAGGGCTTTTACTTTTTTTTTATTGTATTTTCCTGCCAAATCCATTCAGAAACAACATGTGACAAGTTTGGCTGACTTGAATCTGTATCTTTCAGTGACAATTTTTTGACTAATAGAAAATTTTTCTCTCCTATCTACATAATCTTAACTTCTCACATGCTAGCTGCAAATGACATATTGCTTTTTTGCAAGGGTTTTTTTGTGTGTTTTTTTCTCCCTTTTTCTTTTGTAAAAGGAGTTGGGCATATAGATTTGTTGTTTTTAAAATCTGAAAGATCAAAAATTGACAAACCTCATTCTTAATGGAATACTTTACACACTAGAACACTTAGATATTTCTCTTACCTATTCTTTATTGTGTTATGCTCTTATAATTTCTTATAACAGGAGTACCTAAACAATATTTAAATTATCCACCACAGATAAAAAAATTCCATGCTATGAGAATCTGAAATAATTTCTTTATTATCTAGAGCAAATAAACATAGTGTTGTTCTTTTATTTTTCTGTTTGATTTTTTCGCTCAAATTTTTTTATGAAATAAAAAAATGAATTTGAAAATGAAATAATTTTTAAAAATTATATATGTCATTAAGAGTACAAAGTAATTAAAAGCCTGGAAAATAATAATAAAAAATTGTATTTCATCCCTATTGGAACTGTTCCTCATTTTTCCTTTGAAATTCAATTACAAGAAATTTAATCTGAAGGGAAGACGTAGGATAGATTAAGCAGTATCTGACAGGCCTTTTTCAGAGTATCATCTTCACCCATCTTTTGTACTTATTTTGGCACAGTTCAGATGGATTACTCACCTCCTCCTGAATTCCCCATGTAAAGTAACAAATTAATTCTTGGCTAACCTTTCTGCTTGGCAAGCTTAGAATGCTTTCCATGCTTTTGACTTTACTGCCTTTTTCCAGTCCCTTTGGACTGGATCATGCATAGCCATCAGAGAAGATGGTACTCATCTTCTTTACTTCATAGTTCATCAATGACTTTCATATTTGAAAGGTGAAATTAATTAAATAGAGACTATGATAGAGAAAGTGCCTCCAGGAAACCAATCTTCAGATTTTTTTTGTGCAACTGTCATTTGTCTAATGACTCCAGTTTGCTGTTCTTCTTCCTCCCTTCTCTAAAAGCTAGTGGCATGTGGGCTGTCTCAGACTGGTATGTCTGATAACGTAATAAGAGATATCTGTCTTTCCCAGTAATATCAGCCAAGGTAATAAAAGTTATAACTTTCCTCCAGAAATTTTGTTGTATTCAACTGTAATGAGGAAAACACATAGCTGCAGAAGAAACACTAGCATTTAATTTTTTATTTTAAAACATTTGTATATGTATTTATGATATTCTTCTGATTACTATACTTAAAATTAGCTATTCTGTGCAGCAACAGTTGCAAAATTCAAATGATCAGGCTTCTAAACAACCACAATCTGGGGTCTATGTATTATGGAAATCCATGTAATTAATGTTTTTACAGGTGCACTGAATTAAAATCATTAATGGCACAGTTTCATTCCAACTGCCTTTCATGTTTTGCTAGTATGATTAATATTTCTGCCCACTAGAAAGACTTCTTATAACTATTAATTGCAGTGAATTTGAAATGCAAAGATTCAGTTATAAAGGAAGACAGGATGAAGAATTTCACCAAAATGGTAAATACTCTCAAATCATGGATTTTGAATATTGGAGTTTCTATATTGCATATAACTCAGTTTGGAATGTGGAACATGTTATGTTTTCCCCTGCACAACTGGTTTTTCACTTATAATAACTCCTTCTTGCAACAAACCACATTGATAAAATGTGTCCATGATGGAAATATGCAAAGCCATCTATTTTAATATCAACTGCTATAGGGAGAAACCCAAGGGGTGCCCAGACAATGGCCTGTGGTGCCATGGTGACTTTAGTGGGTTTCAGAGCTATAAAAGTAACTAGGAAATCTTCTTCAATGGATAGAAGATCTTGTGACTGTACTTCTGACAAAGACACATTAATTCAGGTGAAGTAAGTCTGGGTAAACGCAAGTAAGGTCTGTGAAAAACCCAGTATTTCTGGCACTTAATGAATATTAATTTCTTGCTTCAAAATTTAAAAAAGATGAAAAAATAAACAATGGAAGATATTTTATTTTTCTTTTTCATAGGTTTATGTACTAAATATTCTCACTTTTGTCCTACATTTGTCTACTTTGTGATGTGAAGGAAAATAGATTTTACATGAATATGTCCCAAATATTTTCACTTAAGTGTTAAGATTTTTTGATTTTTCAGCATTTTTACTGTTACTTCTGTTAGAAGAGTTTTCTGAAGTCTACAGTCATCCTTATGATAAAAAAACCATCTACTATGCCACCAAAACTGCAATCCTCTTAGCCTTAACTGCAGGTATTGCGAGATAAGACAGCCACTCACCAACCATTGTCAGACTAAGTCTTTATTTTTACAGAAACTTCAAAGCAGATATTTGCTACTGGCAACGTCCTGGGTTTGTCTCATAACACATATTCAGGGCCTTACATCAAGTACAGCTGAGTACTATAATAGGTAATTCTGTCTCTGTGTTTTACTGATAACCCAGCTGCCATGGTTTCTGGATGAGTATCAAAACTCTTTGAAATCCTGCATTGTTTTGTCATTGTTTTGGCTTGACGGCTGGGACAGTGTCTGAACCAGGTTGAAGCAGCCCCTTTTCCAGGATTTCAAATATATTCTGCACTCTTATCTGAAAGAAAGCTGCTTCTCTGCCTTATGGATATGAAGTGGTTCAGATGGGAACACTCGGGGAATGTGGGAGACTCAGGGGAGTCGTGACTCCTTGAAGAGGTACTTCTTCACACGTATTCATATGGACAGTAAGCCTGCAGAAGGATGGATATCGTCAAAACAGGTAGTGCCAAATCTGCTTGATGCCGCTGCCAGAGCCTCCTGCCAGCACTAGCATTTTCAGTGCATCTCTGTGCTCCGGCCTGTTTAGAACAAGCTCTGAAAACAGCTCATATATTTCCTTTCTCTGAACAGTTTTGAAACACCTCAGCTTAGAGGGTGTGACAGCTTCAAACAGCTTCTTGAGTTTTTTATAGTAGCTGGCCCCTTGTAACAACTGTGGGTACCAAAGGCTCTGTTCAGCTAAATAAAAATAGCATAATGAACACCACTGAGGCAATTTTTTTTAAACTTTTTTTTTGGTTTAAGCCATTTCAGTCCTATCAGTTCTGTATGTTGCACAAGGCCCAAGAGCATGCTCAACCTGCAACCCTTTTGAGGGGCATTGTTTTGTACACCACCATTAGACATTTGCTGAGAGTTTGATTTCAGGGAGACACCACAGCTCTCTCAGTCAAACTTAAACTCAGTGTCTCCAGAGTTGTCCAATTACCTGCATCACTGAAAAGTTGCAGAATGGCTACCCCCCTCCATGCAGTCTCCACAGACTACTGCATGAGTCATTCTTTGAAACAGACAGTTTAATATCAGTGATTGTGCCTAAATCCTTTAAGTGTAGAACTCAGCGAATATTACCCTTTACAATATCCTATTTCATTAGATAATCCTTTCAGCCAATTGCGCTTCCTCATTTTACTATTTTAAACCCCACCCCCTCCCCCCCCAAATTATTTCAGTATGTCATGGTACAAAAAACTTTAATTCACCATAAATTGCAGGATCAAATAACTCACTCTGCACCAGTAAATTTTCAAATTTTATTACATGAATTCTGCAAAATTTTTGAGAAATTCTAATGGTTCCTACTTCGAAATCTCTTAACATCTGAGAAATATATCTTCATTTATTAAAATCATTTTCTTTGGAGTTTGTTTTGTTCTATGTTTGAGAATTTAATTTCATATATTTGTTTCCTCTGTGTCCTTGGTGTGATTTTACAACCTCAATTATAGGGATTAGCATTTTCCAACTTCCAGCTTCAACTAGGACATTAGGAAGTATACTGAACAAAGCTACCTGAGCCACTTAGAGTAGCTTATTACCTATTACCTGTGGTGTGTGAGTCACATGCAAGGGAAGAAAGTTTCTCGTCACATTAAAAACCCAGAAATCAAGTAGGAGAGGAAAACCTGGTTTGTCCACAGAATATAATGGACCAACAACCTACAAACTTCAGTCCTCCTTTCCTGCCTGAGCCCTACATTATTTTCTTCTAAAACTCCCTATAACCTAGTGAGCCCACTATTTCAGAAAAGTTATAAAAACATAGGACTCTCATGCTGGAAAACAACAGTCTCCAGCAGACCATTTTGTTACTCCTTACAGCTGCTACTGAAGACAAAGAAGATGTTGTAATCCCAAACCTAGGAGCACAGAAGGATAACCTGGGGACTGGAATAAATCGAATTTTTGGTCTGATTATGCTGGAAGAAGAGTTGCTGCCTGGAGAATTTCCCAGCAGGAACACCTGGAGAAACATGGTTGAATAACTTCTGACAGAAACATAGATTAGTGCTGTTTCAGGAAAAGGAAAGCTGGTGGAATGAAGGTCAAGGACAAAACCCACTGGCCAGGAAATTTTTGTGTAATGTACTCATAATGTAATGTTGTTACTGAAAACTTCATCTGAAAAGACATCAGTGTACAGCAATGTTCACAAATACACTAGGTATTGTGAGGCAAATGAAGACAGTTTGCATTCTGGGTCAATGGCATAATCTGGGGCTGAGCACAATAAAGAGGACAGGGAACCCCGTTCCAGGGACAGTGCTTTAATTTTTTTGTACTTTCCTTCTCTGGCTTTTTGACAGCATTTGTCAAAGCAACCAAACAAATCACAACATGTCCTTAGCAGCTCAGATGAAACATGGCAAAATTATTCTATGACTGGTTCTGGAGAAAATGAACCAAGAGCTCTTATAAAAAATATATGCCCAGTCTGTAGGTGGATGCACACATACAGCACTCTTACCATTGCCAGTGCCTTACAGACCTTATGGTGCTACAAACAAAAAAAGCCATGTAAAATGAAAGGTGCTGCTACAGAGAGTGAGGGAGTGACATGCCAAAGTGACAGATCCCACCTCTCGCACACTACAGAGAGCAATGACACCATCAAAATTAATCTCTCAGGTGTAGAAATTCCATTTCAATGTGCAGTGATTTGTCTCAGCTACAATCCCCACCATGGATCTAGAACTGTGTAGGGCATACCAGCTGCCCATCTGGACAACATCCTATAGGCCAGCAAACATCTGACTTATAGCCATAATAGCAGTGGGATGTTCATACCCAGGCTTGTCTGGTGCTCTCTCAAAGGAGACCCTTATGGTTTACATGGCAAGAACAGAAGCAATGACATAAGATGCAACACAGAAAATTATCTCAGAAGATATGGGAGCAGGACTAAAAGTTTCCGGTGTATCAATTTAATTTATGTATAATTCTGTAATGATATACCAAGGTATACAAGCAGGCAATTGTAGAACAGTGTAGAGAGACTTCCATTATGTGATTGCAATGGCCATCATAATTAAGCTGTGGAAATGCATACAAGTTAGCAATTATCAGTTGTAGGGGGTTGACACTGGCTGGATGTCAGGCACTCACCAGAGCTTCTCTAACACTCCCCTTCTCAGCTAGACAAGGAGGAGAAAATATAGAGAAAGATTCATGGGCTGAGGTAAGGACTGGGGGAGATCCATCACCAAATACCATCATGGGCATAACAGAGCCAGCCTGAGGATATTAACTGAATTTATTCCTAACAAGATCAGAGCAGGATAATGAGAAGTAAAATAAATCTTAAAAACATCTTCTCCCCATCCCTCCCTCTTCCCAAGCTCTATCTCCTCCACTGCAGTGGCAGAGGGAGTTGGGGAGTGGGGTCATGGTCAGTTTGTTCATCAAATGTGCCTGACACTTCTTAGAGAGAGGAATCCTTCCCCTGCTCCAGGGTGGGGTCCCTCCCAAGGGAGACAGTTCTCCATGAACTTCTCCATTATAAGTCCACCCCATGGGCCACAGTTCTCCATGAACTGCTGTAACGTGGGTCACTCTTCCACGGGGTCACTCCTTTGAGACCAATCTGCTTCAGAGCGGATGGCACACAGAGCAACAAACCCTACCAGGAAACCTGCTCCAGTGTGGGCTCCTCTCTCCATGGGTCTGCAGGTCCCTGCTAGGACTCAGCACCAGGACAGGCCTCCCATGGGGTCACAGCCTTCTTTCAGGTATCCCCCTGCTCTGGCATGGGGCTCCTCCGTGGGCTGCCGGTGGATCTCTGCACTCCCATGGACCCTCATGTGCTGCAGGGGCACAGCTCCCTCACCATGGGCTGCACCAGGGGCTGCAGGGGAATCTCTGCTCTGGCACCTGGAGCACCTCCTGCCCTCCTTCTCCACTGACCTTGGTGTCTGCAGAGTTGCTCCGCTCACATATTCTCACTCCACTGTTCTCTGGTTGCAATTATCTTTGTACAAGAATTTATTTTTTCCTTATTGAATATTTTATCAAAAAGGCAATAGTGTAATTCCTGATTGGCTCAGCCTTGGCCAGCAGTGGGACCAGTCGGGAACAAGCTGGCAATGGCTCTTCCAGGACTGGGGGAAGTTTCTGGCAGCTTCTCACAGAAGACACCCTTGTAGCCCCTCTGAGATTAAAGCATGGCCACACACCTAATCTGTCAATTCAGTCGACTGAGTTGCTTTTAAACATGAAGGAAAACTGAAGTCTAAACAGCACAGTCTATTTCTCATCCTAATTTCCAGCAACACTTAACAGCTTCAAAAAGATCTTGTAAACAACCTTGTATCCAAGGCAAAGGTCAGGAGAAGATTGTTTAGAATTTCAGTTGTTAATTTCTTCAATTTTGTGCATTTATTGAAATACTCCCTATAGAACACATTTCACACAATTAGCACTATATATTTTTCTGTCATATTTTTTCAAAAAACAAATGAATATAAAGAAATCACCCAGGATACACTTAATCTCTCAAAAATATTGCCGTTTGGAATTCCAAAAGGGATTTTCTCTTGGTTCTTTAGGAGCATACACCTATTCTATGTACCACTGGAGACCTAGCAGGTACTTCAGAAATATTCAGGATGGAGTGGGGATAAATAGTGTATTTTCACTCAAGCCAAAATATTTCTTACTAATTCTTTTATTGTATTGTGAAAGGAATATTTTTCTGCTAATCACCTCTACACCACGTGCTTTAATCTCTCCAGGCCTTGCCTTGCCAAGGACCTGCTGTCCTTCTGCCACCCTTTCTCCATCTCTGACTTTATGTGGGTCTAGACATATAACAGGAACAGAAGCAAGGAGTCCTTGGGGAGTGAGAACATTACAGACCTGGACTGGGGTTAGAGACACACTGCTGTTCCCTGTGGTTCACTGAAAATCCTTGAAAAAGCAAAACACCTTTAAAAAGCTTAGACTTTGCCATCCACCGGAGCACTGCTGGATTTTGCCGGACAGTAATTAATAGGAGAATATAATTTTATGACAGCGTAAGTCATGTGGTGGAGTCAAAAACAGTCATCATGGAAGAACCGATTGATCTCTAAGTTGATCTCTAAATCACTGCTTCTCTACAGCACACTTACAAATGCTTCAGTTTAATGGAATGGAGAAGCATTCTCATTCTCTGCAGGATTAGAAGTGGAAATGGTTCTGGCTTCCCGAGAGAAGAGTGGCAGTGCAAAGCTTTACTGGTTTCAACATTACTGCTATGTCAGTGCGTAACTCAGCTCTGAGAAGTGTTCTGCTGCCAGATATCCTCCCTGCAAAACAATGTGCTTTGCAGGGAGCTTCAGTGTGACTAAACTCTATCATAGGGAGCCCAGTGATGTGCAAGTCCACTGTTTGGTTGTGAATATTCTTGTAGCTCAAGGCTCCATTTCCACAATCCCTCTTTACTCATTCCACTATTTAATATATATAAAAAAAATCCTATAGTTCATCAATCTTTTTTTTCCTGCTGTCGTTCTGCTGTCAAACCCACAGATCCATCAAGTGCTTATCTCATCCTTTACAGAGATGCTCCACAGAGAGCACAATAGAAGAGTTGTGGAAATAGGTTAGATCTGAGATTTTTAATTATCTTCCCTTCTATGCTTTCAATCTTCAATGTTTTCAATCCTTGCTTTAAGTAAGTTCTTGCACTGTTCCCACTGTCTCCCTCTGGAAGCTTTCCAGTATTTAACTTGACAATGTAGCTTGCACTATTCTTTCTCATGAGAGTTTGAGAAGGTCTTTTAACTTCTTTTGTAGTCTAGGCACTATGATAAAATTTAGCCTTTTTTTCCCCCAGAAGCTCATAGTGATCCTGCTGGACTTTAGGATGAATGAAGAGGCAAGCGAGAGAAAGAAGTCCAAAATAGGGCTAAGTTTATTTTGTAGTCTATCTGAAAGGAGCAAGCCTGTGAAAAGGAGTCACAGAAGCTCTGGAAATTACTCAGCAGCTCTCCATCACACAGTTGAAGACTGCAGAATATATTAGTAAATGAGAATCTTAATATGATAGATTATGAAATGAATATGTGAAAAAGAAAATAATTTCAGTTGCACAACATTAGGTGTATACATCTAAGTTAATTCTGGTTTACATTAGGCTCTGAAATATTTGACTCTGCTTTAGGAAGGTCTTTGTGCAGATAAGTGCACAGTAGAGAAAGACATTATTTTCTGTGTTACTCCAATCCCAATTATTTTTAATCTGTGTAATTTGGGGTTTTTTTGTTCAGTACAGTTTTCATAATATTTGTAGGAATTTAAAGGAATTTTGTAGTTCAAACCAAATTCTTCCTTCATCCAAAAGAACTTTAAAATTTACCAGTTAGAAGACTTTTCATTGGAGAACAGAAATTTCATTGGAGAGCAGTGGAGATATAAACAGAGGTGTATAGTAACATTCTCATTTTCCATCTAGTGAATAAGCATGAGGTTTCATCAAACAAAAACCTAGGTACCTGAGATACTTCCCAAAAGACAGCAATTTTTGAACATCCTTTGGTTTCCCATAGCAAAAAATAAACAGCTGATCATGCACTTAAAAAGAGTGTCACTAAACATGGTAGCAGTTTAGATGATATTGAAGAAAAAGAAGTTAAACAGCTTCAGCTTTTGAATTTTCCTGGCATGGGTATGGGACTCTCAAAACTCAAAGACCAACACTAAAAACCAAAACACAAGATTTAGCTCAGCGTCCTCAGAATACAGGAAGTTTAATTCTAGAATCATAGAATATTTTGAGGAAGGCCTCCACAAGGATCATAAAAGTCTAACCCCTGGTTCTGCTCAGGACACCCCAAGAGCCACACCATGTGCCTCAAAGCATTGTCCAAATGCTTTTTGAATTCTGTGAGGCTTTGTGCTGTGACCACTTCCCGGGGAGCCTGTTCCAGTTCCCAGCCACCCTCCAACCCTTACACAACCTCAGGCCATTTTCTTGCATTCTGTCACTGGTCACAAGAAATAAGAGGTAAGTTCTTGCCCCTCTACTTCCTCTCATGAGGGAGGTGTAGACTGCTTTGGCATCTTCCCTCAGCTTCCTCTTCTTCATACTGGAAAAGTCAAGGGACCTCAGCTATTCTTCATATGGCTTCCCTACAAATACTTAGTTTTCAGTCTTACTCTATGATTTAATGAGCAGAGGGTTGAAGCCTATACGACCTGACGTTCCTTCCAGCTTGCATTATTCTGTATTTTCAATCTTTACATTTGAGAAGAAGATGCTGATTCAGAAAAATTTGGATGTTCCAGCTCCAGTGGGAAACCCCATATGCTAAATGAATAAACACATACCTATGATTTCATCCAGCAATGATGAATCTTAGAAAAAATCCCGAACCATTGGGGATTTTTCTGAACTGATACAGAACTCTGAGTTAAAATAAACGATGATGATTGGTACTTGCAGTTATATAGTCCATAGCTGCATCTTTTTTAAACTTCCGTAAAAGTAGCAGAAAATAGTAGAACTGTCACAAAACTTGAGGACAAACCAGGTACAGGAGTCTCAGGACTTTTTCTTCCCAAAATTATGGAAGAGACACAAAGTTATAGCAGTGAAAAGGAGACAAATATTCGTTGTTATCTCGTTGAGGAAAAGTTGGTAGAAACAAGCCTGATCGCATAGGAAAAAGTCAGTCCTTCCTATGTAAGAAATGTTGGCATCTGTGAGCTGGAGAAAAGCTGTTACCTTATATGCTCTTTTCAGCGAGAAAATATGTGTCCTTACTAGGTAGCTTCTGTGCATGTTACTTTCTTGCCATGGGGTAATACAAGTTTCTAAGTTTATCTTGTCTTTACTTACCAGATGTTTCTTTTGCACCTCTAAATTGTCTCAGGTCTAGCACAGAAAGAATATAAAATATTACTTTAATTTGAGCAGGAAATGTGCGGAAATTAAATCTGCCAATAAATGAAACCAGAAAAAAACAAAGGGCACGTGTTACACATCATTGCAAAACAAGAAATAACAGCATGTATTTTTCAGGTTGCTCTTTCCTGAGATAGGGTAAATAAAAGGCTCAGTTAGTACTGGCAAGATGCAAGAAAAACTGCACTGGGATGTTCCTGATCATCTAACAGCCCCCTAAGCCTCTGAGAAGGAAGATAAAAAAGGTACAATTAAAAAAATCCTCTGATTTCACACCAGTGTTGGAGTCCAAATTTATATTTTCAGCTAGGCTTTTTCTTTAGTTCAGTGTTGCACAACATAAGAAGATATTGACTTTCCCTCAAACAGATCTTGATTAGGCTGTTCCCTATTGTAATTTACTAGCTATGGTTGTTACTGGAGAGCTTCATGTAACTGATGGTGGTATTTCATCTAAAAGATTATTGGTGTACACTGAGTGATCTTTAAAAAACATCTTTGACTGCAGCATGCAAGCTCTTCAAAGACAGCAATGTTTTCTCTTTTTTCTAATACATTATTCATTAATAATCTGAGTGTATTAATTGGCTTATTACTTTGAAATAATCAGAGGCTTTATATGAATTATAGGCCACTGTGATCTTCATATCACTGACATTTATAATTAGTGAAAGGACTTATATTTTCTTCTGACTTGTGACTAATTCTTGAGTATTTAGACAGCCTTCAGACATATCTGCTCTGAATGAATGAAGGAAGCATTGAAGAGAAGGGCCAGTGACGTCTGTGTGAATATCCCTTTTTACACTTTTTTTTCAGTTCAGAAAAAATTTACTGCCATTTTCAAAGATGAAAATTGTGGCTTAAGAGAAGTCTGTAGAAAAAGCAACGTGAATTCAGCATAAGCCAGCACTCTAGCATTTTTAAAATTTAAAAATCTGTAAAGATTAGATGCCTTTTACGATGTCAGGTAAAGAATATAATGTCGTCAATACTGAGAAGAAAGTTTGAAAAATTATATCTGAATACCTTCTAGCTACTTAATTCACTGCCATTATTACTCCATGGCATAATTGCTCAATAAAACATGAGATTTGACTTCATCATGCTGATGGGAGGGAATATTTGACAAGAATGTTCCATGTTGCCAAAAAGCAGGAAGTTTTGTGCTAACAAAATTACAAAAAAACCAAAATAAACCAAAAAAATACAGTCAAAGAAGGTGGGTACAGCAAAAGGAAGAAAAGAACTATACAATAGTATGTAGCATTTTTTTAGGAGGCATGGATTACTCATGGCTTGCAAAAAGCAAGCTAGGAGATTTCTACATTGACTTACATTATTTAAAACTTGTGAGATATGGACTTTTCAGACACATAATCCAATGCAAAGGATGTAAAGTGTGTTTTCAAACAGTTCTGACCTCACGTATTTGGAAAGTAAATAATTTTATCGAGTGCAGGTGTCAAGGTTTTGGTAGCAGGGGGAGGCTGCAGGTGTGGACTCCGTGGTCGGAGACAGTGAGAAGCAAGAGAAAAAGTGTGAAAAATGGCTCCTTGAGACCTGAGGAGAGAACAGGAGGAGGGGAGGTGGTGGTCTGGGTGCCTCAGCAGAGATGTCCCTCCGGTTCCTGCAGGGTCTCTGGTAGGGCAGGTGGTGTCCTGCAGCTCCTGAAGAGGCCCCACGATGGAGTGGGTATCCATAGTGCCTGGAGAGCCCCACTGTGTGGGTGGATATTCCCTGAAAGAACATGGCTCTTGGAGTCCGTGCTGGAGCAGGTTTATCCTTAAAGATTGCAGCTGATCAAAAGTATCTTCATTCTCACTCAAAGGTCTAAATAGCACATTGTGGTGTTGCCAGCGTTTAAGAAAAGAAGAAGAATATAACTCAGTCACCCTTTTAGTGTGACTGCAGTAGTTTTAAGCAGAAAATGAAAAATCATTCCTTACACACTTTCTCTGTATTCATGATTTTATTACAGCCATCTGTTTTCAGCTTTTTGAAGAGAAGCACTGCAACTGGTTTCTTGTCTTCTGCAGAAAGCGCTGTATAAATCTGACTCTTCTTGTTATCTTCTCTGTAGCCCTAGTCAAAGGAGAAAATAGGTAATCAAGAAGGGCAAGCAGTACAGAAGTTGTGGTAACAATGAATTTACGTAGTAGTGGGATACCATACTTTCTGTTCCTTTCTGTGCAATTATTTGAACATTCTGTGAAGTCTGAGGTGACAACTACAATGATTGCAATCTCTTTCTTAAGCAGTGGCAGCTACTTCTGAGCCATAATAGTCTGTGCAAGGAGTTTTCTATGCTCCCACATTTTATTTTTCTCATCTGGACATGAAATTCTATATGCAGTTTTTACTCTGCATCGTAAGATCCTGATGCAGTTCTCCAGAGAGTTTTAGTTTGGACTGTCACGAGGCTGATTTTTTTCACTGCTAACTTCGTAATTTTGTTACCCGCACTCTTTTTCAAGCACTTGTATCTTGACTTCACCATTTCCTTCTGTTCCCTCACTATCTTTGTTTCTCCATGAGTCAACCTTTCCAGTTTGACCTCTGCAACAGAGGGCCGAAAGACAAGAGTAAATATTTACTGCTCTACAGAGGGGACATGGGATTATTTCTGAAAAAGTGTGAATTACTTGCTCAGAGGCACTCTGATAAGACTGTGAAATATTTACAGATATTTCACAGACAGTGAAAAGACTATAAATCTTGTCCTGGCCTTCTTTAAGACCATAATAAATTCTGCACATCAGTATTCCAAATATGCAATGAGTAACGTTTTTATGAAACAATTAAATATTGTCAGAATCTGTTCTTTAATCACCGTCAGAAAAATATAGATAATATTTCACTTTTTGAATGCACTGGTGATAGGGATAGCCATCAAGAGAAATACAGCAGTATTTTTAACTCATACCTTAGAGGGATCCCTAAGTCAAGTACCACTAGAATAAAAGCTAATAGAATTAAAATACAGAACTTAAACATGTATGGTAATGAAGGAAATGCTTTACAGATAGCACTGGGAAACTAAACCTGGCAGACTAAATACGGTTTCAATATATGAAACATCTAAAGTAAGAGCATTCAATTACTCATCTATTGGGCTATGATCTGTGCAGGGAAAGGATGAGATTTAACAGCTCCCCTTCTTACAAGATTGTCTTTGTCAGTTTAAACCCTGCACTCTGAAATTCGCTAAATACCAGCCAGTCTCCAGGAATCCTCCTTCAAAGGCAACCTTAGGGCTTTCTTTAAATCCAAAGAAAACCCCAGGAGATTGGTACATTTCTTTTCCAGGTAGAAGCAAAGAATTGCAAGAAAAATCTGTTTATACTGCTGAATCTCTTAATACAGCAGAAAAGCTCCACATTCATTTGAAAAAATAAATATTAATAATGGCATATTCTGAGCTACTTAATAAATTTATTAACATATCATACCGTTCTAAACACTGTTGTGCTTTATCCCTCGATTCAACCAAGGAACATTCAGCGAAGGACACAAAAAATATTTCCCTCTTTCTTTCCCTATTGTCCTTCATCCCAGAGATGAATTTGACCACAAAATGAAATGTTTGTCCTACTGTAAGGAAAAATTACTTTGAAGAAAATGAGGCTTTCCAAAGATAATGGAATCTTTCACATCCAGGGTGATTCTGGATCATGACATTTACCTGATTATGTTGCACATAATTTACATCAGCGTTTTATGCAAGGAGATTTCCCCTGTCATTGCCAATCCTAAACTCAAAAGATACTCTTTTTATCTTCACTGGTATGCCCTTTGTCTGAAATTCTGTAGGAATATTACTGTATTAATAATTTATGTGGAATTACTCAATAACTAAAAAAATTAAAAAGACTGAGGGAGCACCTAGGAAGAATTTGAATTATTTAAAATTTCAATGCTTGACAGAATAATTTGGACTCCACATGAGTGGCACATGCTTTGGTGACTCATGCTATAAGGTGGTAATGCAGTTATGAAAATTTGGTTCCTGGTGAGAATCCATGGGTGTGAGCTGTTAATCAAAACAAGTACATTTCAGTAATTTTAAAAAGCAAGTATATAAAGGAGAATTTCCAAAGATAAGCTGCCAAAATAACAGAAGAATACTATATGGAGCTATCTAGGTACATAAAAACCCCCACCTAGTCAGTTAGAATGTCTTTAAACTCAGTAATGTAAGGGGAAAATGAAGCAAAAAAGCCATCGTGATATTTTGCAGTAGATAATTCATCTCAAGGGCCTTTCTGTGTGTCAGAGAAACAATGTTAACTGTAAGAGCTCTGTGTTCTAAATCTAAATTATTTTTTCTCATTCCTGATTTAGGAGCTAGCTGTCAGACTAAATTTTATTTTCCAAAAGAAATCCTATAATACTTTCTAGCTTTAAAGATATATTTTTTTCTATCAAAAGTTATTCATTCACATCTAACAGAGGGACTAACAGGCATAACTGAATATGTATATGATTTAGTGAAATGCGTTCAGGAATATTTTTAGAGTTTTATTGAATCACTGTCTGAAGTCCAAACTGTTGAATTGCTTGGAAAAAAACTCCCTCGTATTAGTATCATGTTAAAAAAATACAGTGTATATGCTGCCCTTGGGACAGAATACTAACATGAAAGTTAAAAACAAACTTCTGAATTTTTTGTCTAAATGCATCCATTTTCAAATACTGATGTAGAAATTAAAAAATAAATCACATAATGAAGTGCATATTCTCTTTGAAATCTCCAGGAATGGTGCAATACCATTTCACTTGTAAATCACCTGAGTCAATCATCCCCCAAAATTCAGCAAGGAAGGTTAAACCATTCTCTTCGGTTGCCTGCATTCTGGACAGACAGTTACTCATAGGATCTCAGGTACTGAAGCACTGTCATGTGACTTAATGATTGAATTAGTCAATCTGCCCTTTTTGCTTACAAGAAAATATACCCAACATGCAAGTGCCTCTCAGTTCTCATTGTCACTAATGAGAAAAGGTTTACTGATATGTTCATCTGTATACTAAAAGAATAGGGGGAAAAGTTCAGACTTATAAACTGGGGTGGATTTTTTTCAAAATCATGAAAAATTAGCAATTTTAAATTTTTGTTTGCTTTTGGTTTTGTTTTTTGGGGTTTTTTGTTTAAACATAAACTGAAAGCACTGCATGAAAATCTTCTGTTATTTCTATCTCACCTGGATTTAGAAGACATTGGAATTTTCTGAGAAAAGTTTGATCATTTGGCAGGTTAATTGTTTCAGAAGGAATCTGAGTATTTTCTGATTTTGTCCTCACTGCAATAATGCCAATAATCTTCTTTCTTAAACCTATTATGCACCAGGAAGAAATTTTATTTTCCTTCCTGTAAACAGGATTCCGAGTCCTGGATGTATCACAATTACCTCAGAAACATGAGTACTTTTATTTAATCTCTTTTGGATAGAAATTCTTCACTATTCATCAAAATCTGTCTGGAAGAAAGAATAATGCTATTTCAATGGAAAAAAAAAACAAACCGTGATATTATATGACATCTGTACATGGGGTCCTGAAGGTAATAATTGAAAACTGCTTGTGATGAAATATAACCTGCATCATTAGGCACTCTCATAAGCAGTAAATTTGGGGAATGGCACCACTGACAGCATTAAATTGGGATAATCGCTCTAGTTTTGATGATCTGCTTTCAGTAAATTTAAAATTTCATCCTTAAGAAGTCTGCATTGCTTGAGCCAAAGTCATTAATAAATGCTAAATAAATTACTACACAGGGTGTAGAAGGATTTCTCAGTGCCTGTGATTTCCAGTGAAGCAATTCACAGCTCTGATTTCAACTGGAATAGGCACTTCAGGACAAACTTTGTCAACAAAATGTTCTCCTCCTCGTACTGACGAGCTGAGCACTACTTTTCTAAAATTTTATCAGGTCTCTTTGTCTGTACAAGTTAACTATTTCGTATTAACATTTTTTTCCACTGAAATAACAATAGGTATACTTTTTCCAAGACGTTCCATGTCCTTCCAGACAACCACTTTAAATACAACCAATATCGTTTGACAAATTTGCTTATCCAAAGAATTTATGATGTAAGTTTATTTAACACTTAATTTAGCAACTTAAATAATTGGAGTAGTAAAAGCTTACAGTTAAGGAAACACTTAACATTCTCTTTTTCCCAGTACTTATGAAAGCACAAACTGAAAATAACAATGATAGGGCTTAATAGACCAGAACTGTCGACACAGGTTCATAAAAAAATCAAGGGAAAAAGAAACCCTGAACATGCTGGTTTACGGCACCAATGTTTGCATGGACCGCTCATGTGTTACATGTCCAGAGAAATATATTTCGGCTGATGATGTCTCTAAGATTTGGGATCATTTAATCATAAATTCTGGTAAAAACTTACAGCACCTGAAACTGATATGTCCAAAACCAGATAATTTTTTTAAAAAATGCAATAATTTGGTTGCCTAACATTTTCTTTCTGGCTCCATGTTACAAAAGGAGGCAGGAGCTTAGATAAATCTCTGCCTTTTGCCCAGGCCTTTGGCAGCAGGCAGTAGCTCTTATTGGGGTGGCCAGCACCCCAAGACCCGGTCTCGTTCGCAAGTTCTTTAATAATGGCCGATTAAGTCTAACATGACATAAATTATCATTTATCAGACATAGAAAATAACAGACATAAGACTTAGGACAAAAGTACACACTACAGAGGAATAAAATAAACTACTAGTAGAGAGAGAGAGTTCAAAAGGTACCTGTTATTACAGCTAGCAAGAAATAATATAACTTGGGAACCAATGTATCTTACCAGTGGCAATTTGGTGGTGAAGTACACCTTGGAATGCTTTCACTCAATTCCCAGTAAAGTAACCAGCAGAGCCTGTGTCCATCCATAATCTGGGGAGAAGATTTTGCACATTTCCAGAGTGTATGTAGGAGACTTCTGCCTCTGTGATGATTCGTGTGGTTTTTATAGTGTAAAAGCATGTCTTCTGGTCACGTACTTACTTCTTTCATCTCTTTCCACATTTTCCCTCTACACCAGGATGTGGATTCTGGGCTGGGGGCTCCAGACTCTTGGGCACCAAGAGATAACTTCTTGCTGGGCTTTTGACCCAATCTGAGTTATCTATGCACCAGCCATGAAGAGAGAGAGAAAGAGAGAGAGAGAGAGACTGGGATGGGGGGGGGGGGACATCCTGCCACACTACAAAATAAATGAAATATAGATTTCACAGACTATTTCACTCATTTCAATGTCACAGCTCCCACAACTGCTGAATTAACTTACAAGAGAAATTATTTGTTATAAGTGTAGACTGCTAAACTTCCAGTCTTTAGTACTCTTAACAATCACTTGTAACTCCCGTTTACTACTTTGAGACCTAAATCAGTGTGCATTTAAGCATATGTTAAGTTTTTTTTCACAGCAGATAACCCTGATGGATTTATTTTCTGTGGATTTTACTGAGTCAGAAAATATTGTTGATTAAATCCTGAAGTAGCACAAAATAAGAGTGAGTCTTATTCAAGGTAACTTCTTTGACTTTTAAATTGTTTGCAGTTTTGTTAATGGTTTTATTTTGAACACACTGTTGCTGTGTGGGCAGGCTCAAGAAACTGAACATTTCCAGCAAAAGTTTGAAGGCTTTGCAAGGATTTAAGAGTATCTTAGCAGAACAACCTTTGCAGTCCCCTGTTTAAGGAAACCCTAAACTTCTGAGCTGACCGGCACTGATACAATGCACTGGTAACAGCACTGCAGTGGGCACTGGCCACTTGCAGACTCACTGGGAAGTACTGGCTTGTAAGCAGAGAGCAGAGTCCTACTCTCCACAACAGAAATGTCTGGAGAAGGATACCATGGGATGCTCAGCACCCTCAGCTAAAAGATAGTAAAGGGGTGAAGAACCTGAAGAAAAAGGAAGGGAGTTGCACATCTACGACAATCTAGCAAAGGAAATATACAACCACAGATTATACATGCGGGAGCTGGAAACTCATCCCATTATAAAGGGATTATTCCTACTCAGGTGTGGGAGTGTGTATTGGGAAGGGGGTGGTGACCTAGAGGGAGGAGGGAAGGAAGGGAGAAAGCTGATTAATAAACTCTACGAGTTAGCTTCCTAACTACAGCTTTTGGATAAGTCTGAGAATGCAATGTTGAAAATGCAGAGAAACAAGGCACTGAAGGGAAATTCCACATCTAAATCTCCAGCAGTGGCACAGTCACGAGTGTAGAAGGTTTTATCATCTATGTCAAAACCAAACAGAAGGAAAGGGAGAGTGGGAAGTGTGGGCATGATATATTTAAGCAGTGTGTTTATTCTATAGATGTACCCAGATGCCTATACTGGAATGTCAAATTATTGTAGAGCTTGCTCAAGACAGCTTTTTTGGTTTTAATTTTCTGGCTTTTTCTTCTTCAAAGCAGAATGTATCTTTCTTTCCAAGTTAATCCATTTGTTTCACACCAATTCATAGCCTTTCTCAAAGGTTCATAATCAAGGAACAAATCACAAATTAACTGAAGCAAAATAGTAGCTTACTGGCATACAAAATTGGAAAACAGGTAACACGTTCCGCTTTATCCTTGAAAGAACAGAAGTCATGGTGATTTGCATATTTGATTTTTGGACCAATTAGCATTAAAAACATTTCTGTTCCACTGATTCTCACCTGTATGGATTCTCTCATCCATATTCTCTCTGTAAAGAGAAGTAGTGATGGTAATGATGAAAAATGTGGCTGAAGCAGCAAAAATAGAGATGATAAATATTATTAATGGCTCAGTAAAATTGCACATATTGTGAAACTGCTGTGTAGCTCATGTTCTCTCTCCCTGGCCATTGTCTTACAATTCTGACTTGGTTAAATTTTTTATACTGTAGGTATCTTCTGTTAAATGAGTCTCTGCCTTCATTTCTTGAAAACCTTGTATCTTTTCCCTGATCTTCTTATGAAGGGCAGGGATTTAGCTATTGTAATTTAATTTTTTTTTCTGAATTGTGGAGTCCAAATAAGAAACAAAGTGGAAGAAAATTGCACTGTGAAATTTAGCTGATTTTTTTGTGTGGCAGACATCTTGATCTCAAAATCCTGCTGTGTAGTTTTTGCTGCCACATTCTGAATGGTTATATTGTAGGAAAAAAAATTAAATCTCCTCAGATTTCCTTTATTAATAATTTTTTTAATTGCTTCATGTGAACTGAGAATTCGGAGAGATTCAAGTACATGCCCTAAATTGTTTGAGGCACAACGACCATTTATGAGAACATATCACATAATAACCTAGATTATTATTTTAGCATATATATGTATTTGATATTCAAGACAATATCTGTGTCTCCAGTCCTATGTGGATATGAGATTATTTTAGAAATTGCTGTAATAATAATTATCTGATGGACTGGGAAGACACTTGCATTTCAGTTTCACAGGTAACACCAATTAACCAGAAATAAATTTCTTTCAAGAGTTTATCAACAAAAATACATGATAATGTCTTGAATTTTGCTAATCATATTACTATTTTTAAAAGTTAAAAATCCATACTTTACAAGACTCTCATATTTAAACACAAACACAGAAAATATGTGTGTTTGTATAAAGAGATATGCTATATCATATCCATGGCATAAATATAAGATATATACTATTCCTTTGAACATATACATCACATACACATATAATTTGAAACATATGTTACACATAATACATGCAGTATTCATAAAGTAAATACTATTTGTAAAAATGCTTTTTTTATTAAAAAAAATTTCAAGTTCTTTATAAAATGAAAAATACATACATTTAACAACATGTATGTAGGTTATATGTTTTCCAATCTTTTTTTTTTCTTAGTTACTCATACAATTGATGTATGCTTGTTTTTTTAATTCCTGAAGGACATCTATACCTATTAATATATAATTATTTATGACTAGAAATTGAGCAGAAAGAACTAGAAACTGGTTCTTATTTTGGTAATCAGAAAATAGATATTATAATACATTTAAACATTGATTGAAAGTTAATATTACAATTTATATTCTCATTGCTGTGCTATCTGGTAGCTGTCTGGTAGCTTTTCTTGTTATTTTTTTTAACTGACCATTTCTCATAGCTACTTTAAAAGAATTGCAATTTTAAAAAATAATGTAACGCAAAGGGCAATTCAAACCAATTTTCCAAGCCAATAAATATATATTTGAGTACATATAAAATATCTGATATATATATATAAATTTTTAGAATTATTTCCTCTGCTCATGTGCAGAATAAGTGGGTAAATGTCTGAAGGGATGTAACCCCAATAATTATTCAGACCTCGTGCACAGAACATTTCAGAGAAAATTCTGAAAAAACTATTGCAGAAAAGTTCTGACCTAGTATTTGTGATGAGACTTTCTCACCCATCAGGGAGTCTGGCTGCTGGACTCTTCATTTCAGGAGAATGCCAGACTAGGCAGGGCACAACCTTTGAATGCCCTTGGGTACCTGATCTGAGGTGTCCTCTGAGCGATGAGAGGGACCAGATGATGTCCAGATGTCCCAGGCAACCCAAGCTCACCCAGGACTCTATTCTGTGGCTCTCTAGAGAGGCACCAGCATTAGCAGCCGAGCTGGGGGCTGAGAAAAGCCTAGAAAATACAGAAAATCTCCACAATTAATAACATAAACTACTCAGAATGATGAGAGACAGGTCTTCAGAAAGGAACCAACTTTGTCAGCGCTATACCAGCAGAACAAAAGCAGCTACTCTTCAACAAATAGGTGTAATCTGAATAAATGACTCTGCTAAGTAGTGATAACACATCAACTCTTTTGCTTTAAGTATAACATTTGACATGTCAGGCTCTCCCACAAACATTTTTTCTCAACAGGAAACCATCACACATTCACATTATACATATACTAACAATAAATATTTAGTGGTGGACTTGGAAGTGCTCAGTTAATGGTTGAATTTAATGATTCGAGCTTTTTTTCCTGCTTAAACAATTTTATGATTCACCAGGACACAAAAATGCAAGATAAAGAGTGCAATCCAAACCTCTTCATACATAGACTGTGAGCTTTGGCTTTACAGTGCAAGGAGCTGAGGTAAAGGCAGATAAGCGAGTACATGCACTCTCCTGTTTCCAGGTATTGCTCAGGAAGAGAAAACCTCTTTTATGTCTCATCCCAAATATACCCAAGAAAAGTCACCTGCATCATCCACTTTCAGAATAAAAAATCTGAACTTGTGTAACATCGTGTGTCCTGGACAGGAGGAAGGAGGAGAAACTTTTACAGGAGAGTAGAGTTCATCTACTGGGACCAAGTCTACTTCCAGGAGCCTATGCAGGAACTGAGTGGAAGGGTAGGATTTTTCCAGTGTGGCTGTTCTTGAAGCTGTTCTTTGGGACTGACATCTTCTGTGGAAGGTGTTTGTCCCATGATCATTTTGCCGAACCTTCTGTATTTTCAGCACTTGTGGTGGTAATATGCCCACAATCAGCAAAAACCTCCTCCTGCATGACTGCTGAAAAAGGTTACCATCCTGGCGCTCTTCATGTTGACAAGGCTGTAATGGATCCCGCCTCAGTGCTACAGTCACTTTGACCAAGATCAGAAATGTGGCCAGGGTCTGGAAAATTGGTGGCTGTATATTTGTTGTTGATAAATGTTGTTTTGATGATTTGAATAATTTCATAAGAAAAGGCTGTTGTCTTGTCCCTGAGACTTTTATTTTAGCAAGTTGAATCTAAAATGTGTGAATATTCCATCAAACTCAGCATATGTTTGTGCAGTTCATCAATCCCACTGCTAATATTTCGGGTTGAGAAGGCAGTCAGGGCTGAATCCCAACTCCAAAATTATATGTGAAAAGATGTATGCACAGCAGCTTTGTCACTTACCATTAGGAAAAGAATTCACGGCTTTTTCCAAGCTCTTGGATTCTGCAGAGTACATACCCTGAGATAAGGGACAAAACTCAGGAAACAGCATGACACTGTGAGGAGTGCTTTTAAAGGCTAAACCGTAGGTGTGAAAACAAAGGCATGTGGTCTGTCAAAAACCTGGAGGGAAAAAGTAGAGAGAAAGTAGTAGTCTAATATGCTTTCCAAGCAAGGAGACAAAAGTTGGAAGCAAAGCAATTTTATTTGTTGATTAGGTTTTTTGATGTTGTTGTTTGGGGGGTTTTGTTTGTGGGTCTTTTTTTTGGTGGTGTTTTTTGTTTGTTTGTTTGTTTTTGTTTTGTGGGGGTTTTGTTTGTTTGTTTTGGTTTTTATTTTGTTGTGGTTTGTTTGGTTTTGATTTTTTTACCAGACCGTTCAGCTACTACACTGATTGAGATGTCTGTGCTGAGCTGGGCACGTTGCATGCTGTGAGCTGTGGGTGGATGTGCGAGTGGAGCCTGGCTGGGCTCAGCACTGCCGCGGAACGCACTCCTGCAGGGAAAACTGAAGCAGCATCTCGCAAAAGTTCTTAAAGGATGCAACTCTTTCTCAGTATACTGGCGTGCGGCAAGTCCTGCAGGCTTCCCCGTGTTGTAGCCAGCTGGCTTAGTGCAGTCGCAGTCTGGGGGATTTCAGGGCTGAAGGAAGGTGACAAGCCAACAACCAGTGTGTTGTCTCCTGCTGAGACTTGTTCTGAGCTGCAGCTGGCCCCATCCCTTGTGTGAGTGGGAAAAGGTTGCCACCAAAACCCAGTTACAGAAAGTGAAGCATATATTAGTTTCTTCTGCATATTCACCTGTACAGAATCACAGAATCATAGAGCCATCTAGGTTGAAAAAGGCCTCAAAGATCACGGAGTCCAACAATTAACCCAGCACTTCCAAGGCCGACACTAAACCGTGACCCAAGTGCCACATCTGCATGTCTTTTAAATTACTCCAGGAATAATGAATGGAGAACTTCCTTAGGCAACTTGTTCCAGGAGATGGACACTCTCTGTGGAGTGAAAAAGCTTTCCAATCAGTGGAAAAATGGCTTGGATTAATCATAGTTCCCAGAAACACAACTCAGATGGAGATAGCAATGCTCAGCTGCAGACCCAGCAAAAGCAGCAGCACTTTGTTATCCCAACAAGAGCTAAGCAGTGGTTGCAGTCAGAAAAATGGCATGACAAAGAGCATTTGTCTTATTCTATATGATCATGGCAACATATTTCATGATCTTGGTAACAGCTCACTCTTTAAATTCTCCCTATACAGGCTAAAAAATGCAGGAGGAAATGGATGGACTAACATTTCATTTCAAGAATGGGAAACTTCAGTATTATTTTTATTTCATTATAAACAGATGTCAGTCTGATGCTCTTATCCACCCTTCCGCATTTTTCAGCTTATAAGAACAAATTTATGTGTGCTTTTAAATTGAAACAGTTGTACTTCAGAGTTGAACTTAAATGTAAGTCAGAGCTGAAAAAATGCGTCTGTCATGATACCTGCGTCAGTTAGAGTGACAAATACACAGCAGATGAATGGCACTTAAAATTTCATCTTTGCATGGTCTTTGACAGTGTGGCTGAGAGGTCAGTTGTGATTTTTTAAGTATGGACCACTGCTTATCTTGATCATGGCAAGGCTTCATCACTACATAGAAAGGTATATCCAGGTACCAAATGGGGTAGCAGATCTCCCTTTTCTATAAGGTAATGAAAAAAAAAAGGTAAAAAATCAAAGGAATTAGTTTCTAGATTTCTGGTTGAATGAGTTTCATAGTAATAGGAAGGGCTTTTCTTCTCTTGCGAATATCCAGAGAAAACAATCTCTGAAAACATGCCTAGGAAAAATAATCATAGAGAAAATAGCATTTAAATTTTTTTTTCCCTCACTGTACATTCTAGATGGTTTCTTAGCATGTTCTAAGTTAGTGATTCTGGTTTTAATTAAAAAAGAAAAAAATATGCTGAAAGATTGATAGCATTTTTCAGTGATTGGCCAGCTGGGGCTAAAAGTTTCAGTAAATAGCATGATGCACTGCTCTTCTCACATAGCATGATTACTATAAAGTGAGCACTGGAAAGTTGTCCAAAATATTTGCATTCAGTAATAGTTAAAATAGAATTTTCTTTGTTGCAATATAATCACACATAAAGTTTTGGTGTACTATTGCAGCAGGAGCTTATTTTTAATTGATTGTGATGCAACTCCTTCTTAGACTGCAGTACAGTGCAATTTCTTGGAGACAGGTCGAAGAGCTGTAAAGTTAGGTGGAAAAAGATGTCTTTCTTGAGGTACTAACAGACAATGTAGATCGTTTTCAGGATTAGCAATTGTAATGAAATTGTGTTAGAAAAGAATATTCTAAAATTGAATGTTTAGGATGTTTAAGATTTTGAAGATATTAAGATCTGGGCTTCTTAATATACTAAAAGTTGCTAATTGTACCTCAGCTTTATTTCACAGAAATATTCTAAGATAGAGGATACTGTCAGAGAAATGTCAGCTCTGAATGAACTTAATTCTTAACCTATTAAAGTGAGTTCAACTTTGCCATTGACCTTTGTATGTGTTATTTTTTCCCAAAGAGTGAGTCACAGAGATTGTGTAGGAATCTTATTTAAAAATCTATTGAGGAAAAAAAGGTTATAATTTGCTAGTAGACTTAGGTCTACTAGGCTAGTAGGTTTAATAAAGACCCCTCTTTATTTATTAGGAAAACATACTATTGCATCTCCCTTGCATTTCAAATTTAGGCTGCCTTTTTTAAAGTGTTAGCTTTTTCAAATAACATTTGCTTTCAAAGACCTCCTCTCTTTCATGCTGCCTGTCATCAAGGTACTTGCCACATATTTCAGTTTTTGAGAATCTCATAGATAGAGAATTGTTCTTAAGGCCCAGATCTAATTTCCACCTCACATTGCAGCTGTCCAGCATGCTGAGAGGAGGGAAGTGACATTTTCATGCAGCTTAAAGGAAAAAATACTCTCATTTCAACAAGTCCAGCTTTCTAAAAGTTCACACATTAAGAATAATTTGTCATCTGAGACATAGGATGATATTTAAAAAAAAAAAGTGTTTAATATCATTTGGCATTGCTGAACAACCATTTTGTAGAGAAATAATCTTTGCAATATAATTCACTGCAAGAAGCTACACAAAATTTTCTAGCATTTTCCTTACAGCTTTAGCAGAAGGAAAAAAGGCATAGACCCCCTAATAATATTCTTTCCTAGGAAAGCTTATAGCATAATAATTGCCTGTGAAGTTTCTACATGTTCTTCTGAAGCAGTGATGTAGGCAAGGCGCTGGACTGAACAGCTGCCTGGTAACATTTAGATTCATATTTCTGTATATGAACAGCAAACTTTCTTAGGAAAAGATCAGGATCAAACCCACAGCATTACTCACCTCGCCCATTCATTTTTTATGTTGCATAAAGAAGTGAGCTGTCACTAAGATCTGTGGCAAACGTCTTTTGAATGGCGATGATGCAATGAAGATTTTGAAAAAGTTGGAATTTGATTGATTTAACTGCAATATAATTTATAAATTTATTTCAACTGTCTTCAGAGTAAGCTCGAAATTGTGAAATACCCTGAAGTCTGATCTTACATGGTCTTTTTAGATGTGGCTTTGCATCATATCCATAATTGTACTCCCTTTTCAGTTCTGATGTATCAGCCTTACAAGCATTTTGATTCATCTAAAAATTACATCCCACTTAAGAGGTAAAATCCCCCCAATAAACTATGATATATATGTGGAGTTTTATTTTGAAGCATTACTGCTTCTGAGAATATTGAAGAGAGATTAACTGAAAAATAGAGTGATTTCACAGGAACATGTACTGTTCCTGTGGCTCTCTTTAATCTGTCTAGTTCACAAGTATAGTTTTTAAAATACGCATTTAGATACACATTAAAGTTCTTTGATTTAAAAACTTTGATCTTAAGTAATCAATTTATTTTTCTCCAGAAGCATAAGTCCAGGAGACATAGGAAGGGATTCTAGAGGGAAGAATTAAAAAGATAATATCTTTAAGAGGTAAAGAAAGGTTATTAGCAGGATGAAGAGACTGGGAAAGGAAGTGGCTTGATATAATGGGAATCTGTGAAAGAGAAATGGAATGTCAGAGATAGAAGTGTGATCTGTGGTAGGGTGATGTGGATGAAAGAAGCAAAAGTATCAGCACTGAATGGCAAGATGTGGACAGCACAAATATCAAGTTAAAAATTAGGTAGGAAAAAGGACATGTAAAAACTTTCACCTGAAACACAGAGGGATAAGAGAGAAGTGATTATGGCATGCTGTAATTTATTCCTGAACTCTACAAATCTGCCCTGCCCATAGAAACCTGATTTCATTTTCATAGTTTTGTGAACAAACATTCAAAAACATTTGGCAAAACATTCCAAACATGTCTGTTTATCAAAAGTTGGCAAAAGAATTGTTTTCTTTAATTCATTGTTAAAGTTTTTGTCCTCTACTCAAATAATTAATGAACCTCCATCCACATTTTTATGAAATTTTTCACTATGCTAGAACATTTTACTGCACTACTCTGCTTTATCAGCCATGGTCAGCATTTTCAGAAATTAGTATCTCCAGAAAATATTCTAAGCTGATATTTTCAAAAAAATACCGAATCCCTGGCAACTGCTTTCAATCAGTAGCTCCCTCCAAAGCCAAAAAAAAAAAAAAAAAAAGAGAGAGAGAGAAAGAAAAACAGAAAGACAGTGACACAGTGGCACAATTCCTAAGGAACTGAAACAATACCATTTTTAGAATTACTGTTTGAAACTAACAGAATTTTATATGCATATACATACATACACATATACATGTATGCATGTTACTGTGTTTTCAGTTAGTGTACTTGATAATTGTTACGAAGGCGTAAGTTTTATTTGCATACTTAAATCTCAGCTGTGCTATATGAGAGACAGGCACTAACTATTTGATGATCTGATTTTGCTTGTTAATGGGAATAACACCTAAACTGAAAATTAATATTTTTTTTTAACCATGTTTTGGGTACCTTCCATTCATCACAAGTACTGCTATCACATCTTTGTGGCTGCTGCACATAAAGTTAACGAACTAGTTTCAAGGCATGGTGTTTTATAGACATAAATTGGAAGCATTTAAATAGAATAGAGAGAAATAATTCTGTTGTGAGAAATAAACTACCTGACAGAAGCCTAAGAGTCCAG
This sequence comes from Origma solitaria, assembly GCA_013397895.1. Taxonomy (NCBI): domain Eukaryota; kingdom Metazoa; phylum Chordata; class Aves; order Passeriformes; family Acanthizidae; genus Origma; species Origma solitaria. The sequence continues at coordinate 948,253 of VZRL01006566.1, forward strand.
GCTGCAATGAGTCAGCCAATAATGTCAAGTGACACTTGCCACAGTACTATTTGTGGTTCAGAAATTCATAGTAGCTCAGAGATAGCGACACGTTAGAGATATTATTTTGAATGAAAAGAAAATTTAAAGGAATTAAGCAGTGCTGAAAGATCTAATGGCAGCTGGAGTAGCTCAGAGCAGCTGATTCCTGTAGTGTGGCGTGTGTTCACTGCGTCTTCTGTCCCCTCAAAAGTGGTACCATACAAAAGGCAGTTTCCTGGAAGTACTTCTATTGTATATTTTTGGTAGGGGAACTTTCAATGGGGTCTTACCTACCCTGTGCCTTTGCACTTCTTAGAAGCTGTTAATGGTATTGTATTTCGACCAAGTTGTATGTATTTCCTCTGCTGAAGTTTCAGAACTTTCCTCAACTATTTTACAGAAGCAAAATCTTGAGAGATGAAACATTCCTATGACATTTGACTGAGTTCAGGCACTGAACTCTATGGAAGAGATGAAAATGCATCTGACAGATTTTGTCTTCATACCTGATACGTACATCAACAGTATGTTTGGCCTCTGGAATCTCTCCTTCCTTGGTATTTTTCAGCATACCAAACAGAAAGAAAGACACAACAGAAGGCTGACCTCCCCCTACTCCTGTTCTGGTGATGTTTAGTGAAAGACCTAGGCTACTCAATTTAAACAACATACATTCAGTGTATTTGCTAATCCAAGTCTCTAAACAATTCTGAAGATAATCACTGTGTAGATTGTTGTATTCACTTCAAATCTGAGTGAATTCACCTGTGTTTCTTTTCCAAAAGTGGTTTTGATTAGCTGATGAACAAAGCACACTGGAAATTATTAAAAATAAAAATCTTAACATTATTTGTTAAACATGAGGATCCTTCCTAGTTATTTATTTGCCACTTTATTGACAACTTGATTATGCAATGGAAAATTATTGGCAGTAGATAAAACTGTGCAAGCATAGACTAAGCTGCGCATGGTTTATCCTTTAGCATGTAGAATTAAACCATCAGCTACTCACTACAAAATGTAATTTTGATTTCAGTGTAGAACAATGGTTGCTTGTCACTATTGGAAATGTATTAATTTTTTCACAAGCCTACCCTGGGGTTGCTACTTGGTTATGCAGCTTCTGGATTTTCATATGCAATGAATTTGAGATTAAAATCAATTATTGCATTGTTTTTCAAAGATGGTGTCCTATGTGTCCACTTGAGAAAGTTCTGCATGTTTTCTGAAATTTTATATTCTTTTCCTTGATTCAGCATGTGGGCAGAATGGAACAAAAGCCTTCATGAAAAGGTGGTGGCAAACTGGTGTATTATTATAAGGTACAAGTGGAATGAGAGTAAAAAAAATGTTGACCATTGAAAGCAAGCTAAAGGTATTCTTAAGTTTCTTCAGAATCAAACCAGCACAAAATACAAGAGTTGTAAACAAAAAAGAACCATTAAAAATCAGAGCAACTCAAAAAGAATCACTCCAAACATAACAATGAAACAGAGAATTATTCTGGCATTTTAGTTTTTTGTATGATAGCAAGATGACACTAGCAAGCGTATTTGGCAAAAATCTTTGACTAAGATTTTTGGCCCTGTTTTTCTGATCTGAGGGCTTTTTCAGAACTTCTTTATTCTGGTAGTCAGGCATTTTGCAATATTTGTGCTCAATTTAATTATAGCCAGTTCATTCCCATTTGTGCTTTTGCCAGCACTGATATTTAGCTTTACCAGCTTCTCTCTTTTCTAAGAGCTTCCCTTATAATGTATTCCAAGACAGTAATCATACCCCTTTTCAATCTTTATTTTGCTCATACAAACAAGCTGTGCTCTTCTACCAGAATCCTCTCCAAGTACTGACTCCCCATTCTCCTGATGTTCCTTGTTGCCCTTAGATGTAGCTCTTCTAATTTCATTTTCTTTTCTTGAATATGGTTGACTAGAACAGTTTTCCAGATGAGTTTTATGTGGGATTTTGTACAATAGCACAAAAACTTCCTTACTTCGCTTGGAAATGTTTGCCTTGGAGCATCTTAGAATTGGATTTGTCTTCTTCACAGATGCATCACATTATTTCAGGAATTTGATTCCAATGAAAGGAACAATTAAATTAAAATGACATTAAAATAAGCTCATTTTCATCCTGTTGCTATATTGACTCAGTAAACAGAGTGCATTTCTTACAGACATCTTTCCCTCATTATATATCAGATTCCATCTTTTTGTCATAAAACCAGACTTTCTAGCTTAACAGTTTTATTTTCCCCAGTAGATCTAACACGATGATCTTCTGTATGTGAAATTCAAATGTGGTTTAAACAAAAACGTATAGAAAGCATAGAATGAATTTTTATAGAGCCAATTCAGTCTGTTCCAAAACATTATGTAGGATATGTCACCTCCGTGGAAAGTACAGTTTTCAGAAATATACTGCAAATTACTTTAGGTTGATAGGAATATATTGAAGAACCAAAAGAGGTCTCAGTTGATCAGCATTATTATAAGAAACTAAAAGAATAGAAGGTATCTCCTTTGCAAGTACATAAATAAATAAATACCCTAAATATTTTTTAAAAATAGATTTAAAAAATAAAATAATTATTAAACTATATTATAATTTTAAAGTATGTGCATATCCATCAAAATGCAGTAAAATTTCACTAATGTGGAAGAGAAACAGTACTGAAAGGACTTATCTTAATAAAAGGGACAAAAAAGACATGAAATCAAACTACATGATGAAAGACAAAGACAATCACATGCAAATTGCAGAAGAAATTCCTAGAAACCAATACTATTAAAATAGGACAAGGGTTATGGTTTTATTAAAATGCCAAACAAGTATATTGCATTATTAACATTATTGGTGACAGAGGAAACTGGATGACTACCAGGACTGCAGAGAAAATGAGAGAGGAAAGCAATTGCATCAGTCTTTAACAGAAGAAAGACTACTTCTAATCGTTAGTATGTCCTCCTGAAATATTCAGGTTTCTGATAATTTTATTTTGATATTGTGATTTAAAAAATTCTTATAAAATGATCATGGTAATAAATTTAAATATAGTTAATTTGAAAGAATCAGGACAGAGGGAAGAAATTCAACTCTAAGCAGGTAAATGTACGGCTTTATAAATCAATTTGTGGGGAAACAATTTCTCCTTCAACACACTCCAGAAGAGAGTACTGAATGAAAGAAATGCATCAGACTACTCAAATTTTATTGAAATATTAGAGAATGTCACCTCACCAATTTGACTGAGACCAATTTGTGTCATTGCATCAATGTATCCTTATATTATGAAAATACAGAAATCTTGTTAACAGTTCAATATGAGGTGTAATGGTACAGAACAGTGGACAGATATGTGAAAACTTCTAAGAGAGCCTGAACAGATTAGTTTTTCATTCTGGGTTTATACCATGAATAAAAGACAATAGAAGCCAGAAAGATTTGCATTATGGTTAAAATTAATAAACCAAGAGAACTATTCACAAGGCAAAAGAAAATAAACATGCTTTTTATGGGAGATTGTAACACTGGAAAAAACACCAAGAGGGTGGGAACGACCAGCGAGTGACGTACAACATATATTTAAACTAAAATCTGTCAGCAGTTTACTCTGAATGATAGGAGGAATGCAGAAAACGGAAAAAAGGAGAAAATGGAAATCAACAGGTAATATCCAAATTTGTGTTCATGTATGTTTATTCTGGGACACTTAAACTCACAGTAACTGATACAAAATCTCTAGCATCATGAACGCTGGATTAAAATCTGCAGCAGAGGGATGCTCATTCTTTCTATACATAGTAAGAAGAAGAAATCCACACTGATTGTAGTGCAAAGTTTGATTACATATTCAGTGTTTTAGATTTAGTACATTAAGTGCCATTTAATTCTACTTTTGAATTCTATTTTAAATTCTTCCATCAACTCTCTCTACATTCTGCTGCTTGACAGCAAATATAAATCTGGTGCTTGATCCAAAGCTGAATGCTCAGTGTTTCCAACAGTACAGAATCAAGTGTCCAGGTCTCTCATCTGCAATTGCTACTTTCAGCCTTGCTTATGAACTTGTCCAAGTGGGTTGATTTTACCTTATCTGCAGTTCCCTCCAAGATGGAGACTAATAAAAATAAAATAGAATGAGGTACCACATTTTAAAGTATTGTATGTTAAAAGAAAAAACAAGTTGTGAATTATATAATTCCTGAATTAAGTGTCTAGTCCAAATGCTAAATAGTACTAACTAGATTTTGAGAGTAAAAAATCCTTATCACAGCTTTTTCTGTCAGACCATAGGATGATGGAAGGCTCATTACTTAGAGATACTCAAGCAAGGCTAATACATTAGAAAATATTTTATAGCGAACTCCTACAATGGGGAAAAAGGACAAGATAAAGGTATTGCTGGATGAAAACCAGGTTGCAGAGAGTCAGTGACAAAGTGTTTTCTATGCCATTTTCATGAATGCTTTTCAGAAAATTTGCAATAATCTATAAGCAAGTGCTAAAACTGCCAAAACCCGCAACAAAACAAAATAACCCAACCAAAGCAATTAATTCCTGCTAGAAATGCATAAAAACTGGGGCAACAGCAGAGTTCGACAAGATTGTTTAAATCTAATTTTTTCATTAATATTGTTGAAAATTTCCAGACAAAAATTTTGGAATGGTTATTAACTCTGAGTTTTTGAAGAACATGGTTTTATTCTGTACACTTTATTATTGTGCAAGAATATATTTCAGTGCAGGTCTTTAGAAAACCTTTTGATCATTTTCAAGTTCATTTGATCCCAATGTCAAAAGAATGTGAAGATCAATATCAACAACAACAACAATGACAATGACAAGCTCAATTACTTGTTCTTAATTAACTGGATTTGCTATTTCACTTGAGTGGCAGAAGAATGGTGTTTGGACCCTCTTCCTGAACTAGACATATCTTAGCATTCACACCTCCATATAAGCAACAACACTTTCCTGTGTAAATGAGAGTAGGTTTGAGTTTTTGTATGGCTGACAATACAATAAAGAGAAATGAAGAAAGCAAATAGAATGACTATTGAAAATAAATTGTAAAGACCTTGGACTACAGAACCTCCCTACCCTTCTAGTAAAGCAACTAAGCTTGCACTGCCTTCAATCCTAAGTGTGTCACTATTACAGTCTATTGCAATTATATAAGGTTTCTGGAATGAATCAAGGGAAAAAAAAAAGAAAACAAGAAAACAAGAAAAGTAATGAGGTAATGTTAATTAGAATGCATCTAATTAATGACAAACTTCCTTTTTGTGTGCCTGTTCAGCAAATAAGAAAATCCATAAGTATATTTTTACTGTCTGAATGTTGTAAGATAAACAAAGTGTCATCTTTAAAAAAGAACAGCTTGTAGCCACCTAATGATATTCTAGGATCAAGGATATCAATGTTGAAAATTAAAGCGAGGTTCATTAACACCAATGGAATACCTAGCTACATCTTTTCTACTGTCTTGGCTATTTCACACATTTTCCGCAGAAATGTGTTTAAATGAACTGACCTCTCTGAGTCACTGAACAAATTTTGCTTACTGGTCTGTAAAAAACCCAAATAATCAAAAACGGCCTGAAGCTATGTGGCTAGACATATCAACCATTTGTAACAGGTACCTGCATAACCAAGGAGAACATTTACACATCTGCCTTACTTACCTTCAGAGTTCTGCATGTTATTCTCTTTTTCCAAGACAGAGGATCCTGGTTTGGTGCAGACAGCTAAAATCGCCTTTCTCATCACAGCCCGTTCAGCCTGCAGGCCCACTGTCGAATCTGTCAGCACACACACTTTTGTCAGTGTAAGTGCTCTCCCACTGGGAACTGGTCTGAGCTGTATGCAGAAAACAGGCACTGCTCAGCAATACAAGCTTATAAGTCACTTCAACAAGCTACACTAGGAATGGGTCGGATCAGGGATACCTTCACTTCAGAATCTTCCTTCCATCCATGTCCATCAGCCAGCTCCTCTGACTGTTTTCAGGGAGCAGAGGTGTTGCTGGGAATGTCTCTGATTTCAGGTTATCTTTTGTGTTCCTCATTTCTCCACTTTTGAGCATTCTGTGCCTCCCGTTGCCCTGTCCCACCAAATTTGTTGTCTTAAACCCTTCCTCCTCCCCTCCCCCCTCAATATTTTTTATTAGCTTCATTCTAAGGATTCTAAGTATATATTAGAGATTTATCTTCTTTACCTTCTTTCGACTTGCAAAAGAAAACAAATAAGCAGAGTAGGCATGTGCTAATGGTTCAGAAAGAATAAAAACTGGGCAAGAGCACAAGATGTTTTCTCTTAATATCTTCCAGCCTTTCAAGTGCCATGAACTCAGTGCCGTGATAGGATTTTTCTTCCTGTGAATGACTCTTTAGGATTAATGCGATCGTATTTTCACAGCAACCTTTGGAAAGGTTGCTAAATGTTGCATGAAGACTCACCTTTTCGCTTGTTTTGACTTGACTCCTAATAGCTTTATTAATTGGATTTGAAAGGATTAGTAACAGCACAAAGCATCTTTAGGCCATTATTTTCAGCTCTTCTCTTTAAAAGCGAAATCTTTATCACATCCTTCTTTCCCAGAAATATCAGTTTTAGTTTACACTTCTTTTATAATCATAACAACATCTTACCTTATCTCCTGAACTTGATTCTTCTTTTTCTATGAACAACGTTTCTGTTCTGAGTAATATGTCACATTGTCTGGTTACGCCTCTGTTTCATGGTGTTAGACTGGCATAAAAGAAAAGCCGATTCAGAGTTAATTAGCAATACCAAAAATCAGTCAAGGAAAAGCTATATTTATTCTGTTCAGCATTCTTTTTAGACCAATTATCAGTAGGAGTGATATGGGCCAGTGCGCTCCTTTTTTGCCTTGCACATTTACTTGTATAATGTCCATCTATTTTACACTTTCAGATTAAAGTATTTGAAAGAGATTTTGTTATCTTGAACTACAAAAGAAAGCATAAAATACTCTTCTATTGAAATGTATTACTGGTACTATTAAATGTGGAAACTACTAAAGTATAATAGTAATGATGTTTTTATTTAAATTGATTACAAAACTTCCTTTTAAAATTTGTGATACATGGATTTGGCTTTTGTGAAAGCTGTGTTACTACTATTTAAATTATATTTCATAATATAGAATGCAAATAATTATCATTAAATAAGCAAGAACCTTTTTGTTTAAGAAAAGAACAACTGTAGACATTGCTTTTTCTGGCTGGGAAAAAAACTCAGCGCATGAAAATCTGATCGGAACTACAGTGTGAGAAAATTCAGGGTGCTTTAGCTGGATTAGGTGAGATTCCTTGAACTGCTTGACTCCTATCCACTCTGGCCCACAATTCTGGGAGACTTCTCAACATGCATGATTTCTTTCTAATAATTTACTTAAACAATGTACAAAACATCTCCTAACTACTTTACTTCACAGAGACCATTTCTTTGTACGTGTAGAGCAATTTTTTCTGTCTATTTAAAAGTTGCTAACACATCAGAATCTCTGTGAATCTCTGGAAGGGATGTGTGTCTCAGGGATGGCCAGATTCACCACCTAGGATGTTAATTTACACACTGAAACATGACCATTGTATTGGGTACAGAAGGAGTTACCTGAGGTGCATCTCTAGGGCAGTCAGAGAGGTTGTGGCAACTGCTCAAGTACATAATTTTGGAGGTGGCTAGGAGTTCAATCACTTGGTCCGATTTTGGTCCACTGTGCAAATTACTCCATTGCCTCATTTATACAGATGAATAACTGGGAAGTTACTAACTGAAGGAGTCAATGACTTTAGTGCACTGAAGATGAAGATAGACAACACCAACACAGGTATGCCATAGAACTATAGGACAGATTTAAATTTCACCCTTAAAACTACTTTCCAACTGAAGTTCCTGTTGCCTCAGGACTAAACCACAATGTATGACTGAATCATGTACGCATGTGTGCTCACCGTATATGGCACTAGATCTCCTCGTTTGATTACAGTCATGATTGGCGCAGACCATTATGATCCTCCACATGCTGCAACAATGCAGAGGTACCTGTTGAAGTAGCACATCTTTTGAATCCTACAACCAATGGACTGTGTAAATAAGAAGATGGAGAAATAGAAAAGGTCAGAATATTCAGAATATTTTCTCCACAGTTAATAGACCATCATAATCCGACTGAGTTTAATCTTGCTCTTATACCATAAGAAATAAGTGTGTTAGAAGATTTATTTGTACCTTTAGTTTCCATCAAACTGCTTCTAAAAGAGTAATGACAATCGGGCAACTTAACATGACTGGTAGTTCCACCACCCGCTCCATAACCTAACAAAAGGTCTTTAACTGCATACTGAACCAAGCAGTCCCCCAGAGGACTTGGCTGAAATTGCTGTTTAAGAAATAAGGTTTATTCATACTTAGTCCACTGTCTTAAAAACTGTTCTTTTATATCAGCCATTGAACTTTGTTACACTAGCTGATCTATTAATTCACATAAAATGCAGTCAAAAGTGGAAATTATGATGTGCTTGGCATGTATTAAATACTTTCTGTAGTCAGACCAATATATCTTCATGCACACACACGTTATAGTCTACTTTGACTGATATTCTCTTTCATATTGTCTTCTGCCAACAGCCAACAAAAACTCTTCCAATATTAGAACAGACACTTAAATGTGGAGTTCATGAAGATTAAGAATAGCACAGAACAAAAACATAGATGTAAGAGATTCTGAGCAAGGACAGTATTTTTAACTCTCTATACCTATATACTTTTATCTAAGGGCTCTTCCTCATTTTAAACTTAATCAGGTAGAAGATCACATCAGAACACAAGTGAATATTTCACACTCTAGTGTTTTTTAATAAATGCATGACAACTACCATAAAATTCTCAGTTTGGTTTCTTTCACCTGAGCAGTCTGTTTGGTATCAATATCTTAAATCATTAGTTTCCATATTGCTTTAAAAATAGGTTTGGAAAGTTATCCATAAGGTAATTTATTTCAGAAAGGGTATGGTTAATGTATAATTTTACCACCGTAATATTATACCTGACACACATTCCTGTCTCCCTCTCCCCCATGGCATCTTGATTCTGCAGTCTTTTCACAGAGTTTGGGCTCCAATCAATAAACTGAAGTAATTTCCCACTGCATTCTCTCTACTTTAAAGAACAAAAAAACGAAAAACAAAACCAAACAACAACAACAACAAAAAAATCGCAACCAAAAAAACCCCAAAAAAACAAACAAAAAAAAATCACTCAGACATTGAGTCATATTTGCAACTGAACGATGAGTGAAGGATGAGAAGAAAAGATCAAATCATACTCTTAGGCAAGCTTTGATTTAAGTGCTTGCTCCTCCTTTAAGGTTTATGCTTTTTCTACCACATGATTAGGGACCAGGTCAGAAGGTCATAGATTCATATAATAGCTTGGGCTGGAAGGAACGTTAAAGATCACCTAGTTTCACTCCCAATGCCATGGACAGAGACACATCAAAAGCGCCATCCAGACTGGCCTTGAGCACTTCCAGGAATAGGGCATCCAAAGTTTCTCTGGTTAATCTGTTCCTGTGCCACTCCACCTTCACCAAAACAAAAAACAAACAAAAAAACCAAACCAAAACACGAACTTCCTAATATTTAATCTAAACCTTCTATATTTCTGTTAAAAGCCATTCCCTCTTGTGCCATCACTATGTGACCTTTTAAGCAGTTCCTCTCCACCTTTCTTTAGGCCACCTTTAGGTATTGCAAGGTCTTATCAGGTCTCTTGAGAGCTTTCTCTTTTCCAGGGTGAACAACCCCAACACTTAGCCTTTCTTCACAGTAGATGCCCTCCAGCACTCTGATCCTTGAGTGAATGCATTTTACAGCCATTTCAAGACAGCTACAGCACAGGTATGGTATACAGAATTTGAGAATCTGGAAGGTTGGATTTTCAGGGAGGTGATTTTCTAACACATGCTGCATTATTCCTGCTGCAGGATAGGATTTGGATATTTGAGGGAAAGTAGTTCAGGCAGGGATTTTGACTTGCAGCTGTCTACACTGGCTTTCAGCTGTCAATTCAGCTCCAGTAATTTCTTTTTTGCAGTTTTTCACAGCTGGAAATCATCTTTACTATCCTGAATAGCTTAACAGAGTGATCAACGTCTGTCATGTCAGTATTCTCTTTCCTTTTCCAGAATGCATGTGACTATGATGAGCTCTAAGGAGCATGGCATAGATATCTATGGACCTTATGCGGTGAACTGTCTTTCACTACAAGGGTAGTTGTTAGTATATTCCTGTCCTATGTTTCCTAATTTTTTTAATTAGCCTTTACCCTTAAAAGTACTTATTCTGTTTAGTTTTCTGGAAAACCTCTGGTGAGGTACATAAATGTAAGTGCTCTACAAATTCAAATGAACAGTAGTCAGGCCTTCTCAATTTAAATATTTTCAAAGTTATTGTTTTCAAAGAACTCCAGTAGTTTTGTGGCATCTCATATTTATCCGTATGTTCTTTAATTCCAGTTTTTATTCATCTGTAGTTCCACTGAAGTCCTTTTTCAAAAATTGGCATTGTTTTAGCCACTTTCCTGACCTTTAACAAGGAGTCAGTTTTTTACACACCACATTTTGTAGTTTGGCTATTTCACACTCGAATTCCTTTAGAACTCTGGGGCAGAAACCACCTGCTCCTGGTGATTTCTTGTTGCTCACATTGTCTCCTTGATCCATTCACCTTTTCTGGCAATACTTCAATTTTAGACAAAACCTCTGACACACACCCTGTAAAGAAGGGTCCCTATTTCTATACTGCAAACTCCTCCATAGTTAACAGGAATGGAAAAAAGATCAATGTTATAATCATTGTCTACTTAGGGTATTCTCTCTATATTTTCGTTATTCTGTTATCTCTTAAGATTCTCTGGAAAGCTTTCTCATTCTGTTGTGTACAAAAGAAAATATTATTTTTAAATGCTTAATTCCTCAGCTTCCCCCACATTTCCATTTATCTATTTCTCTTTATAATTTCTCAAGTCTTTACTGGTATGTGTTATGTTTTTGCTCTGCAGCTCCAATATGGTTTCTCTGTTGTGTTCGATTTTTAAAAAAAAATTTTTTTCTTTCTTTTTTTTTGGCTGCCCCTGCTACCTTTCTATTTTCCTTGTGGGTCCCCTTTGGAAAACTGTGTACATCTATGCTATATTTCTCTTTTTATTAACTTAATGAAGAAGTCGTGATGTTTATCTAAAACTTCAGCCTGATCATCATGCTTCAGCTTCACTTTCCTACAGTTTGTAGCACGGTAAGTTAAATCCTCAGCTGATCCTGTGCTTCCTGTTTTCATTGCCACTTTGACTTTCTCAGCATGCTATTGGCACTGCCACCAGGAATGTCACACATTCCTTTTCTATAGATTTTTGGGTGTGTCTGAGGTAGCAAAGGGTAGAACTGAAAAATCAAGAAACAGAACAGTCTGCTCAGCTCGGCTGTAACTTTTTGCATATGCTTCATGTTGTTTCCTAAATACACTTACATTTTCATATGTGGACTCATTACTAAACAAAAGCTAGGCCAAATTCTTGTATCTTCTCTCCTTACATAGAAAATGTAAGTTTTCTCTTCCTGTCTCCTTATCCAGCTGTATCCCCAGCATCAGCACCCACCCTTTTTCCTGTACCACACCCTTCTACATATGGTTCCTCTTTCTCAGTCTCATTTTCTTCCCAGCTTTATTGCAGATGTTGTGCAGCTACAAATTCAACATAAAAGAGTACTTAGATATGATAGTAGTAATTTTCTGTTGTTCAAACCAATGCGCATGGATGTAAATGTTTAAGTATTTGCAAACCCTTTATGCTGAAGTAAATCAGAACACTTCATAGCTCTGAGGCAATGAGTTAATATTTATCACTGCAATATTATATTGCAATATTATAGTGATAGGTCATACTGCAGTTGTCTTCCATTTTTAATGCTCTTCTTCAAAGACTTTAATATAATTTCTTTGAATTAATGTAATACCTATGAATATAAGGCCCTCAATAACTGCAAGATGTAATAGGCAAAATAAAAGAATTTATTGCACATATATCCCTCTCCCATTTTTCCAAAACAAATACACGGGCCAAAAGAAAGCAATCTGAATCTTTTTCTTTCCTCTTTTATTTATATTTGCTTCATACTCATCAGACTTCTCAAACACTGTTTCCAAATGAGTCCTTTCAAGTTGAGTATTGTACACCAAATATAGCTTCAGTCTATAATGCCTAGGTAAATATTAACCATCAACAAGAATGATACTTTATGCTCCAAACCCAAACCAACTCCTAGCATAAATGACTGCTGCTGTCCATCTGTCCTAGGAAGACCATTACCTACAAACTTCAGTCGCAGTCATTGAACTTTAGAATTAAACTCCTGGATTGTCAAATCCACTCTCAAATTTTACAAGCAACAATGGTGTAGAAGTTTAGTTCACATAAAGCCTCAACCACCAAGATGCAGGAAAAATCAGAGATGCTGCCACGTGGAGCTGGCTGGAGAAGACGATAGAAGTTGACAATGTGCTGCTGAAAGCTGATATGAAACGATAGTCTGTGTCAGGAGAGAAAGACAATGAAGAGTTTTACTGGTGGCTGGAATATGCTTTGATGGAGAAACACCAAATTTGAGTAGAACCTCTCAATCACCTTGAAAAGCAACCAAAAACAGTTTATAAAATCAGCATGCTTCAGGAGCAATGAATGCTATTATCTGAGGAGCGCAGCCTGCAGTGCCAGGCATTTGTGAAAACCCTTGTGAATCAAGAAACAGACATCCTAAGCATAATTTTGTCTTAAAGTGAATAGCAAGGTGTTTTTTGGCTTGGTTTTTTTTTTTTTTAATTGCCTCTTTTTTTCTTAATGTAGATTTCTAAGTTTTATTATTATTTTGGAGGTGGTAAATTAATACCTGCACTTATATTTTACCTTATTTCATTTGACTTAAACAGAATTTTCTGGTTAATATCAGCCATTTGTCACAAATGGATATGTTAAGTAAACACAGGGTATTTGAACAGCCTCAGAAGTGCTCTAATCCCAGTATGATTTTCCATGAAAATGAAGAAAACCTATGGTCTAGGATGATTTGATATAATAGAAATCAGATGTATCTTCTGGTGACCATCAACCTTCCATGTAGGAAGGTAACACGCAGAGTTAATGGGAGCCTAATAGTTTTAGCAAGAGACATTAAAAAAATACTTGAGATACATGCATCTGAGCTCATGGGCCATCACCTAACTGTCCAATTTATACCACATTTCCAGCACTTCAAATCAAAAGATAAAAATGCAAAAATCAAGTAAGGCATCAAGAGAGAGAAATAACCCATACCTAATCTCAGAAGAAAAGTCAATGCCTGTGAAATATTTATTAATTTTTAAATTAATTTTGTTAATTGTGTGCTTTTTTCCACAAATCCTCCATCAATTTTGCCAGTTTTAAGCCTTTAAGTTCTAGGAGCTCAGGTTTTCTCACAATAACTTTGAAATCCTTAGAGATAGTGGAACTTCTTTTTGTAAGAAGCAAGTAATAGTCTTTCTTCTGACAAACAGCCAATGATTAGCATGATGTGGATATGTCTGCACAATGGCCACATAAATTGTCTCTTCTAATATGACAAGCCACATGTTTTCCACCCTTTCAGTTTAAGGGTTAAGTTCATACTGAGGTTCCATTAATTCATACAATTCTCTTTCCTGCAAGTAATATTTTTATTAAAAATGGCTCCTCCAGCTCAATTTCTTTTCCTCATGAACGCATTTTAATAGTTAGTTTTCGGAATTTACTTGCCCTTTATTGTTGTTTCCAAGTATCCCAAAGTCCCTTTTCAGTATATCAACCTCATGACTGCTATTAAGTTTTAAATACTTTTCCCCAAGATCTGACCTTAAGATAATGCATTTGCAACTTCTAGCTTTTGATAGCAAAAGGCAAGAGGTAAGCAGATTAGAAATGGCTGTAGCAGAATTGGCTTATATCCCTACTCTTCTACAATCTTTTCAGTGGTGGTGGGCACTAGTCAAGAGTGAAAAGCATTGAGAAAATCAGCTGACAGTCCAGTAGTTTAGCAGACATATCCTTGTCTGACTTGGTGATCACTTCTCATGTAATGTGATTGAGTATTTAAATAGATTTTAAAAAGTGATGCACCAAATATTAAAGCCAAAGCTGTATTTACTTGCTGCGATTTTGTATCTTAATAGGCAATTGGTATTTGCTTTAAACGCTACCCTCTTAAGATAAAACATTCCCAAAAGGATTTATCACTTAGAAAAACAGTGCAGTTTCTACTTATGTCTAAATTACTTTCTGTTAATGTGAATAAACTTCAAAAAGAGAATCTGCATTTCTGTGGAAACTGTGAATAAAACTTTAATAACTGCTCGGAAGGAGAAAGGCAACTTCTTAGGTTAACTTTCAGTCCCAATTTATTGCCTCTTGAGGTGGAGGTATCTGATTAGAGCTGTTTGACCAGCAGAATGAACTTCAAATTAGGGCTGCTCTCAGTCTGAAGAAGGGACTGTGATGAGTCCAGCAGCTCTCCTGATCTATCAATTCATTTCCACTCTGAGGAGATGCTTCCCCTGCTCTCCCTGCAGTGCACAGGCTTGGGGGCAGGGGAGTCTTTCTGCTCCTTCCAGAAGTGAGTGGAGAATATTATAAGAGGAAAAAGTCAGGGGAGGCAGAACGCATCAAGCCAGTATTGTGGAGCAGAAGTGGAATGAAACACAGGAGATAGGTATGAGCAACAGAACCAATTCTTCATCACAGAATAGATTGTTGTGAGAGTGAGCTGTTGTAGAACTGATGTTTCAACACCTTAGGCAAGATGAAAATAATAATGATTATGAACGACATTATGTCTGGGAGAGAATTGAGAGAACTGAAAGAAAAATGAGGAAGACTGAAACCCAGAACATAATCTGTCAAAGAATTTGCAATATTCCAATCCAATGATCAAGAGATTGATTAATTTTCCATCTCTTAAGAAGGAGCTTCTTCTGTCATGCATACTGCATTACTGAAGCTTACAAATATGTGATTAATGAAAATAAATTATGAAGTTTTATGGAAAGAGTAAGGATTTGTGAATGAAACAAACCAATACTAAAATAACCATTACTCTAAAATAGTAATGTAAAAGCCTGTAAAGATTCAATATAACCCATTTTCAGCACTAGATCTTCAGAAAGAAGTGTTAACATGAACAGAGCAAATGCAAAATACAAGTCCAGCATATATGTTCAGTATGAAATAATTGTTCACTTTTCTTCTCCTGTATGAACCTTTGATCAGTTAACCTTGGCTGTCTGCCAGATGCCCACCAAGCTGTTCCCTCACCTCCTTCCTCAGCAGAACACGGAGAGAAAATAAATGAAGAAGATAATATTTTAAGATAAGGACAGAGAAATCATTCAACAATTACTGTCATGGGCAAAACATGTTGGACTTGGGGAAGACTAATTTATTTTTAATTAAAAATAGGGTCCTTTCCATGTGGTGCAGTCCTCCAAGAATGGCTTGCTGCAGCACAGGTCCTCCACAGGCCACAGATCCTGCCAGAAAAGCTTTGTGTGGGCTCTGCTCCACTGACTGCAGTTCCTGCCAGAAGTTTGCTCCTGCATGGCATCTCCATGGGCTCCAGCTTCCTTCAGGGCACACCCACCTGCTCCAGCAGGGTCCATCCACTGGATGCAGTGCGGCATTTTCTTCAAAATGCTCTTTCTGTGAACTTCTGGGAAGCACCTTGTCTGCCATGGTTTCTTCAGCAGTTGTAGGGAAATCTCTGCTCAGGGGCCCGGAGCACCCTCTCTCCCTCTTCCTTCTCTCACCCTGGTGTCTGCAGAGCTGTTTCATTTTCCTCATTCCTCTCTCTGTCACATCTGCTTTGTAGCATTTTTTACCCTTAAATATGTTAACACAGAGGCTACACTGGAGCTGCTGATGAGTTCAGATTTTGGCCAGTGGAGGCTCTGGTTTGGAGCCAGCTGGAACTGGCTGTTTCTCACAAACAGTCAGATCCCAGTCTCTTCTGACAGAAGCCTGCACACCCCTATCCCACTGAAGCCTTCCAATATAAACACAATACAAAATCTGAACCACAATTAATTTATGTTAGTCTGAGTGACGTGCAACTACTTCAGACACCAGCCACTCACTCTTACTATGCTTTTCTTTCCCAGAAACCCAGAAAACTTGTATTTACTCAGTTTTGTCTGACTGTAGAATAATACAATTCTATAGAAGCCTGTGCATGTAAAAATGGAAGGTACAAGAGGCTAAACGGAGGTTGCTCAAAGCCCTGTCCAATCTGACCTTGAACACTTCCAGAGGTGATGCACACAGCCTGTTCCACTGTTTCATAACTCTCATTGCAAAAAAAAAAAATTCTTTCAGAAGTCTAATCCAAATCTTCCCTCTGTGAGTTTAAAACCACTGCCCTTATGCTGTCACCACCTGCTGTGGCGAAGTATCTCTACACCTTTCTTATAGGCCTGCTTTTTATATTGAAAGGACACAATAAGGTCTTCTGACACTCTTCTCCAAGTTGAAGAACCCCAATTCTCTCAGCCTCTCTTCAAAGGAGGGTTTCTCCAGCACACTTGATCGTTTTAGTGGCCATAATGAGGGAAACAAATGCAATGAAGTATGTTTAGCTTGTGTGTTAAAAAAAGGTAATCATAGCAATTCTTAAACACATCAGAAGTTTGGATTGTGTTTAGTGGGGTTTGGGGGTTCTTTTTGCATATGTGTGTGTTGTGGGTTTTTAAATTTTTTTCCCCTGAACCTTAAATTCTCAAATTTCTTCCTAAAAGCTTTTAAAAACAATGATTCCAAGTTTACAAAATGTTAGAATGTAAATACCTGGACACCTTTACAGCTCAGATTTTTATCTGTTTACTTTTGCTTAATTGTGAACTTATTTATTATTCCTATTCTAAATTATTGTAGCTAGTCTTCTAAACTCAGTCTTTAATTTTGTTTAGAAATTATTATTAAAATAATTGTACAATTGTACAATTGTATAATTGTACAATTAAAAATTATGCAATTTTTAATTGTATTATCCATTTGAAAAAAGAAGCTAGTGAAGATTTTCATATATCAAAAGCAGAGAGCTCTTCCACTGGACCATTTCTCAATCACATTTGCTTTATCTCTCACACTTCTTTTTTTCTGTTAGTGGGAGACCTTAAGCAAATAAGGCTGGAGCAGTTTTGTTTTGCTGTGCTTTTTGTTTCAAAGTGATATTCACTAAAGAGAAATTTTAGTGTTGTAACAAGAGTGTGGAGCAGAAAAAGATAACAGAGAAGTTCAACTCTTTTGTTTTAACCCCATTTTTCAGTCATGAACCCAGTGTTCCTAAGTATCCTTCATATCTAAATCATACTCTTAACAAGGCATGAGGACCTAAGAATAGAAGCCATCTGCGTACTCATAGCTTTCATGAATTAACTTGATTGCTCAATGAAATGTTTTATTTCATGCACTTTTAACTAAAAACATAATATTTAACTATTTATTTTGACTTTTAAAAAATAATTTTCCTTATATAAAGGCTTTATATCACCAAATTTCAATTATCTGTGTAAGGTCATTTCAGAAAAAATTTTTCAGTCAATGTGAATTTTCAGTCAACATGAATTTTATAATTGTTTACTTTTTCTTTCTTTTTTTT
>VZRL01006566.1:966056-1024429 GCA_013397895.1 Origma solitaria
TTTATTTTTTATTTTTTTTTTTTTTTTTTTTTTTTTTTTTTTTTTTTTTTTTTTTTTTTGTGAAAATATCCCAGTCACATTAGGATAATCAATTAGATACACATTTCTGCCTTACCCTCATAAAGCTGATTGACTCTTTTCTTAGACACAGACAAGCAGTCTAATTTCTAACATACATCTGAAATACTGTTTGCATTAGGATCTAAAGTTGCTTAAACCTGATGTTGGAGTAACCATATAAAGTATTAAAAATAAACATACACATTCTACATATAAAAACCATACAGTTCCTTCCTGAATGAGATAGTAATCAAGAGAGAAAAAGCCTCTTTTTCTTGACACTTTTACAGCAGAGAGGAAATTGCTGAACAGATTTCAAAAGAACAGAGAGCTAGAACTTCTTACTACACAGATATTGGTGCAACAGAGAGTATAGGTCTATTCTTTGATAGAGTCACTGGAAATACTTTGAAAAATGTGAGAAACATAAAGTTGAAAGGGGCCCTGAAGCCCAAGTACAGATAGAAGATCCTGCTATTTCAATCAAATTTATTTATGGTGCATCATAATTGCCATTTTGCATGAGATATGTTTGCTGTGTGTCTTCAGGATATACTGTGTCCATAACTCTGCAGTACCTTGATGAAGTCCTAAGGAAAAAATGGTAAAATATCTGAAAGTGGAAATATGTAACTATTTTTATTTATTCTACCCCTGTCATTTTAGCCGAGATAAGAGGTTATTTCATGATTTCTTTGTAGAAGGAATGTTTATGCATCGCCATCAGTTATTTGAGTTATATGAAAAACAGATTTTAAAGCAGATCAAAAAGGCTAGGGAGAAGAAACCGCAAAATGCGAACCAAAAAATCAGTGCAAAATTTTGAAAACAAGGCTGAACTTGACAAATTAAATTAGAAAAACCCCAGTGAAATATACAAATATGCTGAAATGGTACCCTTTGTTCTTCAGGAGAAAATTTCCAAACTTTAGTTAAAAAGATAGTATCACCTGAGGCACCCAGATATAATATATAGGTGTGTCATGGTTTGGACGCTGGCCAAATGCCAGGCACCCAGGACAGCCTCTTACTAGCTCTTCCCTACCACAGCTGGGCTGAGAAGAGAAAAATAATTAACGAAGTGATCATGAGTTGAGATAAGGACCAGGAGGAAACACTTCAAAGGCAAAACAGACTCAAAGTTACAAAGTGAATTTATTACTAAAAGTGTCGGAGGATGATAGTGAGAAGTAAAATAAGCCATTAAAGACACAGTTCGTTCCCCCCATGCCTCCCTCCTTCCCATTGACAGGGCAGGGGGTCTGGGTGTGGGGGTTTGGTCAGTTTGTCGCTGGGATCTTCTTCCACAACAGAGCAAGAGGAGTCCTTCTCCTGCTGTGCCGTGGGGTCCCTCCCACAGAGACAGTTCTCCGTGAACTTCTCCAGCGTGGTTCCACTCTCATGAGCAGCAGTTGTCCCAAAACAGCTGCAACGTGAGCCTCGCCCCACAGGCAGACAGTCCTCCCAAAACTGCTGCAACGTGAGCCTCGTCCCACAGGCAGACAGTTCTCCTGAAACTGCTGTGGCTTGGGCCCCTCTTCCACAGGGTGCAGTCCTCCAAGGACAGGCTGCTCCAGCCTGCAAGCACAGGTCGCCTCTCTCGATCGGGTCTCCCACTGGACCACAGCCTCCTCCAGGCAGCCACCCACCCCAGAGTGGCTCTTCCACGACTGTGAGTGGATCTCTGCATCCCCCATGGATCCCAAGGGCTGCAGGGGCACAGCTGGTCCACCAAGGTCCTCACCACAACCAGCAGAAGAATCTCAGCTCTGGCGCCTGGAGCACCTCCTCCCCCACCTTCTCCACTGACCTTGGTGTCTCCATGTTGTTTCCCTCACATGTTCTCACCTCCTCCTCTTCTCTGGCTAGAAAAACTGCATGCACAATTGTTTTGATTTTCTCCTTAAATATGTTATCACAGAGGTGTAACCAACATCTCTAATTGGCCAAGGCTTGGCCAGCGGCATGTCCATCCTCAGAGCCATCAGAGATTGGCTCTGCTGGACAGGGTGGAAGCTTCCAGCAGCTTCTCAGAGAAGCCACCTCTGTGCCGCCCCTGCTACCAAAAACCAGGCCACGCAAAACCCACACAAGGCATCTGAGGAAATCCCAAGTGTTCCATGAAGAGAGCCATTTGCATTAAACATTTTCCTCATTTGAAAGAGATAAAGCATCATTATAAGAGGAACAGATGATACACTTCAAGTCTTTCTCTCCTGTGGATTCAGCTAGCTCTGAGATGGAAAGAAAAAGCTTTTAAACCTCCAGCACAGTATCTTCCCCTCCCAAAAGGAAGTAGCTGATATGTTAGTTATGCTTAGAAACTTCAATGATGCTATGATATAGGCCAGCAGACTTTCAGTGAGTCTGAAGTGAAATTTAAAAGGGACAAGGAGCCCTGCAATATTTACATAATAAAATGCTTTATTGCAAGAGAGAGCAGTAGTTTCGCTTAACCAAAGAGCAAAACTGTCTTGTCACAAATATTACTGAGACAGCCGCAATTTTAACAGCAGTTATGTATTGGTTCATTTATCCTATCTGACAAAATGTCTGTTTAAATGTAAAATATTTATTATTGCTTGCTTATTAATTATGATAATTGGGTACAGAACTTTGATTCTCACTAAGAACTCCAGCTAATCACCACCGCATCACACGTGGAAAATTTCCTAGTTTCTCTTTTCCCAGAGCAGGATCAATTTCTTGAAAGTATATTAAACAAAATGAAGAAAAAAAGGACAGGCTTATTGCCATCTCTGCTCTCTTGTGCACACTTACAGGAGCATGATCATCATCACATATTTACCTGTGGCAAATTGTCAGACTTGCTACAGACAGAGTCTTAAGTCTGGGGCTTAAGTCAGAGAAGAATTAATGAGGCTGGTTGAGAAAAACATGTACAGGGCCCCTCACTTCCCCTCATCTGGCCCAAGCAGGACCTAATGAGTGAATAATATTTGCAATGAAGCAAAGGCCTCATGGCCTGATGTTTTTACAGCAAGGGACAGAAGCCATAAGTCTCACAACCCCTTTGCCATGCAGACCAAACTTTGCTGCAAATCTGCTCCATTAAGGAGATAAGGATAAGCTCAAAGACCCTCAGGGGTCAGACAGTCTTTACTACCACCAAAACAGGTGGAGGTGGAACAAAAGTCTTTATCTTTTGAGTCAACTATAAATTCAGACCGAAAGTAAGCGAGACCCTCATAACCTCCATTTCTTTATTAACTTTCTTACCCATAAGAATTGTAAATTAAGAGAAAGAGAACATGTCTTACATGTATGACCACATTTACCAAAGCCCCACCTATAAGATACATCATTCCAGTTCCACTGCTTTGGGAAGGTCCAAAAGGTATAGCATAAAAGAGAGTGAGTTTCAGAGAAAAAGAAATGAAGAGAAAAGAGGGAAACACCTCTGTTTCCATGGGATCAGTTGACAGACTGTGTATATATGTATATATAGTACTAATAAATCTCTGTTACTATACCGTCTGTACTTGCACATATTAACACTTACTAGTTAGTGAATTTATCACTGGCAATTCCAAACCTGTTGCCCTGTTGTTTCAATAAAGTGTATTATTAGTGAATTTGGATTGTGAAGGTTATTACTGAACTCAGCCAGACTTAAAATATTGGATTGGTAAAATGTGCTATTTATGAATCCATGCTCATGAAAGTTATAATTGAATGTGGGTGACCAGACTTACAGTGTTGAATTAGTTCTAATCAGAAATTAATCCAGACACACCCAGGCCCTTTAGTTTCTGATGGCCATCTGGAAAGCTAGGGAGTTTATTTTCTTCCAGATTTCTATATCATTTTTGCAGTATTAGCAGCTTCTCACATCTGTGGCCTGAGTAAAGAGACATTACCCAGTTCCTGGAAGCTACCCTTGACTTACTATCAGTCTATGCTCAGACAACTGGTATTTTGAACAGATACTCTTGGTTCCTAAGTATAAGGGTCCGTTGCATAAATAACTGGAATCTGATATGTAGTCAGAACAAAAGCAGTTTATTCCTGTAGCTGAGGGAGAGAGAGCATGGGACAGCAGACCCAGGCTCCGCCAGTGCCAGCTCTGCCTGCGTGGAGCAGTGACAGAACTTGCCTCCCTTTAGGTTACACAACACGTTCTTCTTTAAAACTGGTTCAGATACACAGGATATGGTAAATAACAACAGACGTCAAAGTCTTTCAGATATTGAGGCACCATACAGTGCATTCTTTCACAAATAATTCTCTCCTTTGGTAGATTGTGCTGAGTGACAGACCATTGGCTGCAAATGCTTCTTGGCTAGTGAGGCCTGCAAAGGTCTAACTAACTAGCTAAATAATCTAATAACTGATTGATTAACACTAACTGCTTTGCATCCACAGGACATGTGCTGGAAATTACAAGGAGAAGAACAACCCAAATATGTGTATTCAGTGAAAGGAACCAGGCTAATTTACATCTGTATCTGGGTTTTGGTATAGTCTCATTTCTTTGATTAAATGCCAGACAGGGAAATCATCAGAGATGGTTCTATGATTTCACTCTATTGTATAATTAATTGTCATATTAGGGCATCAGCATTCTTAGAAACATGACTAGTTACAATTTTATGTCAAAATCCCCAATGACTAGCACTCTTCCACAAATACTGTTGTTCTTTTTATATGCAAGCACGTGATTCACATTGATACACTGTCGAGACTCAGGAAAAACAGAATTTTAGAAGAAAAAGGACAGTTCATCAGAGAATTTGTAAGACTGTTCTTCAGTCTTCCTTCCTAATTTCTAGCCTTAGAAAAGCAATGATGGAAATGTATGACGGAGAGACTTTTCCTGCAGTCCAGGAGCAGAAAATGTTTGTACATGCTCAGAAGTATAAGGAATTAGTGGAAATAAGCAATCCACCTTTCTTATCAAAGAAGAATAAAACTTGTGCTTGAAAAATTAATGTACTTTGGATATTACAAAATTATTTGTAAACTTCTAATTTATTTTGCTTCTCAGGGTCAAGGAGCAAAAGACAGGAGAAGAAAATGAAAGCCAGTGGCTAATTCAGGAATTCTATTTTTATATCTCTTTATCTAGATACAGATTATATAGATATAGATATAGATATAGATATAGATATAGATATAGATATAGATATAGATATAGATATAGATATAGATATAGATATAGATATAGATATAGATATAGATATAGATATAGATATAGATATAGATATAGATATAGATATAGATATAGATGTATGTAAACCACCCTCGGTTACATGGTCTAAAAGGTACAGTGATTTCAAATGAGACTGTTTTCTCAGAAATATAAAGATATAAAGAAATGTTCCTGCTTACTGAAGAGTATCTTTGATTCCAACAAAGAAGTAAAAAGTTCCTTCCTTTTGCCACTGATTTGTAAAACAGGAATGCAAACTTGTTCAAAGCAATTTACAGATTTCATCACATATTTATGTCCTCTTCTTTTGTTTTTTCAAAGAGGAAAGAACATATAGAGGAATTGTTTGGCTGAGTTGCTTTTTAAAAAAGGCAGTTTTTCTTTCCCTAAGGCTTTAATTTTGAGAGCAAAGAAAATAATGCAAAGCATTTTGTTCAGTTAACATTTCAAGATACTATGCTAGAAATGTTTATACAGCATTAAATATACTATTTCATTACATTTTTCAGATACATTTAAGCTTTCTTTTTGGGAACAAAGAAAATCCCTGAAATATTTGAAGTCTGCTAGGTAGTCTGTAATCTAAATATGGAAGAAAAAGATACGATGGAGCACAGTTCAGGGCTATTCAAGTACTATCCAAAGAATGTGAGCACATAACACTCTTTAAAAAAAAAATTAAAAACAAGAAATAAACTGGCTTTTGTACCTGCAACAAGTGCTGTAACATCCCTGGGCAGCTTTCAATTCAGGGTCAAGTTTCAATTCAGATGTGAAAAACATTTCTGAAGTAAATCTGGTTGTCCCTGTTTGCTCTACTTTGGTTTCAAATGACCAAACTGCTACCTTTTGCAACATTTGTCTTGCAGCAAAAATAGGAACACGCGCTCCAGCAGCACACCAACTCTTTTTCTGTACGCACCCATTCTTTTGCACCACATGATTCGTTAAACTAAACATAATTTGAGAGTCCCATGATTCTGAAAACCATACAGAGTCATGAACACATCCTTTCCGTGACAGCGTTTCCCAGTCACAGGACTGTGGCTCATCTTCACTATGTAGCAGAACTCTTCCCCTCACTTGTTGTGTTTCTCACCACTGCTCGCTTTGTTCAACAGTTTTCATGAATATTTTTTTGTGGTTTGAGGACGGAAAGGAAAATTCAGTTATGCACTAAGTGGATGATAAGGAATGGATAGAGTATTTGCAATGTTTTTTCCCCTAACTTCCCTAAAGATATTACAAACAGTAATATCATCATAAAGTTTGAAGAGGCAGATAGAGGTAAATATTTGCCAAACAGAACAGTTGGTTTTATTTTACTGTGTTTGGCAAGCATTTGGGAACAATTTGACATAAGAAATTGCTAGCCCAATGCAAAAGTGCAGAAAGATGCTGGCTGAGCTTATTTCTGTTAATAAATTATGCCTGAGAAGCTCACAGCTACATCATAGTATGAGACACTGATGACCCCAAAACAAAGCAGAATGAGATTTTCTGTCCACTTTCCTCCAATTACAAACTGTAGCTAAATAAACTTTAAAATAAACGTTTGCTACATGCCATATGAGAATGGCTGAGCTATGGCTGTGTCTCCAACAGCTGAATCAGAGTTCTTCCACAGGTAGGCATGCCGTCAGGAAATTCTCCCTTTTCAGAACATGGATGTGGGCTGTAAAGCACATCTCAACATTAGTTCTTAAAAAGAAAAGGAATAAAAGAGACGTGGACTTCTGTGACAGTGCTGTGAAAGGAAAGCCCCCTGCACAGCAATCTCCGTCTCCTTTAGTAACTACTCACAACTTGCCCCATTCTGGGCCTATTTGCCTCTAGGTCTAGGAAGAACAATTAAGTGCTATTGCACACCAGAAATTAGCCCTTCCATATGCTCTTCTCCACGCAGGCAAGGTAATGCCACTCAAAGACATAAATGCCAGCTGAAGAAGTGCGGCTGCACGTACACAAAAGGGTGTATGGGAAGCCCTTGGGGAAATGTATTTTCTGCAGCGATAGGCACTTACATAGGCACGAAATTGGTTAAGCATGTTAATAACACAACTTGAAATATACTGCAAAACAAAAGATGTCTCTGTGAACTGACTGGAAAAAACAGTGGAGCGGCGCAGACCTGTAATCATCGCGGATCACGCCACACACCGCTGATCGTTGCCATGGCAACAGATGGTGTTCCATGACGTCACCGAAATCGAGGGGGGATAAGCAACAAGGGCGGACAGACACCAAACAATTTCTGGAAGGAAGAAATTTGAGTATATGCATTGAGCTACCTACAATGTGACACTAACCAAAAGGTAAAGGAAGCATGAAAAAAGAGCACAAGGTGCGCACACAGAAATTTCCAGTGAGTAAAGAGGTTTCACTGTAACCTTACGATTTTACTATGGAAATTTCATTTGTGTTGAATGTCTTTAGTCTTCTCTTTTTCAGTAATGTGATATGGGACAATCTGTAAAGCAGCTCTCCAGGGAAGTTAAGAAAAGAGCAAACCCTTTTATATTTGTTTCATATTAGGGATGAGAAAAAAAGAGGTATGAGTAACACCCTTCCAGGGGGAGACATATCTTTGGTGAATAAAGAACAAGAAAAGAAATGTTGTGGGGAATTGGAACCAAAACACTGCTAATGAGACTGTGAGAGTCAGCTGGCATGACAGCTTGCTGCAATCCAAGGAATGATGCTCTTACAGAACTTAGCATCATTGAAGTCTAAGTATTTTCATTGATTTCCAATTATTTTGTACCTTCTGAAAAAAAGTGAGTACTTTGACCTTCAAGATATGCAAAAAATCCTCAATTTATGAACTGATCCAAACTTCAGATTTCCCATATTACTGGTATTTTTCTGCTGTGCTGTAGGTCTAAATTATGTGAGTAATACTATATAACCATTTAAGTAGATTCTTATTTTCAGGTTTGTTTCCCAAACCAGATATTTGGTTGCAGATTAATTTTTTATAGCTTTTTGCATTTACTGATTGAATTTTACATTGTTGTTTGCTGTTATATTTTTGCATGGTCTTGCACAAATTATATAAAAGAACTGAAAAATTATCAATAAAAAGAAGAGTCAAAAAGGAAAAGAATAAGGCCATGAAACAAAAAGGGATAATGAGTAAGAAAACATTACCTTCAGTGGCAAGTATTCTCTGGAGGATGAAGTAGTATTAGTTCTTAAAGGTGAATACTGCCTCATAGTAATTGACTTGAATTTGGCCATGTATTATTTTCCATGTCATGTTTGCTTCTACATCTTCCATAATGCAAAATATAGAAGTGCAATTAAGCCATGTCAAAAATTAATCAAATAAAAATAAATATTAAAAAAAACAGGTGAGAAAGAGGTTTTAAAAAGTGCTTGGATACTTATATGAATAACAAAAATTATTCATTAGTTGTGGGTATACAAAAATTTCAAAATGTGTAAGTTGTGCATTTAGTGAAAAAACTTTCAAGAGTTATTCAGGTTCATATGCTTTATTTTTAACATCTACATAGATATATATGATCTAAATTTACCTTTTTTATCACTGGTACAAAAAGAGTACTAATCACACAGAAAAACCAGAGAATATAGTATTTCCAAGGTGTGAAAATGTAGAACTAATGGTCAGCCTTTTAAATTAGGTTTCTACAGGAAATCATTATTAGCGTTACTGAGGGAGTGGATTTGTATCAGGTTGACATTATAAGAATGTGATGGCATGCTAATATGATGGCATTTTTTACATAGAAAACCAAAGTTTCATATTTTTAAAAGAAATTAAACCATGACATTAGAGAGGGAGTAACTTGGTCTCCTCTTACAAAATAAAAGAGAAGTTCCAGTTATGCTTAAAATTCTTACAATATAAATTTTCTTATGACTATGAATCAAGCTTGAAAATGTTTACATATTATAAGTAGTCACTAATCACGTAATAGAGATTTCATCTCTTTTAATAGTACTTTAATGTAAGACTGATATTGTGCTTTCACTTCAGAGTACTCTCACAATTTACAAATTAAATATAGTTTAGTTCACGTATCAGACATGATATCATTTTTTATGGAGCTGACAAGGCCTTTTTAATTCAGTTGACATGTGCAAACTCTTCTCCATGTGTCCCCTCTTTAATTTCAGAGACAACTTCTTTGCAGACTGAAGAAACAATAAAAATGAAAGCACAAAAATATGTTACAAATTGTATTCCAAAACCATCTCAAATACCATCATCAAAACCGATGCTCATGGAGCCTTATTTTCTTTATTTTAAAGGAGAAAAAACCAATGCTGAGTCTGCTCAAGAGTAAAATAACTTATTTCCTTAGTTTTTGTTCTGATTATTCCATTACAGTATGCCAGCAGGAAGGATTTTGTTGCTACTTTAGAGCAGTTTCTGTCTCTATGCATATGTTAGTAAGTTATAGGCAACATTTCTAAGAAACCGTAAAAAAGGAAACCTAAAATGATTTGTTCTGTACAAATACGTAAGTACCAAGTAGACATTAGCAAAACCCATAGCAATGGACTTTAATTAGTATTTCAGCAGTAACTAGCTTCTTATCGAGAAGAAATTAATAATACTACAGGAGAGGGGAGGTTACTGTTTTAATGCTGTATTGGCAGACCCCAGAACAGCATAGAAGCTCTTTCAAAGTGCTACTCGCACACTAATCTTGCCACAAATAGCCCTACTAAATAGAGTGTCACAGCTCACATGGTTAGCACTTAGTCAGAAGGAATTCATCACAGCTCTAGGAAAACCTCACAAGGGCAGCTCCTGAACATTCTGTCCATACCTCCACAGCGCTCGCAGCGATGCCTGCACAGGGCTGCACTTCACTGAAATGAATGCAAACAAAGTTGCTTATCAGGTTACAGTACTGCATTATCATTGTGCTGTAGTCTTTATGTGCTTTGACTTCTAAAGAAAATGAAAAAGAAATTGAAAAGGTGTTAAGGTTATACATTTGGAATAAGTCCATTTAAGTGTAATGAAATTTAATTTTACTTGCTTTCTTTTTCCAAAATTTTGTGTTTTCATAAAGAACAAAACTGCAATTTTTAAAGTAAGCAGCTAAAAATCCTTTTCTTTTAAAAGAGCCCTACAAGGAAATTACCTGTAAAGAGCATCAGTTCTGAACACCTGCCTGCCCATGGGAAGTGGTGAATGAAATCCTTGTTTTGCTTTGCTTGTGTGTGCAACTTCTGCTTTCCATATTAAACTGTCTTTATCTCATCCCACAAGTTTTCTCACTTTTACTCTTCCAGTTCTCTCCCGTGTTCTGGCGGTGGGGGAGTGAGTGGCTCCGCTGGGCCTAGTTATGAACCTAATGTTTTTATCTTTTTCAAAATCAATTGATTTAAGAGATATCTTGTCCTACTAGTCAGAGCCCTTAAAAATTATGAGTGTCCTTGTTATAAAACTGAAAAATAGAAAAGTATTAAGTTTTAACCAACGTGGCTTAAATACCCTATTTTTTCCTTTGAGATTTCTGACACAAGAGTGTTTCAGGAATATCAACAGTCTTCATAAAGTCTGTTGATTCTATTTGGCTATCATGAAAATACTTTTAACTAAAATCCGGAGTACATACGAGGATTTCAACCACTATTCAGTTGACTGGCTTCATTCCTTCACATAAGAGGTATTTAATTATCAATTAGAATGCAAATGACAACTTGGTATCTCTGTTGTAAAATGTCTTGATCCCGACTATTAGTTTCCCGTTGTTCAGCTTTTATAATTGTTTTTTAAATCTGTCATATGTCCTGAGGATTTATAAAATAGTCTCTTGTGGTTTAAACTGAGATAAACCAGCCAATCTGATGCCCATTTTTTAATATGAAAATATGTGAGGGTTAGGATATTTGGGTCAAATAAGCAATGAGAAAGCTCCTAAAAATTTTGGGAGAACGTATCTGGAAAAAAAAAAAGAAGACCTATTTATTGTTTATTTGTTTGATTTCATTTCACATTATTAATGGTAATCATATCTGATCCAAGTTAATCTTAAATTTTAAGTCAAAACAGTGATTCTCCTAAGAAGAACTGAAATGAATTTAACTATCATTAAACCCATGGTATGCTGAATCCTAGCAGGATTTTGAAAACAGATCTTTAATCATAAGATTAGACTGGTAAGTAACCAAAGAAGACTCCTAGAAGACTTATCTGCAAATGTTCTCCTTAAGTTTTATAAAAAGATTTCAAAAAAAGGCAGGGATTTAATGGTAATTTTATTTATAGAAATAAATTCAGCATGAACAGAAAAGAAGTAGAAAATATGCATTTTCAGACTTCTCAGAATGGAAAGCATAGTTTGATCACTAATCTGGCATAGCTAGCTTTAGGTATAAGGTGAATTATCCTAAAGAATAGAGATTACCCAGTACCCTGCAATTTAATATACTTACAAAGATTATGTACTAATTGTATTACAACTGTGCCTTTTTAATGATTTAAGACTAATGTCTGCAACCATTTGACATCAGTCAGATGTTTGTGGGATGACATTGTAAATCTTGTGTTGCAGTTTTTGTCAGTGCTCAAGCATATATGCCAATGTTTTATCTACAGCACAAGGCATAGAGAAAAAATACTTCATCTGATTAAATCAATAGGAATAGCATTCTTATGTAAGAAACATTTTTATAAGTGGAAAATATTGGGAGGTGGAACTTAATTGTGTTTTCAACTGCAATGTTTTAATAATAATGTGCATAAAAAATGCATCGTGGGGTACAAGACAGATCTAAGGTATCAAAATACTCAAAGTTCCACCTGACAATTTCATTCAGAGCTTTACTTCTCTAAGGCAATTATTTGGAGAGGTGATTATACTGTTGTTTTGTTTTTTTAATGTGAAAAGGATACATTTCATTGGTAACTGGGCTGAGATCACAAATGTATTCACTCGTGATCACTAGCCACACAAGAGACTATGAAGTGATCAGGCCTGATCTTCCTCAGGCAGTGCTTGGTTGAAAGACCTCTGCTTGTAATCAATATAGTGAAAATTTAATATCTATAAACTTGAAAATGTACTTGAAAAAAGAAAAGTTTCCCATAAGGGGCTCCCAGGGAAAAAACAAAAACAAAACCAAAAAGCAACAGTATTTTGGCCATAGGGAGATCTTAGAAGAGGTTTTTAGAAGTAGGCTGATTGCTTTTGAAGAATATGTATAGGTAGAGCTTCTGGTGCCTCTGACAGGTTTCCTTAGTGGTGTGGATGCATTTAATTCTTAGATACATTTAGACCGCTTTAAAGACTTTAAAGAGCCATATCTGAATCTAATGTAGAATTCTTTTTATTTCAAATAATGAGAAATCTCTAAATAGAAGCAAACAAAAAATACTCTGCCTGCCCCACAGAAGCAAACGTATTTTTCCTGTTACACTTGCACTAAAGCTAAAGTTTTAATCCTCTTCAAAACAGTTTCTTGTGCCCATTAAGAACAGGAGTGATACTTGTACTTACAAATTTCTCTGTGTAGTAGCACACAGCAAGGACACAGTGTGCTGCAGACTGGCAACATCTAAGCAGAGTAAGTTGAGCCTTCAGTAATGGCACAGCAATTTGCTTCCTTTTGCTGCTGCCTCATTTCTGCCAACCCATGCTGTGTTTTCACATTTTGTACTCACTCATTCTAGGAGAGGTTGTCTCCTATGGTGGGTCTGTACAACAGCCAAGAAAATGAGATTCTGACAAGTACCTGTGGATACAATCCCCATGAAAGTTATAAATAATAATGCCCACTAATCTGAAAGCACAGGTTTGTTTGATTGATGTACTGCAAACAGTCCTAGATGGTAATTTCCTTCTTGGAAGTGTCAGGTAAGAGATGTACAATAGCCCCATCAAAGCTTTTGTCGTGGCATAATAAAGTTTTGCAGGTTCTGTACATATAAAATTATGCCACGGAAAGAGATTTTCTTATGAGGACAGAGCTGCAGAGGACACTCTGAAGGATGATTTTAGTTTAGTAAGACACCTTCAGAGAGGGTACCTCTGTTTTTAAGTATCCCAGAAGGCTTGGAGTCCTGAGTAGGTCCATGTGAAGATGAGACCTTTTGCCTTCCTACCTTTCCACAGAAGGAAAGCAGGAGGACCACAGTTTCAGCAAGAATGCAGCTTGGCTGGGTGAATCACCATGGCACTGTTACCCACTGGATGTTCCCTCACAGGTTAAGTGTACAGTGTACAGGATTAGGCGCGTCTAACAAACTGAAAGAGCTAATTTTCTGTATAACAGCAAACAGATAGGAGCTATGTCATTATGGCTGAAAGTTTTCACTTTAAAGAGAGACAAAAAATCACTGGGGAACTAGAAGTTAGCTTCTAGTTTTAACCTACTCTGTGTCTCATACCAGCTCATGACTAATTTAACCCACAGTCTGTTGGAAGCGTATTTTAATTGTAATGAAATGTGCTTGGTAAATGAGACCATTAGTTTATCTAATGAAGTGTCCACATTCACATCTGCAGGTGCAAGCTGCCTTCATTTTTGTTGCAGGGTAAGAATAGAAGAAAACTTAACAATATGTAGAAGATTGATGTGTTTCACTAGACAAAGAATGGCTTTTCAGGCTTATGAAATCTTTAAAAAACTGTTTTAGAATAAGAAAGGAATAACTGCTATCAAATTTACCTGATAAAAACCAGTACCCAGTGTTCAGCTGTTAACTCCAAAATCCTCTTTGATGAGTTATTATACAGAAAACTGAATCAATTTTTACCATTGTGTATTAATGGCTTCCCTACTGATTTTTAACTTAATATTTCCTCATCTGCCCACCTAACCATAAATTAATTGAAAAACACATTGATTTCTCTGTAAAAACAAGTAGATGTACAAGCTGTTAATCCACCTTCTGTGACATTTCCTGCCTTATTTAAGAGCCATATGTTCTGTAGAACCCAATACAGAGCAGTCATAAAAATGCCTTTCTGTCTCCAATAGTGTGAGTTGTTTTATGCTTGATGACAATAACCTACTTCTGAAGGAGTTTTACGCTGGAAGTCCTAATTAAGCATAGCTATGCAAAGATAGCAACATACTTCACAAAGTTAGGGTTAACATACACAGATTAGCTATTTAAATGTAACAAAATTATCCAACAAAATGACACTGCTTTATATGCTACTTTATGAAATCATAAGCTTTTTGTTTCCTCTGTTTCTGTTTGGAAACCATTGAATATCATATCAGGTAAGTGAGTTAAGGAACACAGGAAATATGGGTCTAGGACCCATTTATAATTCCCATTCATCTATGATGTAGTTTTTGCCATAGACAAAATGACAAGAAAATATCCTTCCAGAGACCCGTGTTTAGGCTTTGGTGATAATTTTTCACTGTGGGCTATGTTCCCTTGGTGTATGCCCTGGTTCCAGCCAGGGCAGAGTTAATTTTTGCAGTAGCCAGAAGGGGAATGGCCAGGACCCAAAGGTTATTCTCTATCACTTCACATCATTTTCCAGATACAGAGGAAAGGGTCACTTCCAGGTAGTGTGGTGTGGTGGTGCAGTCAGATGTGGTTGGGGGTTTACACTTGGTGAGCTCTTGAGTGTGAATTGCTCACCTCCCATGTACACTCTGTTATCAGTATTGTTTCTGTTATTGTTCATTATCATATTTCATTGCTGTTTCCTGTAACATGTTCTTATCTCAACTAATAATCTTTACCTCTTGTCCCTCCAATTATCCTCTCCATCCTGATTCAGAGAAGAGGGAAGGAGGGATGGGGGTCTGAAAAAGTGTCTCATGGTTTGGAGTATTTCAGCGGGAGCACTAAATTGAGGAATACCATTCCTAAACCACAACAATGTGTTTATGTCTAAATCTATTTGCTTAATTCAGAGTGCTTCTACTCCATGGGTGAAATAGTTGTATGCTTTGGTTACAGAACACAGTCATATCTTTCCAAAGAACCAGGTAGTATACTATCTTTCTAGCACTTTCCAAGGATTATAGTAACAAATTAATATTTAAATGTTCTGGCTGCCTTTTTTTTTTTTCTTTTTTTTAAATCTTGAACTTGAGTTTGGGAAATAAAGTCATTCACAGACACATAATGAAAGCTAGAATGTTAGTTGTCTGAGTACTAAAAATTTACTTGTCCAAAAGCAATCCTGTTATTTCTTTATAGATGGAGAAAAATGCTTTATTGGTTTTACTTTTATTGAAATTGGAATTTTAATCAAATGATTATATAAAAACTAACATCAGGACATGAAATTTATGTAGGAAACTAAAAATTATTACTAATATTTACTGACATTGACAAGAAAATAAGCCTTAAACAATGCTAGGTCTTATTTTGAAAGCCAAAGGTTGCTTTAAGAATCTAATTTTTGGTCAGTGGGATCTGTCAACTACAAAAATGTTTTGTTATAGAGAAAATGCAGGTTCTTAAATTACAGTAAAAGTCAAGGGGTATTTAACCAGAGGCAGCAGCAAAGGGATAGTTAAAAGGGAGGGCAATGTGCAGATCACCCTGGAAGACCGCAACTACTATTGCAAATGAGCATGTTCACACAAAAGATAAAATATATTCCCCAGTTGCAGGGTAGAGAGGCCCAAAATTGAGTGTTCATCAAGCTCTGCATCTGGAAGGCAAGGGATGGCTGAAAGAAGCAGGCAGCAGAAACCAATCCAAATTATAGGTGTGATGGAAAAAAAAGAAACTTTATCTGGAGACTTAAACAAGACTTTAAAGAGTTTGTTGCAACAAAAACAAAAACAACAACAAAAACCCCCTAAACAGCAACAACAACAACAAAAAAAGTAGATGTTCTTGACTAAGAGCAAGCTTGAAAGAAAAGAACTGGCCTTATTCATGTTCCAATTCATTCTGGTTAGTCTATTTGCAAAACTTCAGGGGGTTTAGCTCATGTTGAAATACAAATTGATTTTACAGGTTTTGGTCTAAACATAAAAGTCTACTCAGACCCATCTAAAACTCAGGTCAGCTCTGGGTCTTGTCACACATAGACAGCAGTGAAAGTTACTGTGCAACAGAGACAAGTTCGATCTGTCTGTTTGAGTGCCTGCAAATAAATAACATCAAACAAGTGACCTCTTCCCTTTTCCTCTTCCAAAACAAATGTCAAAACACAAAATGATTATTCTTGCTAAAATCTGTTTTGGCATCTCGTAAGCATGACAAATGATATCCTATGACCTATAAATGCAAATTGCCAGACATTCTGGAGATATAACAAAACTTTCTCAATCTTTCTAATTACTAGCATAACAATATGTACTATTAATTTTTGATTTCATTGACAACTTTTGACATTCAAAATGATACAAATTAATTTAATCTACTCCTGCACCCTAATTTATTTCCAACAAGTATTTTAGTAAAATACCTTGACTGAAAACAATGAACAACTACTACATTGCTGGGTCAGTTTCCCCATGTTCCATGTCTTTCTCTGTTACATTTTAGAATCTAGAATTAAGTGAATTTGACGAAGCAGGAAAGTCTTCAGTCTGGAAACCGTAACCATCATGGAGGTTCTAGGTCGTCACAGAATATGCTGAGTTGGAAGGGACCCCCAAGAATCATCAAGTCCAACTCCTGGGCCTGCACAGAACACTCCAATAATCACACCATGTGCCCAAGAGTATTATCCAAATAATCTTCTGGGTGAAGAACTGCTTTCCATCTTCTCATTCTCCAGTCTGTCCATACATCCAGGGTTGCTCCATCCCACGTGCAGGATCTGACACCTTTCTTTGCTGAACTTCATATGGCTGGTGATTGCTCAGCCCTCTGATTCACCAAGGTCTCTCTGCAGGGCCTTCCTGCCTTCAAGCGTGTCAACAGCTCCTCCCAGTTTTGTATCATCTGTGAACTTGCTCAGTGTCCCTTCCATTTCTGTGTCGCACGCATTAATGAAAACGTTGAAGAGCAAGGGCCAAGGATAGAGCCCTGCGGAACCCCACTATTGACAGGTCACTGGTCTAATGTCACTCCATTAACTGTCAGCCTTCATGCCCAACCTGTGAGCCAGTTTCTCACACATCACATGATGTATTTATCCAAGTGAATGCTGAACATTTTGTCCAGAAGGATCCTGTGAGAGACAGTATTGAAAACTTCCCTTATAGTACAGGCACATGGATCCTCCCTGCACGGAGCAAGATACTTGGTATTTGCCCATTACACAAAAATATACAGCCTTCAGACTTCTGCCTGGATATATGGTGAGCAAGTGGCTACTGAAAATTTCTTGGTATGTTGGTAGACAATGCTGTATTTTAACTAATACAGGATGCACACCTTGAGAATTAGCTATGTTATTACTCCTTTGCCAGCCACCAACCTTCCCATTAACGTGCAAGCTAACTTCTGAAAGATATCCTGCCCTTCTTTTCAAAGACTTTAGTGGGAGTTAAAATTCAGTGGGAGCTATAATTCCCCCATGGGAGAGGAGGCAATCTGCAAGCCAAGGTAAACAAATCTCCTCCAAGACATATGTACATATTTCTGAATTTCTTATTCATGTCGTCCAAACTCAGGATTAGGGGTGAAACAAGAACAAACAGCTAAAATGGTGCAGGAAATACATTTACCATCACTGGGCTACACTCTTTTTATATGTAAATCACATTGGTGCCAAACAATCAAAGAAATTATGCCAATTTGCAGCAAATGAATGTCTCAATTTATTCTAGGTTAGGAGCAAGGTTATTAATATCTTTTCAGTTTTATATTAGAAATCAGACGTATTTTTAAAAAGCTTATTATCTGTGAAAACCCAGGTGACATCTCTTTTTACGTGCTGTACTATTAATGCACAATTCCAACAGGTTGTCTGTGCATTGGGATGAGTGATAATCAAAGGCAGATCTCAGTAAGGGACAACTCACCATTTCCAAGCGTAAAAGACTGTAAAACCAAAATGTTCTTTTCTTTCCTGAAAATGTACAGTGCTTGTATGATCAGAAGTCTTGCATAGCCATTAAATAGCAAAAGAAAATCAAAGTTTTACAGCTACTTTTCTAAAAGGAAGAGCAGAAAATCTCCGAAGTTTCCCTGTGATCCTGAGTAACACAGAAGGGAGGGGTAGGGAATTTCTGTGTCTTTGGCTAACACGTCTTTTGTTGAAGTCTTGTGTTTAAATATATCTAGTAATCTGACCCAGACTGCTCCCCTTTCTCCACAGAAGAAGTCAATGCTGAAAAATCCCAGACTCAGAAAGACTGTATTTAATATCTCACATGAGTATTTAACAGATCTTCCACAGCAATTAAGAACCTAACTACCCTTAAACATCTCTGGCTGAAAAGCTTGAGAAAAATGACCTGAAGTAAGACCCTGAAGTAATCAAATAATGACAAAACATAGACTGAAGATACTCACATATTCACAGACACAAATTACTCCAGCACAATCCAATCCAGATTACATAAATACATCCCATATAAAACTCATACCTCCATTGACAAACAGGTGCGTAGCAAACTGAGGCACAAGGCATCTGGACTTTGAGCATCTTATTCAGTTATAAATGAAGGTTTTGTTTCATCATAATATTAGAAAATAAATATAAAGATATTATTCTGTGTGCTTCTGTTACATTGGTAGCTCTGTCTGAGAGCTGTAAATAAAAAGATTACTAAACCTGAAACTCAAGGCAACATATTTAATGTGGTTAACATTGGAATATGTAAGATAATTATATGATTGCAACAGAAAAGGTGTCATTTTATCTCAAACAGTACTAGATTATTGACTGTTGAGTTGTATACCCTCTTATCAATTAATTATATGCACTGATTTTTATCACAATAACAAAATTTAGTAATTCATGATGGATATGGGAAATAGTAAATTTTACAAAATGTTTATCTTGGGGGCCAAAGTAGCATTATTTAGGATGTGAGTAAATAATTTCACTTCTTACTCCTCTGTAAAGTCATGTTATCAGTTATTTATAACAAAATAAATCCTGAAATACTGTATCAAGAGATTTGCAACTTGCCTAGTAGACACAATAAAAGAACATGATTTGTCCTTCAAGCAAGAAAATATATTTGGTAGCAGGGGGCATCTCAGACTGAACTCTAACCATCTTCTTTCATGATCAACTTTCTTTTCTGAGTCAATAAATAGTTTTTATACTATTATTTAAGTTAATTCCCTGCCACAATAATTTAGAAGTAATTTTAGAATAATATAATTAATAAAATTTGATTTAAGGTAAATTATCTAAATGCCTTTGCCTGCCGATTGAACTGACTGACATCTTCTTTAGGTTGGGGTTAGAAATGATAACTACCTCCCCCTAAATTTTCCAGAGAACATAAAATTGAGCTGTGCAGAGTCAAAACTCAGTAAATCAAGGGAGATGATGTGTGTACTCACTGATTAAGCTGCACAGGGAAATGACGCCACCCTTAAATGTTAAATGATGCCTAGGGAATTAATTTTATTTCTAGCCTGAAAAATGCCCAATAGTTAATGCTGTTAGGGCTGCTTCAAGGCTGAGGTGGGGCAATATGTACAGTATTACATGGGATTTCAGTTGATGTTACCTCATGATCTGAAAATAAGAATGACGTTTCTGGTTATGGTAATTAAATTCTATTTATACTGTAGTTAAGCACACAAATTAGAGTGGGTACTTATCCTGTTAGATTAGTTGAAACATTTAAACATTAAACACTCTAAGTGACAATGGTTGAATTCCACCTCTTTCATGGCCCCAATTGTTAAATGTTAAATGCTGGCATCAAAGAGAAACAAACTAACCAACAAATCAACCAAGTTTAGGTACAATTGCAAATTACAATGTTATGATAGCAAATAACAGATGGGCTGCATTTCCAGGCCTGCAGCAGGAGAAGGATGGAGAAAAGAAAAAGATACAGGCTGAAGTGGTAAATTGAGAAAACTGGAACTGATTCAGGAGATAATTCAAATAAAAACAACTTAATGTACTTCTGTGTCTCTATTAGGTCAAACAACACAAAGTTGCAGACTTACTGAAAGGAAATTTCACTTAGGCTGTCACAAAAATCATCTGAAATTACATGACACCAGTGTGAAAGTCTGAGTTGAGTTGCGGTGAAGATTTCAGTGTAACAGTTGGTTATAGAGAAATAGGAATAGAAACAAAACTGACTTAACTTCTACCCATGTGAACGCATTCAGACTTAGGTGGAGTGACAGCAAATTGGACAGACAGTCTGTAATCTTTTCTTGTGCACAAGAATGTTTCTTAACTGTATGTTTCTTAAGACAGCCCTGAGATAATTAAAATGCTGAGACCAGAAGTGATGACTTCTTTGTTACTGTTGCATAACTTCACAGGGAGTGCTCAAGTAAAATGCCCTGGGGCTGGACATAAGAGGCAGCGCAGCTCAGCAGGTGAGGTACCGGGCAGCAGTGACAGCTGCTTGTTGTCATCAAGGCAGGTTATGAGTGTGTCCAGCTATACAAATGCACAGCACCTCTAGAGGAACTTTTCTGATGATGCTTCATGTTTCTGTAGAGCAGTCCATTATCGTAAAACAGATCCTTATTTACTTAAACAGTGCAGGGTTGCATACAGAAAGGAGCTCAGGTCCCTAAGTAAAATAGTTAAATCAATTCAGTCCAAGTTGATGAAGCTGTACAGTTTCCAAACCCAGAGCTAACCTTTTGGCGTTTGCCTCAGGATCTTTGATCTAGATCATGCTGTACATTACAAGCATGCTCTTGATCTTCTAGGGAATTTAGAGTCAGGGAAGAAGAGGGTTTGAGTAGTCATCATTTCAACTTGCTGCTCATCTCTATTTATGGACCTAGTCTAATGAACGGATTTTTGCCTGACATGATGTATATTGACCCAAAATGCTCAAAAATTTGAAAATCAATCCATATTTTGTGTACTGTTTCCACTCTTTCCATTTCTTCAGTTGACAGATTGCTATGCTTGTTTTGACTGTACTCTCACTATCCTTAAAAATAAGGATGCTTTCTCTTCTGCAAGACACTCTTTTAGCGGCCAGCAACAAACACAATAAGGCCCAGGAATATTACTCCCTCTCAGGCTGCCTCTCTCACCTGCACCTATCTGGACTGTTTTCCACTGTTGTCAACTATTACAGCGAAAGGCATGTTCAAACAATCATTATTGCGCTAAACCTGAATGATTGCCTGAGGAATTATGGAATGATGCCTTAGTGTGAATCCCAATTTATGGGATTTTGACAAAATTAGGGTAGTAGTAGCTTTTCCAGAAAATCAATTTGCTGCTTTAAAAGAAGTAAAGGGATAGTTTGATGTTGCAAGAACTCACATTTCCATGTGAGATAAACTGTATATGATAAATACATAGACACTAATACGCTTAAAATCTCTAAACAAAACACTGGACAAAACTCTGAAGTTCAGGTCCAGTGTATGTGATAGGGAACGGCTGTGCATAAATACACATTTTGATTTACAAGAGGTACTGAGTTAAAAAATATGCACTTGAAAACAAGAAGAAATAGCAAATAGATAGTTAACTAATTTAATTGGTTT
Source organism: Origma solitaria (assembly GCA_013397895.1). Classification (NCBI taxonomy): domain Eukaryota; kingdom Metazoa; phylum Chordata; class Aves; order Passeriformes; family Acanthizidae; genus Origma; species Origma solitaria. The sequence goes on from VZRL01006566.1 coordinate 987,821, forward strand.
TAAGCATTAAAAAAATATGTATATCTGAGTAGTTCTTTATATTTTAGGATCCCTATCATTCTTGATCTCAATGGGGATTATTTCAAAGATCTTTCTATAAAGGTCTTTTTTTCAAGGTAAAGATACATGCATATTTTTATAGAATATTGGTGTAAAATAATAAATTCCTAAAAGAAAGAATTAGTTTATCTCTGTTGTCTAGAATATGGACACTTACTAAGCTGAACAGAAACCTGTATTGATTGAATGCCTTCATATTTTCTTAGATATATAAAATCGAAAAGGATTAGTATTAAGTAAAGAATCGTTCATAGGTTGTGTAACATAATACCGATAATTCTTTCAGTATCTGTCAAATGAGTCAAATGCTGTGTTTCATTAATTAGCCCACCAGAGTTAGCCAGAGAAGGTTTACTGCAATTAAAAACCGTAGCAACAATAATTTCCAATGGCAGCTTCCTGTGCAAAGGCTCAGCACTTCTAAATCATTTAAAACAAGTAGAACCTGACGTACCAACTGATATAGTAATACAGCTTGGGAGTTTTTTGCTTTCTAAACTCTATAAGAGTATCTTTATTTTGTGAAGTTCTCATTAATTACTATGCTTAGCAAAGTTTTACTGTTTAATTTTTTAAAAAGACAATCATACCTGTAAAACTTAAGTCTTCCAAGACCTCTCATAATGCTTCAGACATTTTGCCTCATAATGCTTCAGACATTTTGCTGATCAAAGGAACACAACAGTGAAAAATCCCTTTCAAATGGTGAGTGGGTTTAATTGTTGTTTGGTTTTGGCTTGTTTGGTTTTTTAAAAATTTTAAATTCTTTGTTATTTGTCTTTTTTTATTAACTGGTAGCTGGAAAATATGCCTGGGGTGACACCAGGTAGACTACAGAAGTCTTTGTGACAGAAAGGTTAACACATATTTAGCACTTCTAAGAGTATGGAAATCAAACAATTGCTAACAGTACAGTGAGAGAAAATAATAAGAAACATATTAACAATTCTTGACCTCAATGTGGACCTTGGTATGTACTAGGACATTCATGTATTCTTCAACAATTTGAGTGGCAGACTAGCAAATATTCCAAGTACCTGCACTATTTAAGTCTTCTGATTAAGTCGAAGGAAGTCAACATAAACAGTTGCCTACTTAAATCTATGGATTTTACATATTGTTGGGGTTATTGAAGTAATTGTTTTGTAATCAGTGCTACACCTCTTCAACAGATGTCATTCTCAAAACTGTCACAACTTTCAAAGCCATGCTTGCCAAAATATTAAAACTTCGAGGAGAGAGTAGAAAAATATTTCTAAAAATTCACAACACCGAGTGTCTATTTTTTATGGAATACAGCTCTGCAGGAATATTGTGGAAAGATCCAAATAATTATCAAAGGGTTAGATTGAAGGACAAAGTACTGCAGTCAGATTACATCACCCTTTATGGAAAGATCTTTGTCACAGCCAGTTCCATGTGAAGTAAAGAAAAGATTTCTATTGAAGCTCCATTGAGATTTCCATTAAAGGAAGGGTTTCTCATCAGGCAATAATTCAATCCTAATTTTAAAAGCATCAATAAAAGTTCCTCTGATATAACTTGAAAACTTATATAATAAATCAACTGCAAAACATTTTGCCTTATGAATAGTTTAAAGAATGTCACTAATTTTTAAAATTTTCTAGTATCACAAAACGATGAGAGAACATAAAGTCCTGAAATGCAAAATTCAGGATTTTTTTTTTTATGTGATAGGAAGTTTACTGGATCCTTGTGAAATCTTAAAATTTAAAATAGAATTTCTTCCAATACAAGAAGTGAAGTTTGGTTTGGTTTTTTGGGTTTTTTTTACGTTTCTTTACCTTTAATACTTTGACTTTAATGGTTTTCTTTCCCATTGCTAAAACATTAAATAAGCAGATCTTGAAAATCACAGAAACACAGAAAACAAAACAATTTAACAAGTTAATGGGATATGCTATGAAGCTCTTGAAGCACAGAAGTTAATAAAAAAACCAAACCACTGAGACTTTCACTTCAATCAAATGAAATATATAATTAGAAAAACTGTCTACCCTTCAAATAGCTCACATAACTGCTTTGGATATGTAAATCAGGATATAGCCAGGAAAGATGTTCAGTACCCCTAAAAATCCTTATTAGAAATTCAGCCTTTGTGCATGATGTGGGGAGCCTGCTCTTCAGAGAGAACATATTTAATGGTCTTTTACTGAATGAACAAAACAATCTGTGCCCACTCCTGTCTTTGTATTAAGGCAGGCATGGCAGAATGCAGGGGAATAAGAAGTTTTGTCAATATCATGAGATATAATAATGCAATTTTTAAAGTATACATCAACTTAAAACCAAAATTATATTGTGGCAGTAGCAAGATCATTGCAGAGAATACATTTCAGAAAGTACAGCTAGTTAAGAGAAAATTTATGAGAGAGCAATTACTGCCTCAATAGCAAACCTGTGCTTTTATGAGCATGCTTAAACTAGTCTGCTTTAAATTCTAAGGGAGGCTGATTAATTTAGATAGGCAGAAACTACTGTGTTCAATACAACTCATCCACAGCACAGTAAAATGTTTCAGAGGGCATAGCTTCAATAGCATGAACATTATTAAAACTGACAAAACGTTATCTGTTTTCTGGAACCTGAGTTTCCCCAGCTATGACAAGGATGTATACAGTAGCAGCACCTATTTTATCCCAACCCTCAGACTGTATTTCTTTTCAAACCAGGACTTGTGTCTGTGAATTGCTCTGGTGTTTTGATGAGTTCAATACTGTAGTCTGCTGCAGTTTCAGTTTTCTACTGAAGAATATATCTGTGCAAACTACAAATCATCTGTGCTCCACCAGGTTAAGACTGCAATCTTCATACTCAGATTAGCTACGAACTGTCAGTAAGGCAAGATAACTTCAGACATTTTGCCTAGATTTAATTCATAATTAGCAGATTTAAGTTGTAGACTTGAGAAAACATAGATAGGCTTTCCTGTTTGGTTAACTGATCATTTTGAAAGATAAGCCTGAGGAAATTAATGGCTCATCTCTTCCACCTCCAGGTTAGACAGACAGCTGATCATGAATCAGCAGCGTGCCCTGATGTCCAAGACGACCAACAGTATCCTGGCTTGTTTCAGCAATAGTGTGTCCAGCAGGTGAGGCCACACCTTGAATATTGTGTTCAGTTTTGTGCTCCTCATTACAAGAATATTGAGGTGCTAAAGTGACACCAGGGAAGAGCAACGAAACTGAGAAAGGGTCTGGAGCACAAGTCTGAAGAGGAGCAGCTGAAGGAGCTGGGGCTGTTTAGCCTGGAGAAAAGGAGGCTGAAGAGGGACCTTATCACTCTCTAGAGCTGCCTGAAAGGAGGGTGTAGCCTCTTCTCCTAGGTAACAAGTGACAAAAAAGGAAATGGCTTCCAGTTGTGCCAGAGGAGGTTTAGTTTAGATATCAGGAAAAACTTCTTCACTTAAAGGTCATCAAGAATTGGAGAAAACCACCCAAGGAAGTGGTGGAGTCACTATCCCTGAGGGTATTTAAAAGAGGCGTTGATGTGGCACCTGGGGACATGGTTTAGTGGCAGATTTGGCAGTGCTGAGTTAATGGCTGGATTTGATGATCTTAAAGCTCTTTGCCAAACGAAATGATTCCAAGTCCAGCACACTTAACGGAAAGACTCTGGCCTGACTTTGGCCAGACTCCACCTGGAAGTACACAAATCAAGGGCAGTCTTTGGCCTTTCCCAGTTAATGTGCACTTACAAAAAGCCTGAGAGCTGGTTGAGAATATTTTTCACTCAAGAGCCCAATGATGGCAGAGCTTTCAAGAAGTGTTTGTGCCATTAAGTACTTTCATTCTTCTCTCCTCAGTGTTTTGTTAGTACTGCAGGCTTGACCCTACAACCCTTGTTCACTCAAAACTCCCACTAGGTTTAATCAAAGCGAGCAGTGGTGAGAATATGGGGCTGTACAGTAGTGAAATCTGTTCACAGTTCTGCCATTTTTAAACATCCTAGAAGAATATCTAGCTCACTTGAACTTGGCATGTGAAAAAGCAATATCTGATAAATTTCAGGGACTTCATTATGGTCTATTTTTTATTTCTCTGGGTAGGAAAGGTCATGTGATATGTCCCATACTATTTTAATACTGTCTTAGGAATTCCTCAGCTTTCCCAAGAGGCATCTGGAATAGACATTTTATACATTGCAAGGCATGCAGATACAAACCCAAACAGTTAGTGGAAAGGTAACATTTCTTGTGATTATTTTTACTAAAAATTAAAAGGATGATTGCTTATTTATGATTTCTAACTCAGAGCACCACAAACACTGAAGATAAGTTTTCCAGGGTTTCTAAGTGCTTTCTAAGTGATCTTGAAATGGTTTTAATCAGACAAATACCACAAAAGAATAGTTAAACTAGTGAGTAATGAAAAGAGCATGAAAAATCTTTCACAGAACTTAGCTGATTTTATAAGAAAAAACACACATATTCTGTGGAAATTTAGCTGTAGCACAAGTGGGGAAAATTTTGACTTATTATGACATTCTTCAAAGAGGATTTATTAAAAGAAAAGTATAGCTGCAGACTAAGGGACAGATGTAATCTTGACAGGAAAATTTAAAAAAACCCAAAAAACAAAAACAAGCCCACAACCTGTGACATCTAAGGAAAACAAATTATCCTGAAACAGCATCACAAACGTGTCAAATACAAGGCTGTAGAAAACTGAACAAATATCCTCAGAAACGGTTGCAAAAAATGCTATTTTCATTCCCTTTAATGAAACAGGATTATACAACCATATTCATTATCCAAAATCAAACTTTCCCAGATAGCGTAAATGCCTATGGTCTTTATTTCCAGATACATGTAAATTATCTGCTACCTATGTTACCATTTTAGTCAGAGGGTTAAGGGAACCCATATGGAAATGTGCTAGATCTTATTTCATTTGTTCAGTCAGAGGACAAAATTAACTGAGGTAAACAATATTTCTTGCATTCACCCTCGGTTAAGTTTATTTTAACTAAAATGGGTCTATAGAAGAGAATCAAAGTCTCAGCTCCCGTAATTAGCACAGAAAGACACATGAACTTTCAGTGAAGTAAATCTAACTGATTAGTCATCATTGCTTTTTGGTTCTGTAAGACTGGAATAAGAGATAATAGCTTTTCCATCAAAAGTGAGGATAGCTATCAATTGCTCTCTACAAGTCTTTGAAAGTGTAAATATAGGTAAGTAAATGGTGAAAGAAACAGGTGATTTTAGTCCATTGTCCGTGGAATTACACCTTTTCCCTGGACAACTCCAAACCTGCAAACCAGCATTGACCCTTTTCCCTATGCAGTCAAATACACATTCGGCATCTTCTGAGCAAATGTGGAGCTGAAGGGAAAAGAAGAATTTGAGGGATTTGAGGGAATGCTTTGGAAAATAAAGCAGTCCACAATTATTATCCTTTTATTTTTCTGCATGGTTAACAACAGAACTGTCTTACATGGTAAGAATTGTTATTCCTTTCTGTAGTCAAGCTTCACATTGCTCAGAACACGATCAAGACTGAGATCCCAAGGACTGAAAAAGCATTAAGAAATTTTCTGGGAGGCATAAGCTGAAATATATGAAGAAAAAGAAAACATGTAAGGTAGATCCTACACAAGATTAGACTACAGAAATATCATATGCATAATGTCTCACTGAAAAAAATCCTGAAGTAAAGCTTTTTGAAATGGATTTAAAGTCCAAGTGAAAATGCTACAGTGAAACTGTGCACCCTGAGAATGAGACTTCCATTAAAACAAATTTAAAATTCAAACTTGATTCTTTATTCCCCAAATGATTTTGTGGAGAACATTTTCATGGTTTCTGTGCTGCCATCTCCTTTTTCTGATCTCAAGAAATTCCCTTTTACATGCAATAAAAATTATCCTGTTCAAATGGAAATCATAAGGACTGGTATTGTCAAATGTGTCAAACTTAACAGCTTTTCTTCTCACAGCATAATCTACCCAGCATTTCTTACACACTACTGGGATGTTGATTCCTGCTTCTACTTCAGCACTGTAGAAACCTTGTTTTTGCTGATGTTCTGTTCCTGGGTGTGTGTCAAGCTCTTTCTAAACTCATAAATTAATGGGCAACCAATTTGGAAAGCCCAGTGAAAACACTTCTGAAAACTCAGTTTTGCTGTAGAAATTCTCCACAGAGGTACACAGCTGGTGTCTTACGACTGCTCGTTCTTGGAGCATTCATGAATGTCTTTGTTTCTTTATGTTTTCTGGTTTTATAACATATCTTTATAATGTGGTTTAAATTAAAGGAAAAACCATCTTTTTTATGTCTAGCATTGCTGCAAACAACTTATGATGAGGGCCTCTACAAAAGAAACAAATGTTAAATATGATCCTTGAATTCAAACAGCAATATGCATACAGAGTTGATTTATTTTGTGTCTGTAAGGCAGATAGTTTTGTGTCCAAGGACAATGCATATTGGAAGGTTCTAAAACAATAATAATTTTTTAAAAAATGCTCAGGGTTTTACTTGAATGTAGTTTATTTTACTATCCTTGCTACAGGTCAATTCAGAAGAAACTCTTTTGTTCTGAATTGAATAATGTGCAAAATTATCTGAGATGAAAGGGGCTACATAAATTAAAAAGTATTATGAAGGTCTAGTGCCATAGTACTTTTTAAAAGCCAGATTCTCTTACTTCTTGTCACTCAGCACATGTCATTCAAATTAACACAGCATTTAGGTTTTCATTTTGCTACTGATCTGTTGGAAAATCTGTATTACAGCTCCTGGCATCTGTTTGCTGTGTAAGTGTAAATCTGTAAATGAGGTCTTTTAATTAATTTCTTTACTCTAAAGCAGGGTCATCTGTACCTACAGATACTTCTATGAGACCTCTTCTCAAAGGTCTTGAATGATGGAGACTTCTCACTATCTGGAAACAGGATTTTGTTTTCTATTCCATTCTATTTCCCTTTTTAGTTCTTGTTGTGTAAACTGAACTGCACTTGCTACAATATGAAGAAAGTCTTTGTGCTCCTAATGAAGTCTGTTAAGTAGTCACAAATAGTAAGTGCACAACCTGGATGATACCACTGTATCTCTTTGTCTAGACTGTACAGTAAGTGTACCTGAAAGTGTTCAGCAAAGGAATTGAATACTCAGAGGTCCTGTCTTCTAAACTAAGTTCTGCTGTAAAGATTATCAATCTCCTGTATAAATAATAACAAGTTTTCAGACCCTGGAGACCTCTCTATTGAAGATTTTTCTCTACCCGTGGTGAAGACTATCCTCTTATTTCTCATTGGAATACGATGTAGCATTTGTTGGTTTATAGGGTTGCCAAACCTGAGAGAAATGTCAAACTGTTCTTAAATTGCCTTAAATCACTATCATGAAGGAGTGGTTTGGTCCACTTCAAAGAATCGCCATGAAATGTATTGACTGAAAGCAGGTTTTAGTAAGAACTTGTGAGACTTTAACAGAGTTTCATGCCAATGTTCACCCTATCATTTATTACGTAGATGAAGGATATGTAAGAAAGTTGGGTTAGAATCAATTTAGAATGGCTTAATAGAAGCTGGGTACAAGCCTTAGATGATACCATAAGAATAATTTTTTTTTCTTTTCTATTTTTATCTAGAAGAATGTTTTCTTATTTGTAATAAACCATGTGTTTCAGAAAATGATGAATGGTTAATGTAGAAAATCTTCTTCCCTCCCAGTTATTTTAAAATATCAATAAATATTTTATGTCCCATGTAACTTAGTAACACTTTTAAAACAACTTTTAAATTAATGGGCATTTAAGTTATTTTTTCCTCAACCTGAGTTCAATTTAACGTTTTTTTTTTTTTTTTTTGGGCAAGGGATAAATCCTCTGAATTAAAAGATCGAGACTGGACAGGATATAATGTCTTAAACATGCTGAAAAAAATCACGTAAGTGAAAGTTATAAAAAAGGCCAATTGCAGCACACGATGAAGTCACAACACCAGTGAGGTTCCAATTTTCAGGTTCTGCAACGCACTCGCCATCATGATTCTGGGTGTCCGCAGTTGCTGGGAAGGAGAACATGGGTTGAAACCAAATCATGCTCATTGCTCTCTTTGAAATACCTTTGTTAATTGTTTAGGTTTCACCCTCTGACCTGGGTTCGGCCATATATTAATTTTGTCATCCTGGTCTGGCTAACATAGGGAGACATTCAAGGTCTTTTAAGGAACTTGGGAGAGAAACATTTATACCACAGGTTGATCCACTGAAATCTTGACAGCTGTTTATCTAAAACAATGGTTGGTCTAGAACTTTACCTTTATTTTATCTGTTAGTTCCAGAAAATAATTTTTCCACTACTGTTTACATAACAATTTTGTTACTAAGAGCCAAATCCTAAGGTTTTCCTGTACTTTTTGAAACTGACTGTATATTTAATTTCTATAAAAGCTGTGAGACACATCTTGCATCCGGTGAATGGTAACATCCATTAGAAACATCATCAGTACCATTGACAGTATATCGAACATTCACAAATGGTAGATTTTATCCTTTTGCAGAATGTCAGTATTAGAACCACTGCACTACTGCAAGCCTGTTCAATTCCAAGGCTCTGAGGATAATGTCTAGAATATCAAAGCTCAACTCAGTCTAGTATTCCTTTCATGAAAAAGAGTTTTCCTTTCTCTTGTTCACCACCCACAGATTTTTTTTTTAAAATTTTGTTTTTTTGTTCTGTAGCCTAGTTATGCATTCTTCTGACAAATCCTAAAAGTCAGAAATCAGTGGTCATGTCTCAGTTTTGAAACTGAAACTTTCCTGTTCAGGACATGGACAAGTAATTTGTTGAATTGTTTACATCATCCAAAACTGACCTAAATACAGATGTGCAGGAGCATAAGTGCGTAAAACACATGTAAATACTGATAGAAGTACATTAAGAATGAAAATCCTAAAGATAGATTCAGTCTGGGGAGTGTAATTTACCAACAATTGGGTAGTGTCAAAATTGACCTATGCTTGAATATCTTTCTCGCTGTAACTTCTATTATTCTTTACACTGGTCCTTGATAAATAACCATCCATTGTATGAGTTATGCCCAGATATAATGCAAACATATTTTAAATACCTAAAAGATATTAACTTTATTTCTTTTATTCCTAAAGTTCAGCAGTTTCTTTGGTACCATACATCTCTCCTTACCCCCACGCCCAAATTCATGTCACTGTGTCAGGTCTAAGACAAAGAAAGTAAGAAACATATCTAAATACATGGATGTCAAGGGAGTGATTTACCTAGCAACAGTAACTATGTGAAAGTTGTTCAGAAATGTCTGTGCATGTAATGGTACCTTAATGGCTTGCATTATAGAGGTTTGAAGAAATGGCTGGGAGGATTCTAGCTAAGCAGCGCATCAAAGACATGCAATGCACATACATTCTGAGAAATATAATGCCATCAGTTCACAAAGGAATTTATGCTCATGCTTTCCATGAATATTGTAAAGATTTCACCCATAAATCCATAGTTAGAAAAACATTATTTTGCCCTTGCTACATTGGATATAACAAATACGACACAGAGGAAACATGTTAGGAGAAACGTTTCTCTGCTGTAATAGCCATCATTTTTTAAAAGCAAACCACCACATAAAGAATTATCTGAAGTGTTACAACAATAACCCTGAGAATAAGGAGAGGTAAAAAGCTGAGATGACACTGTGATATATAACTATCTACTGCTGTCAGTAATGCACACTGCTGACCGATGATCCAGGGGATCAAACCCTGATGTACAGAGAGAGCAGCTTTGTCTTAAAACAACATTTAATAGATCCTACTAAAAGAAAACTGTGGTCCCATCAATTCAGCATAGTAATAGGTGAGAATATGCTAAAATATTTTAAATCCAGAATAATCCAATTGAGGACTTAATCAAAGTCACTGTGCATAAGGATCCATGCTATTTAAATTCAATATACAATCTAAAGCAGAGCATCCAGGTGAGAACATAGCTCAGCTCAGCAGAAAATATATTTTCTATTTTTTCTTTTCTATTCCTCTCTTTCCACAGACATTTGCCTTCCATTCCTGTAAGTTCTTTGCCTTTTAAAAAGATACTGTAATCTGAGTCACCAAAACTTTAATGTAGACACCCTGTAGTAAGCTCCCAATGAAGACTAGAAAAATCAGCTATTATTATAGAAAAGTAATTAACTTTTTAAATAGGAAAAGTTCAAATTAGATCAGACTGAACAGAAATAAAGATGAGTTTACAGATAATCCTGACCATTATGCCTTTGATGCCAGCCGTGGTTTAGGCAACTTTCCAAGCTGTAACAAACTCAGCATATCCCAGGCTGGCCCTCCAGTCATCTCCAAAGGTACTTGATGCCCCTTTGAGGAGGATCCTCATTCTCCTCTTTCCCTACTGAAGGCCCTAAATCTTTTACTCCCAATGAACAAACTCAGTTTCAAGGAGTGTCCCTGTATGTGTTCTCTGAGTCAGTATTACAGAAACTCACAGCTGGGAACAAACAGTACAGAACACCACAGGAGTGATGCTAGCCATATTTCCTTTGCTTCTTCTAAGTTACATTTCTTTTCCTGACAATATTTATTGTGTTTTTCCCTCTTCTATAGCCTTCTTCAACCTCGCTTCTTAGAGCTGTTTGTACGTCTCTGCCTTTCCCACAATGTATTTCTTCAACTTTGAGTCTTTGCATTGTTTCATTCCTTCTCTTCCCCACCAATGATTCTATCAGCTCATCTTTCCCCTTTTCAACTCTTCAAGACTGAAAAGGTATTTTTAATGCTGTTCCTCTACCTCAACCAGTTTCTTCTATCAGACTCTCTGATCTAGAGTGATCCCTTATTTCTCCTTCCACTCATCTTCCCACATCAACAGTCACGTCCCCTTTCTTTTCAGACCCTTCCACTGATCTTCAAAATGACAAAAAATTGTAACATTAAAATGATGGTATCAGGATGGACATATGTGACTCAATTCTTGATAATTTTACAAGTGACAGGAGAATGTGGCTTTCTCATTTTCAAATGTAATAACTACAGATTGAGAGGATCTCAGGCAAAATGATGAACTCCATAGGAAGGACTACCAAACAAATCAATCCTAAACACCAAAACAAAAGCATTTTATCTAAATTTGACTGAATTAATTCAGTAAGCAAGATTTTGTGGACAGCTCCAGCAGCCTTGCTATTCCGTTCAATTTTTCCTGAAGAAATATTTGCAACCATGTATTTTAAAGCACTCCAGACTTCCGCTTTCCAGGGAATTGGTTACTTTAAAATTCTACTTTACAAACTAGCTGAAATGCTGTGATTTCTACTATTTGGGCATTGACTTCTTTCCTTGTCTCCTCCCATATATTTTGCTTATTTTGTTTCAGTATGTCTGTGGCTGATTCTAGCCACATACTTGCTACCACCATTTGTTTTGTTGGTAAAGAGCAGTAAGTGAGCATAAATTAAGTCCTTGTTACATGTTAAGAGTTCTGTGATTGAACAGTCTGGATGTAGTCTTGCCTTTTGCATTCCCACTCTGTACTATATTTTTCTTTTTCCTGCCATCATTATCTGCCCTAAGATATTTACATACATGGTTCTCCCTCTATGGCATGTGGACCACACAAACTCACTCTGGTTGCTTCACCTCGTGACCAGCTGCAGAGGTTAAGTACTACTTTGACATGGGTGGTGGGCTCATATCCGAATAGCACTTCCTCTTCTCTTTCTCACCCCAAACTAATTAAATCTTGCCTTTTCTCTGTATCTAAACCAAAAAGATCACACATACTCTACTTGTTGTTGCTTCACCTGACAAATGCCTTGACTGGAGGTCAACAAGGTACCACCGTGTTCCAGAAAAAAAGGTAGAAACAAAAAAATCCACAGAAAAAATAAAACATGTACCACCTTTAGAATCTGCTAGTACAATTTTCCCTGCTAGCAATGTGTTCACCTGTTAGTAAATACTGATATTTTGGGAAAGTACACAGATGTAACTCCTACTTTCCTTATAGTGAAGAAGGGAGGAGGAAAGGCAACCACTGTAGATATGACCTTGCTTCTTACACAGTTAGAGAAGATTCTTTCCAGAACAGTGAATTACTTGCTCTGGTTGAGAAATATTCTAATTTCAAACTGCTACCAGGGCAGAAAATAATAGCCACTGATGACATGCATCTCCACTGAACCATGTGTTCATGGGCAGCATGAAGTCAGTCTGCATGAAGTCCCAGATCTTAAAAGTCATGGTACGTGTGTTTTGCAAAGGTTAATGGAAAATCCATTTATGAAATACTATTTCTGGACTACAGTTTTGAGACCTTGAATAAGAGTATTCTTATTCTCCGTGGACCTTCTCCTAATAGCATGAATGTTAGTTAGAAAAAAAAAAAAAGGAAAACAAATAGCAAAATTAAAACACAACTACAGAACTGCAGATCTTCAAAGATTTCTTTTCTCCATTATCCATGTATGCTATCTGTGCATTTCATTTTACTTTAATTTTTTGTCAAACATTGGAAAGAACTGTAGAGTGTTATATTTCTTTTTATGTACCCATCACTCAATTTATAATAAAAATTTCAGTGCACATCAAAAATCCAACCTTTTATAGAAATTTGTGACAGATTTAAACTGTGTGAAATTTTACAGTATTTGCAGAACTCTTAAAGTCATGTATTTCTTTTCCACCAAAACAACTTCTTTCCAAAGTACAAAGAGTGTTCTATACATCCCATCAATAATGTACAGGGTAGGTTAACAAAAGTATCTGGGCAAACAACAAAGTACACACTCTTGTAAAAAAGGACATTTTTTAAAATGGCGAAACATGTATGACAAAAAGCTGTGTGATGAATGAAAAATGAAAAGAGCCAGATGGCTCTTTTCATGCTTTGTTACCAATTAAATACATACATGTGATCCATAGCTGGGTTTCATCTTTATTGGTAGCTTTTAATTGTTATGCTTTCCAAGAAAAATCATTTTGGTTAAGTGATTTAAATATGGTCTACATGTATTTTATATTAAATTTATTATGCAAGCTTGTCTTTTACAAGTATATTTGTTTGTGATCTCTGGTTGAGATTGACTTCATATCTTCAGGTTAGAAACCACAAAACCCAATAGAGCGGGAGAAGATCCGTCCACTACTGCAAAAAAAATCCCCATCTATTTGCTAAGATATAATTGCTACAACAGAAGTCCACTATGACTTCAGCACTAGTAATATTTGTAGTTTGAGAAGTTACTCCCTCCTGTGAGAGGATTTGTGGTATATGGGTGTTTTGTTTGTAGTGGATCACTCTTTTATGTGAGTAACAACATAGTTTTTTTGTACAAGTATTGGTCCTTTGTATTAGCATGACACACCTAGTTTGATAAGCCTTTATATATTACTTGTGAGAATGAAGCTTACTGCTATACATACGGAATGAACTGAATGACAAACTTTGACCTTATTCATACATGGATTGGTAAGCTTAACAACAAGAATCTCTCTGTTCTCATGGTGTGTGCATTCTTGTGCATAGCCAATAATTTGCTTATTTATATTAAATGGTCATATGGTCAGTTTCTTATAAGAACATTCTTTCAATATTCAAATAGTTTGTATGATACTTACAGTATTATTCTGGAAATTCATCTAATAAAAACAATGTCTGTGGATATAACTTCATGACATTCTGACAATTACTTAATTGGAACAATTTTTTTCCCAACATGATATGCCATTTAAATAATTTTACTGAATTAAATTTTGAATAACTAGGGAAAGGGAAGGGTGTGCTCTCTACCTTGATTTTCAAATTTCTGAATGAGAAATAATAATTTTGAAACCTGCGTGATATGTATTGCACAGCTTGTGAAACTGACAGAAACATTTTTCTATCTTCTCTAATGGATTATGAAGTAGTTGACTTTTTGCCAGAATACTTCCTTGTTACTTGTTCAGCTCAGAAAAAATCCCTCATCATCCACCCAGCATGTCTGTATGAATTGTCAATAAAGAAATCATGAGCTAAGCTGAATATAAAGCAGGTAATTTAGGGTTCTGTAAAGTCTAGAAAACACTGAGATTTTAAAAAGTCCAACTTTTTCTCTGAAATTTAAAGAAAAAGCACATTCTCTTTAATAATATCGGACTGACATCTCTTGTGTTTTAGCCATGAGATGACAGTTTCATTGCAAGAGATTTATAAGATTGACTGACAGTGTAGTGGAGAGAAGCCCTCAAAGGTGGCACAGCCAGCTTTTGGAGGATTGGTGTTGTAGCATGACTTGGATAAATGGAGCTGTAGAACAAACAAGCATAGCAAAAAAAAAGAAATCACTTTGTTCATCAGCTCATCACTTCCAGTCTGACCTGCTACAAATAGCACAAAAACAAAATTCTGAAAGCTTTCTTCCTGTAAGAATCTCAGTCATTGCATCTGCTCTGACTGCTAATAAGAAGCAGTTTATTCGCTCCATAAACACTCCTATTTTATAGGATTTGTTGTAATACTTGGGAAAGTGCTTCACCTAAGATATAGAGAGGCAAAAATAATTTCAGGAAAGTGCTCCACCTAAGATATAGAGAGACAAAAATAATTTCCAGGTTGCAAAGTAAAAATCTAAGTGAGAGTTTTGGCTGCAAAGCAAGAAAGAAACATTTCTGTATTTTGGTAAGAGACAGGGCTGGTTAGAGCTTGCAACTATAAAGAATCCACACAGAGCTGATCCTCGTAAAATGTCATGTTGTCCTAGAAAATCTGTGATCTAAAGCCAAAATGACCAAGGAAATCCTGGATCTTCAGAAGGTACTCAGTATCTAGAATGATTATGGTTGGTGGGGTCAGAAGAAAAAGTCATGATAGCTAAATGCAAAATACCTTAAATCAGTTGTATGTGTGATATTAGAGCATAAATAACTGAGCCGAAATCTAGTGTATGTTAATATTCTGGCAATTTTCACCTGTAATGACTCCAGTCAAAACCTGTAAAACAATTTGATAATTAAAACCAAGCAAACAGAAAAAGGTATTTCACTCGGACTTTCTGCTTAAATTATCACTACACTGTATTTTTTCCTGTTAAATAAAGGCACCTTACGTTTCTTGTGCTTTCACCGTTTATTAAGTGAGATACAAATTCGAAGTACTTTGAATACACGTGGAGCCCTTTAATTATACCATTAAAATCCTAGGCCTTTGCAGTGAGATAATAGGTTTACTAAATAGATTCTTTGACATATTCTGCAGGAAGCTTGTGATTGCAGCTGCTGCTGAGTCCTCAGGGCAGTGATGGAGTAAGGGACAATACAAAGATTCTACCTTAAGAGATGCACATGCACATTATCCTTCATGCAGTTCAACTGGGAAGACTTGTGATAAAAAAAAAATTTCTTAATATCTGTAATGTTTTAGTGGTTGAACTCCGCTATGTTCTAAACTTTCTAGGAAATATGAAATATGAATAAAGGATTGCAATTGAGATCAAGTTATGACATAGCTACCATCTTCACATAAGAGCTAGCGAGCATGAATGTTGGCTGTATTTCCTGTTGTAGTCACTACTTTGCGAGATATACAGAATTTCAATTTCATTATCGTGATCTGGTTTGATCTGGTGAGATTCCTATCACTGGAGAAAAGAATAAGTTAATACACTTTAATGCAAACTTGCTGGTATTGTTAATAGAGGGAACTTCACAGCATTCCTTCTTTGGGCTGCAGAACACTTGGACACCTGAAATGAAGCAGAAATATAAATTGGTGATTGATATGTAATGAAAAATATTGATGTCTTCGTCTTCTTTTGCCCTGGTGAATTTCACAGGAGGATGCCCAAGTTCCAGTTCATATACAAAACACTTTGCTATTTTGAGGAAGAAAAGTATAATCTGCTCATGTGGAACACATTATGAATGTGTGAATTTGTTTTCAATTACCTTACTCTCTTCTGGTAACAGTTTGGGTTCCACCTGTATGCTATATTACTCCTGAATTTGTCCATCTCTTCCCAGATCAATCACTACGAAATTGTATCTCTGTTGGGTATTTCTGGAAAATAGGCATCCAGCTCTATGGTCCCCAAAGAAAACAATATAGCTGAAAACTTGGGATGGATGTTACAAGATCTGGTCCTCTTAATATCATGGATATATCTTATATTACACTGACATGGCAATTCTTGTTTGAATCACAAAGTTGTAGAATTCCAAGAGAATGGACTCTGTGAAGAAGTTTCTGAAAATTCATAGAAAGTGCTAGCAAAGTTGTGTCTCTTTGTCCTTTCTGTTCTGATCCATCTGGGCAATTCCTTATATTTCCACCTCCCTGCATAGAAAACAACATCTTGATAGATAATTTGGCTAATATTTCAAAGGCTTAAATTCTCTTTAGCTTTTGTAGTCTTTCCACTATATTGATGAAACAAATTAGGGTTTTAGTCTTTCCATTATATTGATGAAACAAATTACACAAAAAAAGATTCCTTATAATCATAAAATTATTTGATGCATTGTGGATAAGCAAGGTATCTTTAAAAAATTGCAGTTTAGCTTACTGAAGTTAAGTGGACGTACTTGCACGTTGTAACTATGAAACTAATAACACTTCCTAAAAACAAAAGCAGGGTTGAGTCCCAAGTGTTCACTAAGTTCGTGTCTCCCTGAGTTTAAGGGTTGGTTTAAACTTCTATCTTTCACAGCATTCAAAAAAAACCACACTAAGATATCAGTATTAGGGTTTTATCATCCATTTAATAATTTTTCTCCTTTCTTCAGATTTTATAACAACTTGGTAGGTATTATTTTAGAAAAAGAACCCCAGTGTATTATCACTAGATTCCCCACAACAGACTTTCATTTATGACCACGCATGAGGAATACATGCTTATTTTCAAAGGCAAGGATGAGCAGTCCACGGTATGTGTTATGACTTTTTTTGCGCGTAGAATTGGAGGGCAGCAGGAACCAGATAGATCAGGAGAGAGGGAAAGCTGATGAGAGACACAAGAGAGGGAGGGGCAGCACCCTCAAAGATAAAGGACATAATCCCATGGTACTCAAGGAAAAAGAGCCGCTCCAGTAATTTGGTTCAGCTGACAGGTCAGATCACCAGGCTAAGTTATAGCCAGAAGGCAGGTCCAAGACCAAGCTGGAAAGTCAAGTCGACAGGTCAGGAAGGGCAAGATATACAGGTGACCACAGCCACTGGCAAAGCTGTGATATAACTCTGGCAAAGACAAGGCCAAGCATTTTGGCCTAAAAAACATTTCTTGTGCAAAGGGGAGCAGGAGGCTAAAAAGGCTTCTCACAGCCTTTTCCATCCAAGATGTTTTCCCAGCACTCCAACCCTCATTTTCACAGCTGCACCAGATCAGAGCTGGCCTTAAGCACAGTCAAACCCCAGGGGGGAAGCAGGAGAAAACTCAGGACTCTGACACATAATTAGCAATGTTAATTTTTGCAGCTGCATGCTATACCTGGTGTGAACAGTTACTACCAGCTTTCATAAATTGAATAAATTAATAATATGTTGAATTAGTTTTATCTCCAGCATGCAGATGAAGTTAGTCTCTGAAAAAGTAATCCTAAACTCAACAGTAATTTGACCTCAGTGAATGAGGCCAGGATTTCATCCACAGAATCCAACTGAGTTTCTAAAGATCACAAAAGGGTCTTAAAGTCCCTCTTATGTATGGAAGGAGTTCTCATGACAGTTAATATGCTTGCAATGCCTTTATTTTTTGCTTGTATTAAAAACTCAGTCTACATTTGTAGCAAAAACGAGGATAAAAATGACAGCCTATTTACCTTAGGCTCCCAATTTAATTTGAAAACTGTACTTGCTTCTAAACTACATAGCACAATATATTTATATTTATAACACAATATATATTTCACCCTCTTACACTTGATTGGACACAGAATGTAACATGTACAGACTGATCATATGCGCTGGTTTTGGCGAGGGTAAAGTCAAAATTCTTCATAGTAGTTGAGATGGGCCATGCTTTGGATTTGTGCTGAAAACAGCATTGAAAACTCAGAGATTTTTGTGTTGTTGCTGAGCGGCACTTACAGAGAGCCAAGGCCCTTTTTGCTCCTCACCTCACCACACCAGCAATGGTACTGGGGGTGCAGAAGTTGTGAGGGGACAAAGCTGAGGCAGCTGACCTCATCTGACCAAAGGGAAAATATATGTGGCGTCACGCTCGGTATATAAAGCTGGGGGGAGAAGGAAGGAGAGCATGATATTCGTGGTGATGGCATTTGTCTTCCCAAGTCACTGTGATGAGTGATGGAGCCCTGCTTTCCACGGAATTGCTGAAAACCTGCCTGCCCATAGGAAGTTGCAAATGAATCCCTAGTTCTGCTTTGTTGTGTACAAAGTTTTTTCTTTCCCTATTAAACTGTCTTTATCTCAATCCATGAGTTTGTTTTTACTTTTCTGATTCTCTCCCCCATCCTACAAGGGGACAGTGAGCAAGCAGCTCTGTGGGGCTTAGTTGCTGGCTGAGGTGAAACCATAACAGCATAAACCCAAAGATTTCATGATTTCTGCCGTCTGGATTAAAATAGTAAGTCTTATCTGTTCCTAAGCTTTTCCACAATCCAATTTCTTGAGGGAAATAAGAAAGCCATGATATATGTTAATATAATTTTGTAACACTCAATTAACGACAAAACTTTGTATTTTATTAATTTCATATTTGTCAATTTTATAAGTTCTCCCAATGTTACTTTCTTTTATCTCTTTCTGTGTTGAAATATGGATTTGTTTTAGTTACAGATGTATGAAAACAGGTTTGAAATCTCCAGAAGGACTGCTTTGATTGCAAGTAAAAACTAGTAAGATGCAGAATTTTAGATTTTGCAAAAACCACATTTTGGATTTCATTTGCCCTTTGCCTTTCTATCTTGCAGTATATTCAGATATACATACATGTGTGTATGAATCCACATACATGTCAAATACTGGGGTTTTTAATAGGACTGAGAATTGACTTCAATTCTGTCAGTAAAAAAAGTCAAAGTATGATCAAGAATCTTCATTTAATCCAGATAAACCTCCAGTGTCATGGGAGCATACCTAAACAAACTTTTGCTTAAGCTGATGCTCATTGTACCTCTAGTTTTAGTTCAGGTAAGACCCAGCACATTTCTTCTGAAAGCTCAAGAGTTTCTGACAATGTTTTTTCCATCTTTATTTTCAACAGCTTTATTCTTGATTTCATTTAGTGTTTAGTCATTTATTCCCATAATTGCTCTAGAATTTGTCCCTTGTGCATTTGTAGTTCTTTCATAGAATAATAGAATGGTTTGGATCGGCAGGGACAGCTTCCACTAGACCAGTTTGCTTAAAGCTCCTCCAAACTTACTTTGAACAATTCCAGTATCCACAACTTCTCTGGAACGACTGGTGACTCACCACTCACATTTCTTCCTTCTCCCTAATCTAAAAGTAGTCTTTTTCAGATTAAAATCTGATATAAATCTACCTTATTTCTCTTTGTGTTTGTTTGTTTATTTGTTTGTCTGAAAACCATTGTCGCATCAGCCTTGGTCAGTTTTCTCCAGGTCAAAAAACCCCAACTCTCTGTCTTCCCAAGTAGGCAAAATGTTCCAGACCTCTGACCATTTTTGCAGCCCTCCTCTGGATCTGTTTTAAGAGGTCTATGTCTTTCTTGCTCCAGGGATCTCAGAGCTGGATGTACCACCCCAGGTGGGGTCCCATGACAGTGAAGTAGAGGTGCAGAACCACCTTCCTTGACCTGCTGGACACGTTTCTGTTTATGCAGCCCAGGGTATAATTGGCTTTCTAGGCTGTGAGTGCACATTGTTGGCTCATGTCCAGCTTTTCATCCACCAGCACACACAAGCCATTCTCCAAATTAATCCCTCTGACAATAGCAGTGTTGGGGATAATCCTGCCCCGGGTTCAGGGCTTTGCACTTGAACTTGTTGAATTTCATGAGGTTCTCATGGGTTCTTCCTTCAGGCATATCAGGTTCTGCACTCAGCTTGGTGCCATATGCAAACTTGCTGAGTCTGTACCCAATCCTGCTGTCTGCATAACCAATGATTGGTCCCTCTACCCACCCCTGAGGGCCACCATTCAGAAGGGACTTTTGTTCTGAATGGTGAAGGTTCAAAGTAAACTCTTAACAAGATATTCCATATGACTTTCACATTTTCTAGTCGGTCTTGACTTCGTATGCTGACTGTTGTATAAACTGATGCAACAGCAGGTATGCTCAAGGTTTGTGAACTGAGTCCCCATAATTAATTAACCAGAGTCAGTGATTCACTTAAACTACTCCCTACCTTTATGGGTATCCATACTCACATTAGGCCAGGAACTGACCCTGCTTTTAAGGGGCTTTTCAGGTTTATTTTTTCTATTCTTGTTTTTTGGTTTGTTGGTTGGTTGGTTGGGGTTTGTTGGGTTTTGTTTGCTTGCTTGTGTCTCTGCTTTTAATTTATAGATGGTATATTTTTTTGTTGTCTGGCACATAAAACACTTCCATGTTTTCTTTGGCACTGTTTTTCTGGGTTTTTTTTCCTTATAAATAAATAAGGCAAAATGTTATTTTGAAATGGAGTGCCTCAAGATGATGAATATGAAAGCATAGAGATAAGCAAATCTGTAAAGGACTTCATAGAAATCACTGAGAAACAGCTAAAACAACTGAATTTCCTAGCACACAGATCAAACAGGGTAAGAAACCTTTATAAGAAGTGAATAAAATTATTATTAAACTAGCTATTTATATGGCCATACAGTGTAACATTATGAATTAAAATTGAACGTTGAAAATGAAATTTTATGCACTACGTTCTGCTGACTTTTTTGGTCATGTGACAGAAATTCAGCAGCTCTCCATGGTGCTCACCTCCAACCTCCTCACAAAAATAAAATGGAAAGAATCAGATCCTATTATCATTAATGGAGTGGAGTAGGTTATAAAGCGAAAATTATAAAAGACGGCCAACTGTCTACACTGCAAATTAGAATCACCTCACAACCAGGTCAGGACACAGCAGCACTCTAATCAAATTCTATACAGTTCATGTTTGCAGTATTGACAAATCCTAATTGTAATGAAATACTATTTGTTCCCTGGTGTTGAATGTTTCTGTTGTAATGACTATAGTGATTTGAACCAGCTGAGCATATAATTCACATTTTGGTTAAGACTAAAAAGTTAAAAGTAAAAGCAATAGAAGAGAGGTGGAAAAGGAGATAAGTATAGGTCGGATACAGAGATGTTGAAAAGTTCTTTAAAATTTTTCTCTCTGTAAAGCCTGTCATTTTAGCATCAGATTGTTATCCAAAGGTACTTTTAAGACCGTAATGCAAACTCAAAATGGCACATAGATGGTGACATTACTACCTCTTGAAAACATTCATTAAAATTAATATTATTAATAGACACTTGCTTTTTTTAATGTAGTCACTGTAATATTACTTGGATCACTGCAAAAATCTCTATCTTGTCCATTGACTCTTGAATGTTTACATGTGCTCTGGTTGTTTGAAATGGGGAAATTATTTTGATAGTCATCAGTATGATGTTCCAACAAAAATACTGGAAATATTACTTGGTAGCATCCTCCAAATGTTACCAGAATCACAAAAGGTAGTAAAATCAAACAATTTTATAAGATTGCAATGTAAGTTTTCACATGTTCATAGCTTCGTTAATATCCTTTAAAAAAGTATGCCGTATATAATTTCAGTCAGGTTAATGGGATAGGTGTGGGATGAGCTACCAGGAAATGGTAGATTGTAGTCTAATCTTCCACTGATTTATTAAGGGCTTAAAAAAATTAATTTTTCACATCATGCCGCCATCTTATCTAGAGCAACAATGTACTATTTGGCCCATTACCTCCAAATTGCCTGCTTAAGATGAAACTTAATATCTTTTTCGTCGATCAGTGTTAAGTTCAATCATCAAGCACCTTACAGCCTGATTGGATCTTTGTGATTCTAGTACCTATTTGCAGCGCATAGTGCCAAATATCTCAACCAAACAGAGCTGAAATAAAAAGGAAACCTAATGCTTTAAAACTTACATAATTACTTTCTTACCTTTAAAAAAAAATATTTTTAGGGTGTTTGAAATCTATTATTACTTTGAGACTATTTGAATATTTTTAGATTACATAATTCAGCATATGACATTTATAACACAGGAAAAGTTAGAATACAGTCAATGTCATAGATCAGATACTACAAATTTCCCTCAGTAAGTAGTGTGCAGCATCAAAAATGACAATAAAAAGCCAAAACATTATGATTCCATGAAAATATCTTTCTTTGTTTCCTATGCCTGTGAAATACCTGAGCTAATATAGAAAATAAAACCACTTACAACATTTTCTTCATATATTGATCTTTGTTATAAATAAAACTTAATGTGAACAGCTAAAACATTAAAATTTTTTAATCTAGAAAATTTCCATGATAAAGGTGAATTCTGTATCTCGATGAGAAAGCCAATTATTTATGAAGATATCCTTCTTGGTTCAAAAAGTCAATGTTCAATATTTTTAAAGTTTTGTTCCATATTCAAACGTGCAGAATTTATATTAGTTCAGATGAAGAAGCTGAAAAAAAATGTATTATTGTTTGTGCTTTTCTTTCTTTAATTTTTTAAATTTTATTTTTCTAACTCTCATTTGGAGGAAAGAAGGCTGAGTAAGAAATGTAGAAAACAAGAGAAAACTCAAAACTGAAAAAGAACTCTTCCTTTGTGCTCACTTACAAAGAAACAACAAATCCAAAAGCAAACAGAAAGGGTACAAGGAGGCAACCTAAATCACTGAACTGTGAATTACCTGACACTACTGATTATTTCTTCTGAAGTTCCACCTCAGCAAATTATTTTGAAACAATCAAAAAAAAAGAAAAAGAATGTGTTCAGTCTATGGTGATGAAAAAGGATCACAGAAGAATTTTTTGTTTCTAAAACCAATTTTTATCACAGTAAGTGTAACATTCATGTCCCATTCTTTGCTTCAGTATAATTTTTCTATTAAGACCCTTCTTGCCATAGTTTTAAAATGTGAAAATACACTTTTAATAAAAATAAAACCAGGAAAATGGTATGTTGCCTCATCACAATGAAGTTTTAAATAAGAAAGATTAGTTTCAAAAATAAGCTTTCAGAGAAAAAATTAAACTGTGTTATCTGAATTCTGGATACAAATAGAAAGTGTTCAAAGGAGTTTGCATTATCATTGTTCAGGGCAGAGATCATCTGAGACAAGAAAAAATCACCCTAAAATAAAATAAATACTAAAAGTAAAAATGAAGCCTAGAGTAACATAAATAATTGGTTACAGATGTCTATAAAATAATAATAAATAAAATGAATTATACATTTTGATAGGGGAGACCTTGAAGAAAAAGAAATCAAGAATGGAAGAATAAAAAGGCTGAGGCAGGAGGAAATAAAAAGACAGCAAAATTACATAAAAATTGAAAAGGAAAAATAAGTTTCCCAAGACTGAAGAAATAGGAACATGTCCTCTAAAAGAATAAAACCAAGCCTGGAGTTTCAAAACATCAGAAAACACAGAGATGCAGAAAAAACCCCAAACCAACAAACCACCAGACCAAAACCACTTGTTTCACAGCTATACAGCTTTTCTTTATATTTTGCACATACAATATCACTAAAATTAAAAATATCTCCCTGTTACAGTATTTGAACAGTATTCATGGCTTTTACTGCCATTAAGAGTATGAACAAGTTTTCTCACAGCTCATGAAAGTACTCTTTGGACTGTATATTTACTATGAGAATGATATTACACTCAGGAACCTTGATTTATGGCACTAGTCTCACAGTTCTTACAGCCAAGTATAAAGTCCTGACAGAAACAGCTGTACAGACTTTCCTGTGAAGATAGGTTATAATCTGTACGCCTTTTGGTAATACCTTGTCTAAATTTAGAGGGATGCTATATAGTTCTGTGAAATTTAATGTATTTACACCTCAGTGGCTGAATAGAAAATAAATGTTAGAATTTCCTTTGCTTACTAACTTTTACACATAAATAAGTTTCAGATTATCGTGATAACAACTGACTTTGTGTATTATTCCTCCTGCTTTCATATTGCCTCTGGATGAGCCAGGCACTCATTCATTGAATTTTGAAGGTGCACAATGAAGGCAAGAACTATGCTGTCACGTAGTCAAGGAAGTAAGTATATTGTCATGTAGTTCAGGGAAGTCCACACTTGACATCGCAACAGTGGCTTGCATTTCCTAGGGATTTTCTGTATGTATATAGAGGAAGAAGTTTGTTTCTCTCTACCTTGTTCTTACCTTATTATTACAATCTTAACCCTTGGCCCTGTGAAGGCATCAGAGCAAAAAGCAGAACAAGAGCAGTTACTCCTCAACTCCTCAGAGAAAGCCTGACAAAAGAAGATGGATTTTGTGTGGCAGTCAACATTTGGAACATTTCATTACAGTCTGGATTCAATTGCAAGATGAATCCTTTTATACTGTTTTTGCTCTTTAACCTGAACAATCTTGAAAAAACATAAATGAATAATACTGAGTGACAACTATTCACAAAGGAGATCAAGAACAAGCTGACGTTATATTCTCTCTTTAGGTCATCACCCTCAAATTCTCTTGTGATCTGTAAAACAGCGCTTACACTGTGAACTTACACATTACGACCCATGACAAGATTTCACTTTTTAATGACGCATTGCTCTAAATTAAAAACCAGGCAAGTTTCAGAGTTGCAGAAGAGTTATGAAAGTGCGTGAATTCTGAAGGCTCAAAATGAAGAAAGATTTTGAATCCAACATTATTACATTGAAAATTCTTTACTTATTTTAGCTGATGCTATGACTTGATGTGTGGGGCAAGCAGAATGATTTCTGAATGCTTATGCTACCACTGCTGTATAATGTCTTGCATGCCACCACCTGCCTAACAGGAAGATCTTTAGGTGAAAACAGGCCTGGCACAAAACTACGTTCTCTGATCTCATTTTACTTTTTTGTATATATGTCTTACGTATGTCTTCTCTACTGCCTCCATAGGAAAATTTGCATGGTGGTTAAGCAGAATTCAATTCTAAATCTTTACTTTATGCTAACACTTAAACATTGCTAAGACCTGTTACTGGGACCCCTCACATCTCCCAGCTAATTGGGAATAGTCTGTGTAGGGATCCTGCAGCTGTGCTGTGTTTTACACTGCTGTTTAAATAGCACACTGTGTGGGCAGAAGTGAGTGAAAAGTTACATAAAAGACATCAAGAACTGACTTCTGTCTGAAATTTGTTTTAGCTTACTTAAGTGACCAGCTGGGCCCAGCAGACTGGGCAGGGACTGACTCACCGTGTTCCTTGTTCAAACAATTCCAGTTGTGTTGAAACTGAGAATTGGCCATTATTTTCTCTCAAAAACATCACAAATTTGCTCCATCTTCACTTTGAGATACTTCAAAAGTTTCCAGAATAATTGTTTTCTTTCCTACCTTGTTTCTCTGCCTTGCCTCCTCTCGTTTAATTTCCCTGACTTCCAGACCAGGCAATCTTGCAACATCATGAATCTTTTTTGAAATAAGTGAACATATTTCATCTGTAGCTCCAGCACAGGACAAATTATATGGCTACTGACTTGTCACTGAATCCGACAGAGAAAGTAGAACTCTGATGAAACAATTAAAAATCTGCTTCAAGTGCTGTTCTACACACTGCTAGTAGCTAAATGAAGCACTTCCTGTTGCGATTTTTGCAGCCATTCCTAAAATTTTTGCTATTACATAATGTTTTAGATAGGTGGAAGTGAATGGGAAGGTGGAAACCAAGGATCTTCCCTGTTATAAAGCTATCTCTTTATCATCTGATATAACACAAGTGGAGCAATATACAATAAAATATCCCTGTACTTGCTTCCGTCCTTAACTACCATAAAGCGGGAAAAAAAGGTTCCTCCTACCTTAGGAATAATCTTGGTATAGCTGTAAGGTTAAATATTTGCCCACCATTTTGTAGTTTAGGTGGTGTGTGAATGGTAAAAATTAAGCTCAGGATACAAACTTGACTTGACTGCAAAAATGCACTCTGGATAAAAACGAAGACTTTTGTAAGCTTCTTTCCAAACAGCATCAGAAGCAAAATCTCAAGTATGATGACAGAGATATTGTACAAACAACACAGGAGGTATTTTGATTTCCTTTTTTTTTTTTTAATGACAAAGAAGATGCCACTGAAAATTAAAAGCAGACTTACACTTGGATGTAACAGCTTGATTACCTCTGTAACTTTATCATGCTTGAAAAACTAATTTTTCAGCTTCAGCAATAAGTTTAAAATGTCCTTGGATATGTAAGAGTAATGAATCTGCAGCACACATTGTTTGAATCTTTTATTAGATTGTCTCCAGGCTTTGAGAGCACCATCCTGTTGCTGAGTTTTCCTAAAGAAACGGGTGCAGAAATGCTTTTGCGTTGCTGTTTTTGTTTACTTCCTTTTGTAACATTGTGGTGCTGCTATAGCCACCTCGTGTGAACTTCTGGTGGATTGCTTGCTTTAATTACCCGAAAAGCCTGCAAGATGTAGTTCAGTGTTTGCAAACTGTTTTTCTCACTGAAGTTTATTCTGGTGTCAACATCTTTCTACGCACAGAGGGAAAAAACGTGGCTGCCAATATGGTAGAGGGGTAGAAATGTGCAAATGTGAATTTCAGGCCTCTTTCTGTTCTTCCCTAACCACATGAGCTCGATGCACAAAAGGCTGCAGCCATCAGCTAACCTCAGCCATTACAAAATAAAATGTGGGTTTTTTCTCTCTGCAGACCTTTTAAAGTTTTTATAACTGATTTTTCTGGGCCCCACTCTTGTAACAGAGCTCAGGTAGCACATACTCAAGCCCCCTCTCTTGCTGTGTCCGAACTAGCAAGATTTTTGTTACCATGAGCTAAAAAGAGATGTACACTCATTACTATCGAGCTTCAGAGACTTCTTCCCCTCCCCTCTGCTCTCAAAGAGAATGTGCTTAAAACACTGATGTTAAGTCTTTCTTACTCTTGTGAGAGTTTATTGAAACAATTAAGTTGCACTTCTGTTTTCCTGTTAGATATACAGCTGTCTTTCACAAGAAGACAGAGGCCAAGGCCATGAAGAATCTTCGACCTGATGAATGAAACTAGAAGAACCATGCTGTCAGTCTTCCAGGCTGAGATATTATGCTTCTAGAATAAAAGTGATGCTATCAGAGCAATGGACCTTTGTCAGCTAAATAAAAAATAAGTGCCTCATTGTTCTCTATACTTTGTCTAATGGATGACAGTCTATCATCATGAAGTACAGAGAAAAATATATGCAGTAAAATAGATGGTGTCTGGACAGTGTTGACTTGTTGAATATTCTCTTGTGATCTTTCTTATCAAAGCAAATGGGTTTTAGAGTTAACAAAAGATAAAACGACAAGTAATTCTATCTTAGGGTGATATAACCATGAGTCAACTCAGCGCCCTTAATGAAAATACTGTAGACCTTAAATATAAATGTCTTTGACCAAGGAGTACACTGTAAGAAACAAGATTATGGATTTATTCTTTCATAAACAGCACCATTCTGTAGATATTTATGAATTTGTGGCTCACGATACATTGCATTATCAGGTATAAAAATATCATGCAATCTTCTTCTTTTTCAAGATGAATGAAGCTTGATTCTGTTGTGGCTTTAGGTCCTATTGTGCAGCAAATGAAGCGCTGGGAGACAGAAACAAAGCTTTTAATGTGCAAAACCTAGGGAATCTGGGAGTATTTTTCAGCTCAGCATCCAGAGATGTATAGCCACTAAAGTCTGAAATATGACTATTTATGGTGTTAACAGAGTGTTAGTATCTTTGACAGTTTCAAGCATACACCTAGGTTAATTACTTTTACCCATACTGAAGGAAATAATCTGATATGTAAGATCAGAATCTTCCCTTGTTGCCACAAAAAAAGTGTTCTACTTTTTTTTGGGTCTGGTGCAGCAGTTTACTATTCGTATATATAAATCTTTGCCGTTTCAAACAAAAAATAGTACAGTTTTGATGAGTTCTAAGTACTAACCAGTAATGCCACCACTTTACTATGGATTGTGCTGCAACTGATTTACAGAACAAGCCCATAAAGATTTTACAATCCAATGCAAGACTCAGATGAATTCACTAGGCAAGCCAAACCTTTGTGTATTGTAGAGAATATTTTGTGTTTCCTTAAAACAAATTGTTACTTTTAAATGAAAAAATTCTTTAGTTAAGTGGGATTATTTTTCCACAAAATCTTGACCAATCAATAGAAAAATGAATCTGCGTTTATTAATTCAGTGTTGTGAACTGGTGGGGCTTTGAATAAATAAATGCCATTTCCCCCCAATCCTGTTATGGGTAGGAAATTATATTGAATTCAAAGTCTTGAAACAGAAGGTGGAAAGGAAGGCTGTTGTAACAAAAAATAGACAAAGAAAGCAGGGAAAGACATTTTCATGCTGATCTAAAGAAGATTTTCTAACACCGAGGGGTATACTTCTCCAACAGCATTCTATTTTTCAAGTGGGCATATGCACCAGTTAGAAGAGAACCATACATCTATTTTAACTTAGGGTCTTTCTGCATGATAAAAGAAGGCATGATCCTTTTTCCTTAATATTTTTGCCATTATCTGAATTCTCTCCTCAAATTTAGTCCCTTATTAGAGTTTTATTCTCTTAATAATACCTGTTCCCATAACCAAACACTGAGTTGCTCCTTTCCTTACTTTAAAAAGCTGATCTTTTTACAAAATCAAGTGGTTGCTATTGCTGGTTGGCTTTCTTCACCAAACTAAGGTATCTCATTACACTCATTTAACTTTTCATTAAAAATAAAAAAGCATCTTCTGTTGATCCACTGCAGCTTCTTCAGGAGGTATTAGAATTCCTGGTAGTTCTCAGACCATGTCATGAACAGGATTAAATTGTTTTATACCTTCCTGAATTTACACCTCTCTAACAGTGGTAGATTGGTTAAATATTCAGAACTATTATTTCATCCCATGCAATGTACAGCTCAGTTTCATTAATCTGATTTGAAAATAAATTCTTTATCTGATTCTTGGAATATATACGCGTCAACAAGTATCAGGTGTTTTATTAGTATCCTGTGGGCATTTATTTGACAGGACTCAAGAATGTCAGTTTTCTCCAGTGGAGTCTCAAATCATTTTGTGAAAGTTGTGGCTGCTGCTGGTAGAAGTTAACTTCTTTTAGATCTGGTAAGCAGCTGTCTAGCTTAATCTGATCTCAGTCATAGGGCTTAAGGTGCCCTTTGAAATTTGAAGTTTCAAAAGGTAGCTTTGATCCTTCTTGTCTGTAGTTTTTGCAACGCACTGAAAGGTATTACCAGTAGGTCCACACCAAGTGGAACAATTGAGATGGCTTTATTTCAGGTTATGTTACAATTTTTCTCTTCTTCTGCCTCTCTCTTTCTTTCACAACTTCTGTAATCAATGTCGTTTATGGAAATTTCCACGATAAAAATGGAGGCATTTTATTTAGTATTTCCATGCAGCACACTTTTCTTTTCCTAATTCTTCTTCATTCTTTACTTGCATAAGGTAGACCAGCTATTGTAATGTAACTTAGCACTAGAAATATGTTGCCATTAGACAAGTGGGTTTATGGCATGTGTATACAATTCTATTAGTCCCTCCATTTAGGCTGTGCTGGTTCACTGAAGGTCATATTTAAACACACATCTTTTTCTTATAAGAAATGTTTCCTACACGAAGGAAGCCTTTTTTTTTTTTTTTTTCAGTATTAGATTCTGAAGATAGCATTGTGTGAAATATGAGTGGCAGCGTGTTGACTTACACAACACAACCCCAATGTCAGCCTTGCAGGATCCTGGTAGAAGGAATGCAGGCATTTATGTTGAGGTTCATGTCAATTTTCCCTACATTGAAGATTACCACTGACAATAGAAATTTCTGAGGATCCCTTCCAAAAGCTGACGCATAAATGGTTCCTATGTTGAACAAGACCCTCTGCAGACTTCCGTGGCTTATAAGAGGCTTCTATAATTAAGTCCAAGTCCATCAAAATTGATCTGTACATGTTGGCATTTGACCTGATTAGTCTCTAAAAAAAGATACCAAAATTATGGTAATAAATGGATGGAATAATGTGGTAATGCCAGTGAAATGATGAGAAAGATGAATCTTGGTTTACAGCTAGTATACTGAAAATGTAAATTTTCAACACCAGAAAGGTGGTTTAAATCTCTCCTGATCATCACAAGGAGAGAATCCCATCTTTTGTACAGTTATGCTCCCAAAGATGTCTTTACCTGTAACTATTACCAGTAAGACAACAAAACCTTTCCAACTTAATTTCCAATAGTCTGTTCGGAGACTGAATTGCCTTAGGTTTCCAGGTGGAACATTTGTTCTTACTAATATTGAACAAAACAAATTTGACTTTTAAAGAAATTTGATGTTCAAGCCACCTACCTCTTTTTTGCTAGTGGATCCTTTTCTCTATTTTTGTTTTTTTCTGGTTGCTTTTGTCTTTTTTTCTAAAGTCCTTTTTTCAACCTGAAAATCCTACTTGAAGCTCTTTTAGAATTTAGGTGTTTCTGTGGTTGTCCAGATGTAATAAATTTCTTTTAAAGTCGTTTTGGCATTGGAATTAGATTTTAGCCTTGTTCTTTCTGTGAGGTGTTATAGGCTCTCTGTGGAGAAGGAAGATAAAGAGAGAGTGTGTAAAAGAATTTTCAGCCAGTCAGTGTTATAGTCAAAATCTCTTGATAAATTCCCTTTTTTTTCCTCCTTCTTTTTTCTTTCTTCCACTAAAAAGCTGAAAATAGTGGCAATTCATTACACTTAAGAGCAAAAGCAATAATCTGTCCTGTTCTTTTCAGTTTCTCTATCAACTTCTATCAGGTCAACTCTCCTAGGATCCTTCCCACCAAAGAATAAAACCACTTATGCAATCTTTTTCTGCAGAGAAGCTTGTTTAAATCAGACAGCTGAGAATTATGGCTCTGGTCTGACACCCAGCATATGTGCCTAGTTTTCTTGTAAACTCAAACAAACCACTACTTTGGGTTCTTTGAAAGATACCATAAACCCCTTTATTATATCACCAATACACCTAGTTGTTTTGTCATTTCTATCAAATCACATAATAGATTTTTACTTTTAATATGTTGCTCGATGTTCACGTTCTTATTAGTAATTTATATTTACTAAAGGCTGAAAAATTTATCAACAGATTTCAGAGAATATGAGAAACCTGCTTAGGTCTTACTGGCCTTCAGTCTAAATAAGATGGATTGGTCTCCAAACACCCATGTCCAATACTCTTCTTCTTTATCTCTATTTACAAAGTTAATATTTAGCTTCCCAGAAGTCATGAGCTCATGCATGGTCTGCCTTAGCATCTATTTCCCCAGTTGCACGCCTTCTTACTTCCACATAAATTTTGAGCTCTATTCAGGATATAATGATACTTTACAACCTTTTGTCTTTTAAAAAATACATTATGTAGTCTTTACTTACCCTGCAAAGGATTCAGATTTTCTTCTGAGTTCCTTGTCTTACTTAGCAGAGTTTTTCAGCTGTGCAGAGCTTTTCAGCTGCGCATTATGGCTATGCTTGATAGCTTATATCTCATTTACAAGTACTGCTCCCATACATATCAAAAGCAACATTCCCCCTCAGACCAAGATTAATGTAATTACCTTTGTGTATATCTTAAATTATAACAATAAGAAAAATAATTCAAAACCATATGATTGTAATTATTCTAACACCAAAACTCATAAACCAGTGGATTTTCACTGTGCTTGTGTTTTATGTTCATATCTGTAGGGCACAGGCTGTTCTCTCCTTGAAGTGACAAAGGTGAATTCCTTTAAACTGTGCTCATTTCAAGTTTCCTATCCACAGGCTCCTGAATGCTTTCAAAGAGAATGACTTCTAAAGGTAATAGAGGTTCCACAGGCTGAACAATAGCTCAAATCTGTTTTGACATGAGTGAAGGGATTATGGTCTCAGCAAGCTTTTCCTTCTCATTCACTAGCTTGACCCTTCCCAGCTTCAAGCTTCTATTTGACCTTCAATGACGAGGCTCACTGGTCTGAGAGAGGCATCACCTGCACTGGATTAACATGTGCACTATGACACTCACAAACATAGTGTGGAGGAAGGCATAAAATTCATTGTTTTTTTCAGCACCCTCTTTTTTCATGTTTCAGGCAGTAGTTCCTGCTATCAGTCCTCGAAGGAAGGAAAGTACATTTATCCCCCCTGAAACAGTCCATACATTGCAATATCTAATTTACCAAACTGTCTGTAAAAGGTTGACCTTATATTTATATAATGAAGACCTTGATAGAAAAGGTCACAGGCTCCAGCTGAAATAGGTAAGGGATTCTAATACAAGGTAAAAAGTTCTGGAAAGAAGATTGCAGACATGAGCAAGACTTCTCTGGAAATTACTACAATAACTAAAATTTCTTGGTGCTGTCTTATAATGTGTCAACTCTGTCTGTGCCTTATTATGGTCCCATTCTTACTAAGTTTCTGCTAACATAAAATAACAAGACATTACATGCATCTAGACTATTCCCTCTACACAAAGGCACATGTACTAGCATATTTAATCTTATTATAGTCAAGCCTTCTGAGCAGTAGCAAAATCTTTGCTGAGTAGCAGACATGGTTACTAGAAATCAGTTTCTTCTTTTACCCAGCTCTTCACAATATCAGTCATTCTAGTTAGCACAGGAGACACTGTACAAAATAAGGACAATTAAGCAAGCAAGGCTCCAGTGCTGCTTAAGAGTCTTATGGGCACCTAGAGAGAGGCAGCCTGAACAGGAACCTTCCAGATTTTCTGGTTCTGCCATGAAGAATGACCATAAAACACACTTTAAAGATACACTGAGGGAAAGGCTAACCAGAGATTGTTTACCTCTGCTCCTGTATTGAAGCTTCTCAGTTTTGCTCTAAGGCCAGTTCTGTGAAAGTCACAGTAAAATGATTAGTTGTGTAGTAAATTGATTAGTTGTGTAATTTTTATTTTTATTTTTATTTTTATTTTATTTATAATCTTATGTTGTGCCCTGTGTCATGTCTCTGAGAAAAGTGGTCTCAGTTAGCACTCTTTATTGTCATCCGTGTAACCTGCAACGACACGTGCCTCATGGGAGAGCAGTAACGAGCATCTAGTCATTTTAAATAGAGCCCTGGCTGCCAAATATGAGTTCTCGAGTAAGAGATGTTTCCTTCACTGATACTTTCAGGGTGTCTATTACTCTCTTGGTGTCTAAGTTCATATGCAGCTGTTAGAGCTGTCTGGAAATTTTCAAATGGAAAATATGGCTGCGCTTCTAGTTTTCATTTTAAAACATAATAAAATCTAAAACTTTGGCTTCTGTGAAGTGAAAAATCCACTGCTCGTCAGCTCTGATTGCTAGACTCCAAACATCCCTAGAGGAGGTGTGAGTGGGTGATGTATGTCTTATGCTTTTTCTCATTTTTCCACATAAAGGGAATAAAAGCTCTTTCCCCTCAGGAATTTTTGATCACCAGACTTTATAGAACTGTCATTCTTTGAAAGAAAACTGTATTTTCTCTTTGCTGAACTCAGTTACTAATAATGCATAAACAAAATATTTTTAGGAAATAAACACTCTCATTGCTGTATTATCTATACTGTAAAAAGAATTATCATAGAATTACGGACTGATTTGGGTTGAAAAGGATCTTAAAGATCATCCAGTTCCAGACCCCCTGCCATGGGCAGGGAGACCTTCCATTAGACCAGGTTCATCAAAGCCCCATTCAGCCCAGCCTTGGACACTTCCAGGTATGGGGCCTCCATAATTTCTCTGGGCAATCTGTTCCTGTGCCTCACCACTCTCATGGTGAAGAATTTAATCCTAATATCCAATCTAAACCTGCTCTCTTTCAGTTCAAAACCATTCCCCGTTGTTCTGTCACTACATACCGTTATATAAAGTCCCTGTCAAGTTCTCTTGTAGGTCTTTCTGGAGTTTTCTACAGGCTAAACAATCCCAATTCTCTCAGCCTGTCTTCACAGGAGAGGTGCTTCAGGCCTCTGATCATCTTGGTGGCCCTACTCCAGATTTGCTCCAGCAGATCCACTTCTTTTTTATTTGGTGTGGTCCAGGGATGGATGCAGAACTTCAGGTGGGATCTCATGAAAGTGGAATAGAAGTGGAGAACCACATCCCTCAACCTGCTGGCCACACTTCTTGTGATATAGCCCAGGATATGGCTGGCATATATTGTACTTATTTCCAATGAAGTTTAAAATTTTATGTTTCAATGTAATTTTCCGCTGGATCCCAACGGTTTGCCATACATGTAGGTCAGGATTTAGTCTGTCTCCATTGACAAACAATTTAAGAGAATGTTTGAGGAAATGCCTTGAGCTACTGCACAATGTGGTTGCACCAAGGATGTAGCGGTGGGTCAAGCCCAAAGGCTTCCGTCCCCCCTACAGAAATTTTGGAATCCCAGGGACTGAAACCCCCTGGGGTGGGGTCCAGGGTGGACTGCCCCAGGGAAGGGCTGAGTTCTGACTCCTGTCCCTCAGTCCCTAAATGCATATCATATCTCCCTCTCTCCTTCCTTCCTCCTTCCCAATTGGTCCCTGACCCTTGTCCCTCCCTGACCCTTCCCCGTGCCATCCCCAGATTGGTTGTTACCCTCAGAATAAAGTCTGGTGTCCTGCTGAGCTCTGGGTCTCTTGTCCCGAGCCCAGGCAGATGGTCACTGCGTGTCTGTGTGCTTGATTGCTCTGGGCAAGGGAACCTCCCTCTGTCCCCTCCGGCTTGTGGATGCAGAGTGGCTGCCAAGAAGGAGGGTGCGGCCTCTGGCCAGGGGACCCTAACCCCGTCTGCGGTGAACCCAGACTCTGGGGACACTGACAGAACCCACCAGAAGGCCGCCCCAACCCTGGTGGCCGCCTGATCCAGCCCAAAACATCGGCTACACAAGGAGAAGTAGGAAAGAGAAGGCATGTAGACAATATTTGCAATTGTACATTATGTGTATTCAGGAACAGCCTCTGTCACTGATGCTACCAGCATGAAACAGTCTTTTCTATGAGATTATAACTTCCTGTTTCATAAAACAAATCAGCATTAATCAGATTGAAAATTAGTTGACACAGATCCCAACACAGAACGTATTCCACAGGCTTTAGTGACTGTTTGGCAGAACAATTTTCTGGTACAACATGCCTGCCATGTTCTGACATTATCTGCTATTATCACAGCTTCGTCTCTTTAAGAAACGGCCTGCCCCCACTTCGAATTAAACATAAGGAAAAAATATGCTCATCATAATTAAGAACTACAACTGGTTGCCCCAAGAGATTGTACAATCTCCAACTCCGGAGGTTTCCAAAGCCCAACTGGACAAAAAACCTAAGCAATCTGATCAGAGTTGTATGTCAAACCTGTTTTCAACATGAGATTGACTAGATGACTTCACAAGACCTCTTTTGTGGGGTATTTTCACAGTCTACCCTTGGCAAATGCCCTGCATAACAGCATCTGCTGTGGGTAAAAACATGAAACTATTTAGTGCCTGTGTTGGGCTGAATATGCCAAACTAGAGAGCATTTGCCCACAACTCATTGTACTAAATTGAAAGACAAGTATTAGTTCCCAAATGATCGTGTAAAAGGGGAAGACAGACATCATCTGGAAATGAATAACCAAGGAATTACACAGGGATACTTTGAAATGAAGCTGGAGTAAATACAAGTATGAAAGAAGCATGACAAGTTGTTACATGTGAGTATTGACCTTGCAGTAGACACAGTAGTAGTGAAAATCTGGTTTGACACTGCTAGAAGTCATCCCACTGACACCACACTTCTTCCATGGCCCAGTCTGGTCAGATGCCGTGAGCTGACTGCTCTCTGCTCAGGGATAACAACATGGATTATTGCCAGCAGAGCCCCACACCTCACAGGATGTGTGTGAGATCATGGGTGTCACCTCAAGAGGTGCAGGAACATCAAGGGGTTCCACAAGCTGAGAGCACCCACAACTCTTGCAGGATGTGGGTACGAGTAGAGGACCCTGTGGCCCCAGACAGGGCAAGGGGTTCTTGTAATAATCAAGTGCTGTTAGAGGGCGGGGTGTGTTTGTAACGCTGTGTGTATGTTTGGGATTGGAGCTCCTAAGATTAATTATAGAGACATGTTTAGAATTTTGTATGGATTTATTAACATTTTGGCTTTATCTGCTGTATTAGCAATATTCAATCTGCATTTATAGCTCATTGATTGCTGGTTAGTTACATGTCATTAGCAAACTAATAAACCATGCCGGAGCTGCTCTTGTCTGTCTTGGTAACACCTTCCAACATGAAGGATTCTTTGATTTTATCCTGTGATACCATTTTAATTGTCAAAATGTGCTTGGGATTTCTTCGGTAAGACAGTAATTAGAACAGGCCAAATTCATGTCCAAAACTGTGGCGGGCCGGCCCCCCG
>VZRL01006566.1:1024783-1068698 GCA_013397895.1 Origma solitaria
TTTTTTGTGCTTGAACTCACAGTACAGAAGGAGGTAATTACTTGCTACATGCACCAAGCACTATTCCCTAGTGCTAACATCCACATTTCAAGGGTACCAGGTTTTCCGGACCTAGATCCTGTATACACTTTAGTGTGTAGTACTCAGTGGTGGGTTTGGGGTTTTGGGGCTTTCTTATGGGGTCGTTTTTTGGTTTTTTTTTAGTGAGCACAAATCAGCTGCAAATGTCAAATGTGGAGAACAATCTGATCTCTAAAATCTTCCCGGATACTTAACCCAGTTTGCTTAGGCAGTGCTTAGATTGTGCAGTCTTTTAACTGTTTTGGAACAACTGAAGAGGCAGAAGGAAACAAAAGCCAAGGAAACAAAAGCAGAATTGCAGCCTCACAGCATTCTGCCCTTTCTTAAAAATTCTTAGAAACCAGCCTATCATTATGTCTTAAGGAACCTTGCAACTGTGCTTGTCGCTCACATTTTTAAGACACAATCCAGCCCTAAGTATAAAGTCAAAATGAGATTATGCTCTCACCCTCTCATGAGCATATGCATGTCTGTTGGTTGCAAGAGCAGATATATCAGATATATTCTCGAGCTGAAGATGCCCAGTCTTGCATAACCACCACTCTGCTCATTTGTTTTTACATGGAAAAAAGAGAAGTGTTGTGTTAAATTCTGGAGTCACAAAGCATAAACTCCAGATCACATTGCTGTCCAAACATCATTACACTTCTCATCTTTATATAGGCTCCAAGAGGCTGTATTTTAGACCTGTCAACAGAGCTAAGAATCATAGCCGACACAAGAAAAGGTTTAATTTCTTGGCAGTACTGGATGTTTCTGGAGCCAAAAGATTAATGGAGAAATGAGAAGATTAAGTAATAAACTCTTTGGAAAATAGAGATGAGTGTTTGGGTCAGAATAAAGGCACACAAGTAAAATGAAACAACCATCTAGGGAAGAAATTGCCCCATTAATTATAAAGGGAACACATCTTTACACAGAGTCTCCACAAGTCCTTATAGCTAGTTTTTCTACCTTTCTTTCTTGTGAATGTTTTCTTTTTCTTCTCTTTGACCTTTTGTTCTCTTACAGCACCATATAAGCAAATGCTCAGAGTTACAGCTAATCCCCGTTGAAAAACTGTAGTCTCTAAGTGAACAGTCAATGAAAAGGAGAAGATTGGCTGAAGCAGAAATATGAGTATTATTTTAGTATCACTGCTACATTTTATTAGCTAGAAGAACAGTAAAGGAGATAATCTCACTAGGTCTTGTACTTAAGAGAGGACATGCAATGGAAGAAAAAAAATGAGTCTTGCACCAGGGACTGTGAGAATATATGGCAAATATGGAGAGCCAAACTATAGGTCTATACAGCATTAACTCCCGCAGCTTTAACCCACTGGGACTACTGGACAGGCTCTGGACAGTATTACTGGAAAGTAAAGAACATGCAGTAGACTGATAAGCCAAAACAAGGTAGAAAATAAGGAGAAAACTTGAGACAATTATTTAATACTTGCTTCAGGATTCTGAGCAATGCTTTGCAAGGTCAGTGCAATCAGGCTGTAATAAAAGTGATGCAAGGTAAGCAGAAGAATCTGTTGCTGTATCATAGTTCACAAGTATATAAGTCCAAATGGTCATTATATTGCCATTTGCATCTGAAAAAGAGGATGGAACTCCAGAGCAAGGTATGTGAAAAATTCAAGAACTGTTTCCATCTGAAAATTGGTTTGAGCTGACCTCTATTTTCACTTCCCAAAAAGGATTTATTTTTCAGATTCCACCCCTGAAATTTCCTTCTTTTTCTTCTGTCTATACTAAAATGTCTCTATAATTCTGGATATACATGCTTTTAGTTCAGGCAGATATTTCTCTAATAAGCTTCACTGGGTATGGCTTATGTATCCTTTGTGGGACATAGTTATCTGGTTACATTTCTAAAATTTATTTTTTAAATGACAGGTTGCTTACTTATACTGGTAGATCAGTGAAATTCTTTCCTTCTTTTTCTTATCAACTTACCTATTGAAACTGAATGACTATTCCTGGAATTAAAACCTTCGGGGAAACAGTTCTTGTGGTGAATGGACCATAAAATCTCATTCTGCTGCTGGGACGAAAAAACATCTGAATTTTTCTTTAAATATAATTTAAAAAAAATGCACCAGAAGAAATTTCATCAATAAAGCACAGTTACCATTTTAGCAATATCATTTTGCGAAGATGACTGCTGAGAGGGAAAAATCTAGACTATTTCCTTATAGATTCCATTTATTAATGTAGAATGCTATTAGCAGCTATTTCACTGCCTCAAAAAAATCCACAGAGTTCTTGTAGAATGTCTGGTATCACCAAACCCAATTCCTCTGAAGAAAAAAATAAATCTTTAGAAGTGTTTTGTTGAACTCCCCCCAAAAATTGTAAAGTGGCGTCTCCAGACAGTAATTTAAAAGCTAATGTATTGTTTTTATTTTTATATTCTTGAAGGAGTATTTTTTAATAACAAGAAATGACCAATTTAGATTTCATTGTTTAAATAGAACAGGTGAGACAGCAGATGTGGCTGTGCTAAAATGCTAGTCAGTCAAAGGCCTCTTATTTTTACAGGATTCTGTTTATGTATAAAACATCTAATCATGGAAAAAGAATTCTGTATCTGGCTCTGCAAGACTGATTGATTTATGTACCACTAAAACCAGAGGAAAGGCTCTAGCTGCTTTTTATGTCTAGGAACATCACTCATTTCAATCACTGCATTGTCACCTTTAAAGACAAGTTTGTTATCCTTTCACTTTTATTGTTAAAATTACTGGCATCAGGGGGAAAAAAGCATTTTATAAAGACTGCTCTCTAGAATAAGTAACTACTCTGAAGTTCACCTTTAGACTAAAATTTTTTTTAGTTTTTTGCATGGATAATTTAGCATTCCTGTTATACATTATATCATAGCTTTGGCGCTAACAGCTCAAAAACATAGCTCAAAAAAGAAGTTGGATAAGACTTTTATGCAACTTATATACTTCTCTTTTCATTTCTTACTCCCTTTTTAAGACCATAAAAATAGACAAATTACCCTAAGTAATGGCAAGCTCTTAGAACAAATGCATGTAACAAACATAAACATCACACAGCATGTGGCATATTCTTTAATAATATTATGCATAAACTACTTCGCTTTTAACTACAGACTGTAGATAGAGGTATATATTGACAGTGCAAGGTCAAATTAATCCTTTTTGGTTTTCTTTTCTACATTTCAAATACAGAAAAATTGGACTGAAGGTCAATATTTTCAGATGAGGAATATATTATTTAATGAAATTTTCTCTGTGCGACCTGTGCTGTCCATAAAGATTTAATATATAGCTATATTTTTTGTCTTCCTGCCTCCAATAACAGCAAACGAAGTCTGTGTAGATGATTCAAATAACAAAAAATGAGTAATATGGATCGAAATTTTGAACGTCACTATAAAAATGATCTGTAAGCACCTATGTGACTCTCCACAGTTAGAGATTTTCAGTCAGAATTCCAATTACAGAGATCCGCTTAGGGATCTGAAAGTAAAAGAATTAATTTTTCTTTATATCTGCTTCTTTCTTTCCTTGGCAAGCACTCTCATTGACAGAAGACAGCTCCTTCTTAAGGCAAATTAAGTAACAGCAGCTGGCAATGTATGATTCACACAATCTGGGGTCTTTCAGTGGTTCTGAGAGGTTTCCTCTACAGGAACAGAATGATGCTTTTGGGTAGAGGGTGTATTGGCACAGGGTCCGTATCAAGCCTTAGGCCCATCAGTGTTAGCACACAATATTATCATATTAATAAAAACTGTAACGTTCCCCTTTTTATCTCTTCAATAGCTTACTGTCAAATATTACTGATGGTCTTTTAAGAACAGAACACACATCAAAAATACTGAAAGTATATGAAGAGTAATAAAATTATTGAAATAAAAAGTTTTGAAGTCTAAATGTGTAAAAACTAAGACTACAGATTTGATACGAAGGATAGATTAATTATTACAAATGATTAAGAAAATAAATGGCCCATTGCTGGGATTTATAAAAGGGAGATAGTTGTAAACAACAGTTTTTCTATGGCATATCAGACCTAAATAAGGATATTTTATGAAGAAATGAGGAAAGAGTTTTTTCATTGAATTTTACTGTCAGTGCCATTATTGCATATAGGATGTTTTCTTCATCTTAAACTGCAGAATGAAAACCATTTTATATGATATATTGTTCTAAAGAGACAATTATTTTTCCACATCTGTAGCTGACTTGCAAGGCCAGAAACTGTTGGAGTAATGTCAGGAATATTTTCCTGAAGATGCATTTTGGAGTGCTTTCTTAAAACTATATTTTAAAATTAGGTTCTAACACAAATCCCGTCAAATGTGCAATATCTAAAGATAAAAGTCAGAGCACAAATGTAGAAGAGCTTGCCTTGCCTCTAAGTTTCTTATCTGAAGTTCAATGGATTTTGAGTGAGGTACCTGTGCCTCTGAAAACCTTTGCTGTTATATTCACTTTACTCACAAGAGAATAGGAAGGACTCTCTTTATAAGGGATTGAAACGGCATAATGTGAAATGGTAAATACGCATTGATAAATTACAACGATAGTGTTCAAGTAGTGGTGCTCTAATAATACAACTAATGCAAAATTTATGGGTAAATTGTTGCCCATTGACTATTGCATTTCTTGTCATGCATGGAATGTCTGTTTATTCACAAGTCATGATCACAAAAACCTACACGATCAATCCAAATAGCAGTGACTTAAAAGATAGTTGTCAAACACACGAATAATGTACTCATGCTGGGAAACAGCAGATTAGTCACATGTATTGTGAAAGCTGAGGGAGAAGCCCTGTGAATTATTTGCTGAGCTGTGTTTCTGGGGAGGAGTGAATCAACTTGACTACTACAGGTGGCATTGTCAAAGAGGGGTTCCTTAATGTCTAGTTTATGACTTAAGTCAAACTGTTAAGTCAAAATTCCTCCTTTCCCTGTGAGAAGAAGGATGGTAAATTTCGGATAGTGTACAACCTCTATAAATCAGGATAATCCTTATGTTTATTCAGTGGTATTGACCAAGAAGGTGGAAAGTTGGGCCATA
Source organism: Origma solitaria (assembly GCA_013397895.1). Classification (NCBI taxonomy): domain Eukaryota; kingdom Metazoa; phylum Chordata; class Aves; order Passeriformes; family Acanthizidae; genus Origma; species Origma solitaria. The sequence goes on from VZRL01006566.1 coordinate 1,029,915, forward strand.
ACTACGCCCAGTGCCAGTGGCTTGCCAGGGATCCAATCTTAAGTGTGAGTAGCAGGCAGAAACTCAAATTTATTCACATGTACTTGAACAATTAAAATGTAATAGGGCTTTCTTAGTTAGCTGACTGGTTGCCAAATTAAATTCAAGTCTAGTCCTTACCCTCCAGCCCTTTTTGTCACTTTGTCACTGTCAAAATGAATGACAGTTCCCTGTTGTCTTACTTGCAATAAAATAGTTTTATTTTAAAAATCACTAAATAAATGTTTCCACCCTACAGCTGCCTGAATTTTTAAACATTTTGTGAAATCTGAGTTGCAAATACAGCTTAATTTTCTTGTATTCAAAAGTTAATTTTGTGCCTTCTTATTTGACACACGAATCTTTGCAGTTGGTCTACTCTTTTGCATTCTAACCAGGCAGATCCCAAAGGGATATACATGAAAAAAATGTTTCTCAAAACTGAAAAAGAAAGAGCTTTTTATTTTTTTGTTCAGCAAAATTATGGTTTGATATGAACATGAAAAAAGCAAGAGTCCTTTTAAGAAAACATGTACTGCTATTTGCTGACATTTTGTCAGGTACATAGTAAATGTTATCTTGAGGAAACCAGAAGAAATCTACAAACATTTCAGGAGAGAGCACTGTAAGTATAAAAGCTAACAATAGACTAGCAAAAACCTAGTTTTCATGATGGCAAACATACTGTATAGAAGTGAGAGGATGGCTGTCAATATCCTTCGAGCAGAAAGGTCACTTTACAATTACAATAATGTCACTATCTTCCTTTTGTCTGAAGCTGTCAGCAGAGGATAAATGCTTACATCCACCCTAATCACAACATGACTTTTATCATGTGATGACGTGCTTGCCAAAAACAATCATTTAAATCTTACCTGGGTAAAAACACTGAAAAAAATTACCTGGTTTAACTTCTAGATGTCTTAAACAATGACAAACCCTTAAATAGAAACAGTAATTTAGGACCAGATTGTATGTAATTTTGTTTAATTTATTTTTATTTCCAGTCTAAAGGAAACTGAATCATGCCTCTGAATGAAGGTAGGCCAACATACAAGCTACAAGTCCTAATTCTATTCCCATGCCACGGAGTGGCAGAACTTCAGTCAAGTGTAATAAATGAAACTGCAATTCAAGATAGATCATTAGGAATGGTCTCTATGAATTTTCCATACACCTGGACTAGTTACAAATTAATTGATTTTTTCCTTCATTTCTTCATGGCTTACCAGGAGCTCAGAATGAATACCACCATGCTTTTTAATGTACTGTGCTTTCTTCAAAATTACTAGAACCTAGATGGTCTGGATGAAGCCTCAGGCTGATACGTCTAAATGGTTTGTATTTGTAGAGCTGGAAGGTACCTTTGCCTCATGGTATGCTGAACGTTTTCCAAAAATCTCTTGGAAGTCTTCAGAATGCAAGACCCTTCTGCTGCACACCACATTTACAGCTTAGCTATGCAGTTATCCTACTCCACCTCCTATGATAGATCAGGAGATACGGTTCCTTCTCCCCTTTCAATCAGCAGATGATGTCCGACCACTTTCTGGAAAGTAGAGCATCACTATGAGTAGTATTTATTTTGGAAGACAAACACATTAATAAGGAATTCCACCCCNCAGTTTGGGTCAACTCTCCTGGCTACATTCCCTCCCAACTTCTTGCCCACCATCAGCATACTAGCCTTTGGTGGGTGGCTGGTGTGGAAGAGTATGGATTTCCCCGATAGGAAACCAAAGTGCAGAAAAGGCAACTTCTAAAAAGTTTCCTGCAGTTTTGAAGACTCCGTAAGAAAAGCAAGGTTGTATATTCTCACCAAATTCAAATACAACTGAATCTTATGAGGGCATGGCAGTGTGGTTGTCACTGAAGGAAATGCCAATAAAATATAAAAGTTTGCTGGAAACAACAGTTTTCTCTGTAGCAGTATTTCAATTTAAAAACATTTCCCTGTGTTTCTCTAACACTGTTGAAATTATCCAGTACCAACTTTCTAAGGCTGTACATCATATTGCAGTGCCATTTCTTTTTAAAGGGTATTATCTTGAAAGTCCATGTTACAGTGAATAGTTATTGTGAAAAAAATTATCCATGCCACATAAAATTTTTAAAATGTTTTTTGAATATGAACTCCATAGCTGTCATCCTACTGGACATCTGGGCATGTTTGCACCTTCAGGTAAGAACAAGAGCCGTCAGCCTTTGGCATTGTAGGTATATTTTCTTCATGTAGGGTCCCTCCATGTACTACTTTTACAAAATAAAATCAATTTTTACAAAATAACGGGTTATATTAACCCTGAGGCAGAGAGGAACTGTTACGTACTACAGCAGAGAATCGTAAGTACCATTTGACAGGAAATCATGAGACTGAACTTCCATTTCTCTTTCTTCTGGGTCATCTGATACTCCATGCAGATGAGGTCTGTAGATTTCACTGTTCAATAAAAAATATTCACAAGTATAACAGATGCTGTTATACTTTCCTGGTTTTAGTACAGTAAATTGTTAAGTAGAACCATGTTAGGGGAATTTTTAGCATTTGGAGTAAAAATAGAATGCTCTTTTATATGTGAACCTCTATAACAATATTGAATAATTACATTGTTTCAGCCAACTTCTTTATTGCATTTTCTCTACATTGTTTCTCTGCCTTTATTTGGACTCTGAAATATGGAGAAGACTTCTGCCAGAAGAAATGCAGATGTTCCTTCTTAGTTTTCAATTATGAGAAATATCTGCGAATATTAGAAGCCCAAAAGAGCAGATAAATAATCCTTGCTTCAAATAAAGATTCACCTGATTAGATCTACACTTCCAAGGCCTGTTTTAACTACCGACATAATAAGAAAACTTCTAGAATACTATATTTCACTTACAATTCTGAGAACTCTAGTATTGAGATTTAGGGTTTATTTCCTAGACTTCAATTTAAATACCTGTAATAACAACACTTTGGAGCAATTAAAAGCATTTTTCACCCATTTAACAACGTATTTTAATTTCAGGCATTATATTAGCTCCAAAAGTAAGCTTATTTGCTGTTTTGGGGCTCAGAAAACAGTAATTGCTTCTTTTAAGTTTTCATTTTAAATCCTGGTGGAAAATTGCTTCTTTAATGTGAATGGATAGAGAAATCTCCAACTCTACCATAAGAGTGATATCTTTCTATTCAGAAAGCTTTCTACTGAGAAGTCCTATGCAGTATTCAAACTGCTGTTTCACATCTACTTTTTCCATGGTCACAACAACCACCAAAAAGATATTAAAATATGTTGTATGGGAAAGAAGTTATACATCCTCTATTTGGCTTCTTTTGCTTTTCTGTCTATTTACTGTGGGACTCAAGAGTACATTTTCTTCTAATTCTTTGTCAAAAGAAGTAAGGGAAAGATGTGGAAAACATCAACAAGACTATGCAAAAATATTGAAAAATACATCTGTATGATAGAGTAAGATGTGTGAGAAAAATCTTGGGTTGGTTTGTTTCAAACACATACAGCACCCCCACCCATCCCCATCCCTTTTCAATTTAGCTAGCCATTGGTTCTGCTCCTGAATCTTAAAAAAAAAAAATAGTTTTGTACTTAATTCCAGTTAGGAGCCAAAACTTAGTAATGAAGTCAAGCATCTCAGATGTGATCACAACTACTTACAAACAACAGACAGTGGGATCTAAATAACAGAGAAATCAAATGAGTGTTTAGGAGTTTTTTTTGGTTTGGTTTTTTCCTCCACTTGTTTCTCTTTATGGCTTGAGGAAGTTCTTCACTGCCCTGTCTCCACTGAAAGGAAGAAAGGGACTTTTAGATGTGGTAAAGTTCCTCATGTGGACAAGTTTACAGCTGGTGGAAGAGGCTGTGTGACAGGTGGAGAGGATACAATCCACTCATTGTGTAACTGAGTCTTTCAGGGCAGAACCTGACACAAATTCATCAGAATCAGTGTTTGAGTTAAAGACTGTCTCCTCCAAAACAGCTTTTAGAACATAACCAGAAATTAAATGGGCCCATTTAAGGTCCTCAGAAAATGTCATTAGAGGGAAACCACCTGCTGCTGGGGAAAATGTAATTCCCTCCAAATTTTTTTCTATAACCTTGCTGACTGCTGGAGACTGATAAACCTGGACATGTGCACAAAATGCAGGGAAACTAAAGCAGACATGGAAATGCATTTAACTCCTCAGCAGGGCAAGTCATGGCCTTCTTTCAGCCATGCTTTACCACAAGCTGTATCTAATTTGCTGCTCACAGTCACCCTTGAAGAAGGTTTGAGATGTTAGTTTTTCTTCCTTTCCTCTGAGTGTGTATAGTTCATATTAGCTATTATAGCAGTAATAGATTGCTATTTCTTCCTTCAATGTCAAGTGTGGGCAGTCAGGGTTTTTTCAGACAAAATCTTAACCTTCAAATTCTGGTGATGTGAAGAGAGGCAAGATTTCACTTTTAAATGTTTTATATGAATAATAAAAATATTATTTTAACAATGATTTATTATAAAATTAGCTCTTCCATTTTATAAGGAAGAAATAATATAGATGTTTCAAACAAAAAAAATATAGATTCTTTGATCTCCTGGTGCACATAGGTTCTTTTTTCACAGGGGCAAATCAGTAACTCCCCAATGCTGGATCTCTGAAATAGATAGCACTCAAAACCAAGAACTATAAATACTGTATTTCATAATCTGTCTTTCTGTAGTTAGCCACAGCTGAACTAAGCTGATGCCTGTTCTTTAGAAGACAGAAGAAGATGAGCAACACATTAGCATGTAAGACATGCTGTACTTAGAGCTGTTACTTAAAAATCTGGCATAATGCTAATATGAATGCTGCTGCACATTGTCTAGCACTCCTTATATCAGAGGTAGGATGCATTATCATCTCCATCCACCCTAAAGTCACTTATTTGGAAAAGAAGGGTTGTTTCTTGATTTGTTTTAGCTGAGAGATTGTCTAATGTAACAGGTAATTAATTACTCAAGAAATAGTGTCTGTATGTGTGTTAGAAAGAATTTAAAATAAATAGAAACAAAATTATCAATCCAATTGACAACTATGCATGCAGAAAGAATAGAGATTGTACTAAGGAAAAGAATGCATTGTATTTTGAAAATCCTTTGTTACCTGGTATGCTGACAATGGCACCAAATATTTCTGCTATTCCTAAAAACAAAGTGTCGTGGAAAATACAGAGAGTGAAAACTGAGCTGGTAGTGTGCTCAACTCTCCTTAATATAGAACAATGTCCCGCTGTACTCTGTCTCACATATGAAGCTACCTAGCCAGCTTGCTGAAACAGTTAGAAAAAAAAGAATCTTTGTTTCCAATTTCAAACACATTGATCTACTAGGAGCAGACTAAAAGTGCGAAGAAAATAAGTTGGTTAAGAAACAATTATTGTGCACTTCTTTTGTAATAGGCAGAATAACCTTTACAGCATCCTATGATTCATTAGTGAATATGTCAAGAACCTGTAAATAACACTTGAAGCTTGAGCTTTTTTTTTTCTTAATTAAACTAACAGTGAAACTCTTATCTCTTGAGGCATATGCTGCTGCCCTGAATATTTTAAGCAATATTTCATTCCTTGCAGTTGTTTTCACTTTAAACATGAACGTGAATTAAAGAAGTAATAATATTCTGTTCAAACTCAAAATTACCAGATTAAACATCTTTAATATAACTAATTTGCTTGACCTACACCCAAGGACCAGGCCAATTTGATTTTTACAGAGCATAGGTTATTTTATATTAATGGATACACATAGTCCCATCTACAGCTGTTTAGTAGCTCCCGTTATGCAGCAAAATGAGTCTTTTTTGCCCTTTTTTAAATAATGAAGCTGCAGTTAAAATTTTGATCTAAATTTCAGTGTCTCCTTTCTCCTAAAGAGACAATTATATGACTCTTAATGATTTAAGAGTGATTCTACTAACTGGTCTTCACGTGACTAATAATCGTAAGTCATACAAATCGGATTATTGGCATGCAGGATTCCTCCTCCCATTCCTCCATTACTTCCACTTTCCATTCTTGATTATAGCACATTCTCCATCATTTATGGACCAAGTATTTCAAAATTCCAATATGCCAATATTTAGTCTATACACAAGGTGGGAAGAGGAAGCTAAATAAGTTTATCTCCCAAAACAAAATATTACCTGGATTATCTATCCTTTTGTTTTAACTGACTTGAAAATTCCAACCAGAACACTTTGACTGCAATCAAAAGCTCATTTGAGGAAATGGGAAGACATCAAATGCATATCAAGACCTTGGATCAAGTCCTTGGTAGGTGGTAATCTTTACTTTTTCTCAGTAACAAACTCAGTTATGACTATCCCCAAACTCTAAACTTGAACCAGTGAGTACTCTGCTGAAAGGAAGCAGATCATCACTGTCCTTAATGTGCCTCATCAGTACATAGGTAACTTCATTTTTGCCATGAGAAAACAAGGAGCTATTTTAAATTTCATAGCTTCCCTGCAATGTCCACTGCCTGCTCCATGGTGGCCAAAACCCAGGAAAAGCAGTGAAAAATAATCATTTAGGGTCAGATTTTACTGTGCCCTGGTTAAAGATGCAATGCTTTCTTGTACCCTCAGCCTGCAAGCAGAAATATGGTTTCTTTGTCTGAATATGCCCTCATTTATTCGTAATGGTAGCAAGACATTTTCCTAAAGAAAAGGATATCCTAAAGAAGCTAACAAAATATTCGCTTTTACCTTTCTTTTCCACATCTATCATGTGTTAACTACCTGGGACCAATACCAAGAAATACCCTCAAATAGCCCCCACTCTATTTCAGAAGAAAGGTTCCTGTTCACCACTAAGCTCCCAGCTTTTCCTAAGTTATTTATAAAAAAGGTACCATCTACAACTTTACTTACATACTACAAGAGCAGGCTGAAAAATAAATTTCATAAGAAAAGAGCAACTTTTTCTGGTTTCTATATCTACGTAGTAGAAATGCAAGAAAGTTGAATCTGAAATATATTCAGCTTAAACCCCATTGTTGCTTGATGTAGCATTTGTTCTTGTGATCACAAGACCTGAACAAGCTTGTATGGGTATCAGTAACAAAAGTTGTAACACGTAATTTTTTATAATTTACATGAGGACAATACAATTTTATTTATACTGTGATTTTCAGTGACTTAAATGAACCCTATTATTTGTATTTTGTCTTTTTTATGGAACATTCAATATATCTATTTTAAATTTAAAAGTTTTATTTAGGTTTTGATTCTCTGTAATTCATTAGCCTTGTGTTTCTTGTCTACCAAATCACACTCACTGAAACAGTCTCCTTTTTTCCTATTTTTAGTACTGCGATCAGTGAATAATAGCTGTGGAAAAAACCACAAGTGAATTTGCGTATCTTTCGATCTATATATAGGGTGTGAGATACGATACGTACATTGCTGTCTCAGAGATGGGAAACGTGACACATTCCCTGTGGTCATTAGCCTTCTTGTGACAGCTGCTAAACAGTGGCAAGCTTTTGTAGCAACAGAAAATCTTTGGATGATTCTGAAACCCTGGTCATCCTGCAGTAAGTAACCATTCATCCTTTGCTGATGATACTGACCCCCTGCCTGGTAAAGATGAAGCTCATTGTTTTTCTGGGAAGTATTTAGGCTTCTCTTTAGCATGGAGCCATTGTCTCATGCTGTTCCTCTTCCTGCCTGGCTGATCTTGAGCTTGGGATAATTGGTGGAGAGGTCATAGACTTGCAGATGAAAATAAAATGTCGATCTTTATGGTCCTAGGTAAGCACTACTTGATGGCAAAGGAGTTACTAAGTTGATGTATTACCTAGTGAACCTAAACAGGTATTTCCCTTACTGTATCATTTTAATACAGCAGCCTGTACAGCAAAGGAGGGGGAGAATGAGCTATAAAACATTTAAGGAACTTTCACTTGATGAAAGCAGGAGTATGTCTGGCAATGACCATATTTTTTCTCTAGACACCTACATCTGTCAAGGACAAGACAAGTTATAGGACAAGGATGCAAAAGAAAATGAAGCAAGTGAAGCAAACCTAATTAGTAGTAATAGGATATTAAATCTATGCCATATCACTGACTCCTTGTATCCATCTAAAGGTGATAACCAATAAGATAATGTAGTTTGGCCTATACAGCCTTTCTAAACCTGCAGTGCAAATTTATTAATGTGAATGAGGTATTAAATGCATCACCTGAGGTAACAAATGCTGCTGAGTTTCTTTGGAAAAAGGAATTATAGACAGATAAAATTTTTAGCTGAAAAATTCACTTTTGTTGCTCTTTCCTTAAATTACAGAAGTCAAAAGAACTATTTCTCATGGTTTAGGCATGAAAAGTAAATGATTTCTACAAGAAATCAAATGCAAGCCAGTATTACCTATTAAACATGCTTGCAAATGATAACGTACACATCTTTAAAAGAGACTAGAGAGTTTTTTCCTAGCTGCATTATTCTAGTAGCCAAAAATGATTATCAGTTGATAATTTGTGAGTGCCACTAAGAATACAGCTTGAAAGGCATAACACATGGCATGAAATTCTAACGGGGTGGCTATGGTTCTCTGTAATTGTCTATTTTCAGAAAATTAAAAAGCCAGAAAAAACTGTTAATTTTTAAACTGAAAAATAAGAAGAGTTGATGCATCTTTCAGTGAATATGGCGAAATTAATTTATACAGGAGTTTTGTTTGTCTCTTTGGGGGTTTTGCAGTGTTTTGTTTTCTTTATTTCCTTTTTCTTTTTCCTCTTTAGGAAAGCAGAAACATGAAAAAGTGGAATGTTCTGAAAAGCAGTCGAGTGAAAAATAATGTATTTTTTTATGGCTCAGAAGAAAATGTAGACCACATTAGTGTTTTTGGCATAAACTCATGGCACAGATTTCAATTTATTTTCATCTCTGTAATGGTGAGAGGCTTGTTTGTCATTGCCATGATGACAGGTAAACACTCAATCTGGATGCACAGAGCAGTGGTGCAGTCTTCAGGAGGTTTAAAGACATGACTGGATAAAGCTCTGAACATCTAGGCCTGACCTCATAACTCACCCTGTTCTGAGAAATAGCTAAGACAGGATGACCTCCCGAGATGCCTTCCAAGCTTGAGCTACCCTGTGGTTGTACAAGTCTTGATATGTGTCTCCAATCTCTACCATGACATCCTTTGCTATCTGTGGCAGCTGATAGTTGTTATTTACTGCCTTAAGGAGTTGTAAAAGGAATGTCTCTGTCCTTCTCATACCCAGGCTGCTTCTGCTCCATGTGGGATCACAGAAGACAAGGTAGCGAGAACTTCTTGTCATCATTACGAAGGATGTGGAAGAGAGCATCACCTGTTAGAACTAGGAGTTAAATCCATGGAAAACTTGTATGAGCATAAAGACAGCATCCTCAGGCACTGATTGCTGAAACTCACTTGAGTCCATCTCTTTTTCCTTTTTCCATATGAAGGCACATTCCTCAAAAATCCATATTAGGTGAAACCTTTTAGTTGAACTTTGGCTCCTCATACTTTAAAGGATCTTTGCTTATATGTTTGTTCCAACTCACAGTGTGACAACCTTCTGAGTGCTTCCCCAGCTGCCACTCAAAATAACACAGAACTGTGTCTAATGTTTGGGTGTTGTTTTTGGCTTACAGTGTAAAATCAAAGATTCCCCTATGTCTTGTATACAGAGCGTATTTCAAAGAGCAACAGTATTGTGAAGTAAGCACTCTTCTTTTACTTTACTTTTACTTAGGAATATAAAATTTCCATTTTTGATGACTGAGAGGCAGTGACCTCAAGATGCTATGCACATATCTTCAGAAGAGCTGCCAACCAAGTTAAAGATTTTGCAGTTTGACACTTTAAGTAAAAGCAAATAATATGATTTCTCTGTAAATAAGGCTCCTTGGTACCAGCTACAGAAAGTAATATTTAATAAATCAAGAAACAAAAAAGAATTAAGAATTCCTCATTCCAGAAAATCTCTTGAAGTCTGAGTAACACTCTCTCTAAAGATTAGAAATGTTTTCTAAGTAAAAATGTTAGATTCATAATATTTTATAGGATTAATCCTATCCATAAATGTGACAGAAAAAAATTTCTGGTATGATTTTTCAACAGAAAATGTATTACTCATGTTGCAATAAGAAAAATTATTTTTCATCTATCAAAATACAGTATTTATTGTATAAAATTAAATATAAACAGTAAATATAAATTGCATTTCTTCCAGTTGTCATTTGTTCATATACTTTCTATTTTATATTCTCTTTTTACCTATGTAGATTGCTATAATGCATTGTTTTACCTTGTGCTTGGTAGATTACGGAAGATACTGCCCTCAAAGAAGAAAGATAATATTAGCTGAATGAATCATAATTGCCTGCAGCACTCTAAGCAGATGGAATTTGATGTCAAAATCTCTATAAAAATGTCTCCACATTTCAAAATAAGTGTTTCGTATTTTGTACCACAAAATGATCCTCAGCCTTTGTACAAACTAGGTAGGCATTTATAATTCTATTACTTTGTGTTTAAAGCGTACAGTTCTTCCAAACAGTCCCATATTTTTTTTCTACTAGATAGGGGGGAAAAAAATCTTTAAAAAAGGGCCACTGTTTTACACTGTAGATCAACATGAGATCTCACCTCTTTTTTTTTTTTTTTTTTCTCACTCTCCCTTCCACCTAAGAAATAGAGTTTCATTCTCCGGCTGGTACCAACCTGGTTTTTCACACTTCCTTAGGTATCTTATCCTTTTTACATTGCTGAGGACCTTCAGTTTTCCCGCTCTACAGCCTGCAAGTTTTGTACCTCTTCAAGCCATCTGCCGTGACAGTGTTTTCCCCGTATTTTTCTCATGCTTTTGTTTTGCCGCTGTTATTCCCATGGCCTTGCTCCCACAAGCTCGGTGGTGCTGCAACTTAAGGAAGGCACTCACCATTAGTGTAAGAGTGACCCTTCTTTACTGCTGTTCTGCCTGCTGCCCAAGGTAACCCCTGCTTATACCAGTGGGGACAATAATATGCATCCAGAAAGGTCAGCAGCCAGGCAATGTGCAGTGCCTGCCCTGATGTAGTCAGCAATTGCGGCATCATAGGCAGGAACAATCAGCTGGGAGAGTGAGCAGTTCCTGACGGAAACTGTGTAGTTGCTAAAGGAAAAGTATTACAGGAAAGAATGGCCTCCTGCCTCAGAGAAAACACACAGGGAGGCTGTTTGTCTAGGAGTTCCTGGGCCTTGTTTTAGGAACTGTCCACAAGGAAGAGTTTTCCCTTTTTTTTCTCTCTCTTCCCTTTCTCTCTTTGTTATTTTTTTCTTTATGGCCCAAAGCATCTGTCACCATTAGAACTTACATAAATATGTAAATATATATATATATATGTATAAAAAAATACATATATAAGACAGAAGGATTCAACTCAGAAGTAATTAAAGAAGAACTGTGTTGTCCCCATCCACCAGAAGTTTCAGGCAAAATAGAGCATTCTTATGATATTAGTACAGTATTGGAAGTGTTGACAGTAAGCTCATACAATATATGAAGTAATTATGCATAATATAGTCACAATATTTCAACTTGTGTTGAAAAATTATCCAGGAAAATTACCCTTCTTCTAATAAGTATCAACTCCAAAGAAAAATTACAAACTGTTTTAATATAATACTAATAGCTGTAAATAAGAAAGCGCTATCTCTTCAAAAAACTTTCAGAGAAGATTTAATTGGAAAAGAAACAGTAATTAATAGACTCTTGTTAACCTAAAGAACTCTTCTTCAACAGAGGAATAGTTTCTGTTAATATTTTAGAAGAGATATTTCCAGAAAAAAAAAGAAAAAAATGGGGTTTGTTGTACAGGATAGCAACACTAATTTTTAAAAAGCAGTCGAGCTACATCAGCAGCAAACTCAGGTGGGAAGTCTCCACTGCATTTCCCACACCAAATGGTTCAAGAACTGCAAAATAATTAGAATAAAACCACAAAACCTTCTGTTTTTGAAATATATTAGATGTTTGAACACAGAGTGTATTCACTTGCATATTTATGAACAATAATCTGAGAGATTGATTCAAGGTATAAAAAGAAGAGGTAATGTATGTGAGTGTATTGTGAACAGATACTTTTGGCTTTGTTAAGAGGATGAGAAATTATTTTTCTTTAGAAGTATATGTGTGTTATTATCATTTCCATAATTCCCAACATTTTTGTCCATATTCCAAAACCTCCTGCTGCTGCTAAAGATAAAGGTAAGCTTCCAGCTTTCTTTTTCTTTTATTTAAACAAAGCATAAAACAAATGAGCCTCCTCTGGGAGGGAGGACAAAAATTCCTCCTTTCTAGTTAGCTGTCTTCTGCTGTAATCTGGCATTCTAATTCCAATTAATTGAACTGCGTTGTTTCCCATAGGCCAAGGAAATATTTTTATGTACATTTCATCATGTGTGACATTAAATTCCATGTTGTCATGATTGTAACTTCAGAGAAATTATGTTCCACTATTTTTATTGTGCTGCATTCTATTTACTCCTATAAGAGATCATGAGACTTCTGCTGTGATTTGCTTAGTGTTTGTTTATATATGCATCTAGGTGAAAACTTACATGTGGTGTTGGAGGTTCTTAGAACCTAGAAACCTGACTAATATTAGAAAGTGTTTTCTGACCTGCAGAGTGACATGACTAAACACATATTCTGTTAAAAAAGGTTCTGTCAAGGAATTCTAGGGTTTTTTTCCTTGAGTAGCATCAAATTCTTAACTTACTTTAAAAGCTGACCTTCAGTTCCCATCAGTTGCAGACAAGTTACTGATAGAAGATGAATACTGATGTTGTATAATTTTTGCATGCCAATAAAAAAGCGTCCAGTAATAACCAGATAAGATCAATGTCAAAGAACAGAAAGTAGCTTAAGATGATAGATCATGGGATATAATAATTTGCAATAAGCTATGGAATCATCTGTCTGATATGCTCCCTCAGGCTAAATGGCTGAACTGGAGCCCCTTAGATACGAATCAAGCCAAGAGATTCTCAGGTTGTAAAGACCATAAAGGAGCTCACATTCCTTTTCAGGTGCTAACATAAACATGTAATATTCAGGTAAAATCAGGATGATTGTGTTTCTTTAGAAAAATTTTGAAAATTAAGCATAGGTAGGACAATGTAGCAGAAATGTGTAATGCCATCAGGTGAATAATCAGCTGCTGTCCCCTACCATTTGGAAAAATATACCAGCCTATCTAAAATGAGCCTTGAATTTCTCTTCACAAGCAAATGTCTCTTTAATTAAAATTAATATGGAAATTGCTTGTGATACTGGTAAAAACAGTGTTATGACTACTTTGTGGATGTGCACTCCTTACTTCTATCAGAAACAAATTGCTCTAAGTAATGGCTATTGATAGCAAAACAAAACTAACAAACAAACGAAACCCAGAAATGCCCCAAACAAACAAACCAAAGAAAAAATCCAACACAAAACACCACCCCAAGATGCATACAGTTTAGATTTAATGGGTAAAATGGCAAGGAATTAAAAAAGGATACAATCACAGTTAAAATACAAAAAGTAAAAAAGTTAAGAACTTACACTACCAGACTTGACCAATGGTTTATATTTTTATATGTTTCCTCTCATTTCACCTCAACAGTGAGCAGCTACTAGCTTGATTAAAATTATGATAAAATAAAGATTGCATGCTTTTTTCCATGGGCAAAGCAAGAATGGCAACTCTTTTTATTTTTCATGACAAGCTGTCTTTCTCCTTCTGAAAGGGCAAAAAATTAAATAATCAAAGAGTATCATCTTTATTTAGAAGTGAGCTTGGACATTATGCATAAGTCAGCCATGTATTCACACCTGTGAAGCTGAAATTGCACAAAAGAAAAATGAAATCTGATTTTGTTTTTTTTTGGAGGTTATCCCTTCATTACTTGTGGGCGGGAGTTTAACTAAACCTAGGGCCAAAAAAGCCTCTTAATCTGTATTTATTTTTGGGTAACTAGCTGTACCTTCCTGCTTTAATCTTGTTCAACATTAAGTGTAGCTCAAAACAAAAAAATTCCTTATGCAGCTAAAATATTCATGTCCTGCAGGAAAGCAGGGCTTTTCTATTAATATTACCAATAAAAGAAAAATGACTGCCTATTGGACTTTGCATTGAAATGGAGTGGTTACACTTTGCATCAGTCTCTGTCATCTCTAGCTAGTGGTGTGTGTACTCCTACTCTTTTTCATCACAAACTCAAATGAGTTCACCTATATGGTGTTTTGTCAATATTCTGTTTGATTTTGTACTGGAAGGGAACTGGCAGCTTGATACGATCACTTGCAGTCAAGAGGAATTTCATTTGTTCCTCATCACCTCTCAGCTAGTAAATTGAGATTGATAGCTAATATTTTGGTTTGATTCATGATGGTTATAATGCAGAAATCTATATGGCATTTAGGAAAAAAGTTTCAGTTTGACTTCTGGGGGACATTCCAGACTTGATTAGAATATACAGTATAGATACAGCCAGGAAAACCGGCACTTTGGTGGACCCTTAAACTAGGGTTCAGTGATGGCAAGGGGAATCACCTCTGTGAACACGGGGATGGAAATTTAGGAAGAACAGCAACATCTAGTGAAGGTATTTGAAATGTTGGAGTATAAAGCAATAGCCAGGTATATATGCTTGCTTTCATATATACTGCCAAATTTTAATGCACACTACTTCACTAGTAAAAGGAAATATTCAGTGGTTATTTCCTAAGAGCCTTTTTATGTAAAAAGAAAAAGACACCTTTTCTAAGTTTCTTTTATTTCTTTAATCAGAAGTTTCACAGTAGAGCAGGATACCAGATTTATCTGTCTCTTTATTTCTTCTCACCATAAGGCTTCACTAAATCATTCTAAGGGAGTCTAAAATCTACAAATACCTCTATTTTACTCAAAAAAATTTTGTTAGGAAGAAATTGCCAGATTGGTGTTTTAATGTGTTCATCTTGTTAGAGACTTTGTACTGTAGACAGAAATTGTTTTCTCTAGTTGCAAAGCACTCTTCCTTCAGAGCTAACAAATCACGTTAAAAAGTGAACTCATCATAATAGGCATAGTTTGTCAGTTGTTTGCCTTCTGCAAATTCTCTTCAATACATTTTAATTACATGTTTATGGTAACATTTATATGATTTAACACAAAACTACTTTAGTGGTGATTAGCATCCCATGCAGGAAAGTATTTTTCTGCAGACTGATTCTACCCTTTGTTATTTATTGAGAATTGACCTTGACAAGGAGGCTTGGATGGGCCTGATATCATCTTGAATGAGAATTGCTGCCAGGCAACCCATCATTCCTCTCCAGGGTGAGTGAGATGCTACAATATTATGAGGGCTCTACTGACTGCTGTGAACAAGCTAGGAGTAGATATATCCATTGGATAATGATAGATAACATTTAGGACCTTCAACAAATGAAAAACAAAGCCTGGAGAGATGAGATAGAAAGAGAAAAAAATCTTTTGTCTTTCTGGGGACTTCATTTGGCCCATGACCAAATCTAAGAATTCATTTACATCTTAATGGCAATACATGCCTGCAGATTTATCAAAGTTAGAGTTAAAATAATAGCAGATGTCATAGTTAAAAACTAAGAGATGATTTTTTTCAATCCTTATTTCTAACTTATTGGTATAAAAGGAAATTAACGCCTAAGAATTAATAGTGGCGTTAATTAGGAAAAATTGAAAAGTAATATTTGCAATTCAAACAAAATTGACTGAACTTGTAAAAACCTCCAGTTTAATTGTGAATATTATTTGCAAGCCATATCTGCTGTACACAACAATAGATCATTTGACCGATCCAATACATCCTATATATATAAATATATATAAAAATCACTCCATACAAATGAATATGCTACAAATGAAAGTGCATAAGTAATCTATGTGATGAGATTTCTAATTTCAATTAGAAAATAATTAATGTGTATGCATAATGCAGTGTATTAGAGTACATTTGGTGTTACCACTAAACTATATCCAGACTGTAGATCTTGATTCTCTATATTCCACTATACAAAATCAACTTCAAAACCCCTCTGTTTTCTCCACTCTGAAAGAAGAAATGGAAAAAGAACTTCAGCAAATAAAGTGTGGGTACATTTTATTGCCAGCACTTTTTCTAAAAAGTTTGTATACATCTACTTATAGTACAGACCACTTATAGCATCAGAGAAAATTTTAGCTCTTGAGAGCAGAGTAGCTGAATTGAAGAGGTTCACTGACTAAATTTAAGAACACCCTTGAGCAGATTATTCGCAAAAAGCAAACAATCCCCTGTGCTGAGAAAAGCAGCAGAGCTTCGTGGAGTTCTTTAGAAACATCACACAGCAGAATCAAAGTCTAGACAGCAGTCCTGTTTTTCTGGGAGGACACCAACCTGAAAGAAAGGGGAAAAGAAAATCAGAGTTTCCTTCCAGATTAAAAGATGGCCATTTAACCTCTTGCACTGAGCAAATCTCTTTAGAATCAGAAACCAAATCTCTAAAGCAGTACTTCAGCAGCAGAAGATGCTTTTTCAATCCAATCAACAACCTCTCCTCCCAGAGAATACTCTATAGTGATTTGTCTGTTGATTATGGAAGAGCCTGAACTCTTAGGGAGTCTGGCTCCACCCTGGAAAGGTCTGGAGAAAAGCCAGCAACCACAGGTTACCTGGGTACTGCTGACAGAGAGGAGCAAGAGAAAGGATCGAAAACAAGCAAAAATCAGGCAGTAACTGTTAAGATTATGATGGGCTAGTACCTGAAGTTGCAAAAATCTTTTAAAGGTATGCTTTCATAAGATGCTTTTTCACTCCTTTTATTTTTTTACATGAGGTTTATGTAAAGCTACAAGCTACAAGAAGTAGCTTCTACTTCTAAATTCTACAATTTTGAAGGCTGTGAAAAATGCATGTTTTCGTTACTTGTGTTCTTATAATTCTAGGTGAACAATTTGACTTAGACCATTTTCTTGTCAAGACCACTTTGTGTCTTGTTCTGTTTCTACAGCCGAAGAAAACCACAGTTGAATATTACTGAGTTTGTCTGCAAAGTTGCACTAATCTGACACAATGTTAAACTTCATAAGGTTTTAGAAAATTTTGCTTTCTGCTAATAGAAATATTTTTCCCAAAATGGGCTTGATAAGTTATTTCTAAATAAAATTTTAACCTAAATTTAATTTTAACCTAAATATCGCATTTAGGGTAAAATTAATTAATTTCTACTCAGGGTTATGTAGCACTTACCTAGGTATCTAGTCCTTGCTAAAGAGGAAGACATATTCTACAGACCTACACATTTGATGTATAATATAATTAACTTCGAAGTAAATATTTTCATATAAGTATGATTCACTTTGAAGTAAATACCTGGTATTAAAAATTATAGATCACTTTAATAAGTCGATGGCTTAATATTAAAAAAGTTGCAACATTTTGTTTTCTAGGCTTAGCGCCAAATCCAGTACATGCTGGAGTCTATTCTAGGAATGTTGGTTTTTTTTGTTGTTTTGTTTTTGGTTTTGGTTTTTTTGGGTTTTTTTCAGGGGTTTTTTTTTGTTTGTTTGTTTTGGGTTTTTGTTGTTGTTGGTTTTTTTGGGTTTTTTTGTTTTCTTTTTTATTAGACCGGGTATTACTGTCATGGGTGTTAGTCCTGATGTATCTTTTAAATTTGAACTTAAACACCACTTCACAAAGATGTAACAAGAATGATTTGATTTCTTCACTTGCTAATGTAAATATTTTGAAAGAGCTCCATTCTTGATCAAAATCTACTATTCATTTCCTAAGTGACGTTCCATACATCAAAGAAAATTAAAATGCTAATTGTGAATGTGATATATGCGTGTTTTAAAGAGTTTATAAGTATTTGAAAATTTAAATTATTTTTGTCACATTCTGATGCCACTTTATAATGGTCACAAACTGTATTCTGTCATTAAGAAAAGGGAACTCGCAGTTTTAACAGAACTAGACTAAATAGACACGTTTTTAAAAAAGCATGTTTGTGCCTGCTGCATTCATGATTGAATGTGTAAGTACCTTTTTATGTCCAGCTTTTAGTCTTAATTCTATATAATAGTATAATTCATCCTATATGTACAGAAACATAATTCTCCCATAGGGATTCAATGACAGAAGAGTCAAATATCATAGTGTGAATAGCATTGTTTTACACTGGTTTGTAATTTGAAGTCACAATGCCATTTAACATGTGGAGAAGTGATCAGCAGAGCATAACTTAAGCACTTGTAAAATGAATGATACACTGAGGACAAAATGTCTTCTATTAATTTTAATGTTGTCTATTACTAGAGTCAATATAAAAAAATATTTTAGCAAAAGTTTAAGTCTAAGTACCATGTTAATAAGGTAAGTCATCCATGGGACTTTAAAAATTCTTCATTAAAATGAACAGCTCTCACACTTTCACTCTATTCATTTCACATCCAACATCCCCATCTAATTTATGAAAGTCACAATTTCAAGTATGCCACTTGAGAAGTGAGCTTAATGATTAGCATTCTTTAGATGCATAAAATGAGAAGAAAAATGTGAACAATCACACTGACAAGTGCCATTTTCAGAAAATTTAAGGAAAAGTCTGTAGCACAAAAAAAGGCCAAGCGTGAAGTTTGCCTATTGTTTTGTCCACAATTTTCTCAGTTAGAAAGCACTAGCTCACAGTAATGAAATCTGAGTCACACACACACACGTGCACCCTCCCCTCCTCAGCTTTCAAGAGAGTGCTGAGCAACATTAATATAGAGGTCAGTTATTTTGCATCATTATATTTTTAATTACTGTTCTCTGAAATTTTTTCAAAAGCCTAGATACAAAGATCTTTAAACTACTAGCTTTTGAGGCTTCAGTATATTGAAGACACAGACAGAGTATTGAATTATATTGAAAAAACCAACCAAAAACTACTACAAATCTAAATATCTGAATAGTAGTGATAATGGTTAGAAATAGTTCATGTTTGTTGCTAAAAAAATCTTACTTCTATTTAATCTTCAAAGCAATCCAAATCAAAATTATACGATGAGCTAGGATAGACTTAATAGATGGATATCTGATCTGTTCTGAAAAACTCTCCAGAGACAATTCAGTGTGGTATTTTCCTTCCTCTGAGCTTTCTGTAGTGTCTTAGTATGTATGCATATACAGGAACATGTAGAAATTGGAGCAAACTACTACAATTTTCTATTCTTACCCAAGAATATTTTATGGTCTTTAGAATTTTTTCCCTGAATGTTTTTATTGTTCTTAGTCCATTTTTTAAAAGGATTTTAAAAGCTACTTTCATCTACATTCAAAAAAAATGAAAGGATTTTAGCCATGCACAGCATCAGGTGAAGAGTTAGGAAATGAGAAGGCAAATATTAAATCTCTGGTGTCCCCTACTATCTTGCAACTCCAACCCCTGCCCCCCCCCCCCAATAATATTTTATCATTCACAATCCTCCAGCTTCTAATACCTGCTCTCTTTTCAAGTAATTCACCTACTTATTTTTTCCTAAAGTTACAGATATATTAGCTTAAAGAAAATTTTGGAGTTCATTAAGTCCATTCTCCAACTCAAACAAGCACTGCACTAACACTACATCAAGTCAGACAAGGCTGTATTTAACTGAGTAACTGAGTCGTAAAAATCACTTAGGACAGAGAATCTGCTGCCTCTCTGGATAGCCTCTCTTGGCAGTGAATTACCCTTTTGGTAAAAACAGATTTCCTGCTGGCTAAACTGAAGATCTCTTTCATTATTCCTCGCACTATTTTCTTCTGCCAGACTGTACTTGTTCCTCCTTAGACTCTAATTTCTTTCACTTTTGACAAGATCATCTTCTCATCTCAGAACTGTCTCTGTTGTGACTCAATGTATTCACTTATGGCTGTGGATGCAAAATTTTTCCCACTCCTGTTCTGGCATATTTCAGTGATTCTTCTAAGATCAATCCCTAAAGACAAAAAGACAAATTCCATCTATAATTCTTCAGATAAAAGTAAGTTGTATGAAGCTTCTTCGACGAAGCTGATCTATGAGGACTTCTCTAATAATTCGCAAGGAAAATAATTTTCCCTATCAGTTAAGTGACTTGCACTGTTCCAGGAATCTCTGTTACCATAGTTTATCACTGGCAAAGGTATTCCATTATAATATGACAGGAAATGAGTAGTTCACAAGAATTTGTGACCTTCTGAAGGCCAGTTCTTCATGCCTACAAATACAAGATACATTTTTGCAAGTGTTTTTTCCTCCATATTGGATGTTTAAGAATAGATACTTTAAAAGCTTGAGAGATCCTACTGCATTTATTTCTACCAGAGACCAGGAAAGAAGGTTTCAGTGATGCTAGATTTCCTCTTTTTAATGACACAGGAATGTTATTTATTATAGATTCTCCAAAACTTTCTTGGTCCTGCTGTCTGTACTGCTTACAGTTGTAAGCTTCATTTTATATGATCAAGGTTTGATCTCCATGTTAAAGCTGTCATTTCACTACTCAGATGAACAGACTTGTAATTTTTTTTAGCTCAGAACTGTTGTTTCTCTCTTCAGAGTTTTTACCATAAAGAGAATCCCATTTGGATCTCTGAGTATTGAGGAGCTTTAGCTCTAGGGCTGGTGGTACTTCCTTTTAATGAAGATATTCCTGCATTAATCTCAGAAGCACAGCTATTTGCATTCCCCAGCTTCTCTGTTCCTTTCCTTACACTGCAAAATTTCCTGATTCATAAAAAACCATACCTGCTAGTCCAAATATCTGTTATCCACCTGGCAACCTTAATCACAGTATTAGTGAAACACTGTTCAGAAAGAACCTGCAAATTAACAGCAACAACAAAAAAAAGTCTGAGTTGGTGATATCTGGAAGGGGGGTGAGCAACTGGTGGTTGCACCCTCAGCAAATTTGCAGATGACACTAAGCTGAGTGGTGCAGTTGACACACCTGAAGGGTGGGATGCCGTCCAGAGGGACCTGGACAAGCTCTAGAAGCAGATGTATGGGAATTTCATGAGGTTTAACAAGACCAAGTGCAAGGTACTGCACCTGGGTCAAGGCAACCCCAGGTACCAACCCAGGCTGGGGATGAACAGATCCAGAGCAGCCTTCCTGGGAAGGACTTGGGGGTGCTGATGGATGAGAGGCTGGACATGACCCAGCCATGTGCACTCACAGCCCAGAGAGACAAACGTGTCCTGGGCTGAATCCAAAGCAGTGTGGGCAGCAGGGCCAGGGAGGGGATTCTGTTCCTCTGCTCTGCCCTGGTGAGACCCCACCTGCAGTGCTGCATCAGCTGCAATGCAGCTCTGGGGTCCTCAGCATAGGAAGGACATGGACCTGTTGGAGCGAGCCCAGAGAGGGCCAACAAGCTGATCAAAGAAATGGAGCCTCTCCTATGAGAAAAGTCAAAGAGAACTGAGATTGTTCCACCTGGAAAAGGAAAGGTTTTGGGGTGACCTAATCGTGGCCTTCCAGTACCTGAAGGGAACCTACAAGAAACATGGAGAGGGACTCGTTACAAGGACAAGGGGACAAGGGGCCAGTGCCAGGACCAGGGGGAAAACAAGGGTAAAGAATTTCTCCCTAATATCTAATCTAAACCTACTTTCTTTTAGTTTTTTTTTATTGAGAGGGTGGTGATGCTGCCCCATTCCTGGAAATGTTCAAGGCCAGGTTGGATGAAATCTAAGCAAACAGATCTACTGAGACGTGTCCCTGACCAAGGAAGGTGTTTGGAACTACACAATGTTTAAGGTCTCTTCCAACCCAAACCATTCTATGATTCTATGATTGTGGTGGAGTAGTGATATTTGACACTACACTTAATCTTGTAACTGACACTAAACTTATAAAGCAAGTCATGCACGACCATGTAACTTAACTTTCAATAAATTCATACTTTAAAATAAAGGTCAATTTCACAAACACTCTTATATGAAAATATAATGTGGTTGAAATTTATGAAGAAAAACTGTAAACACAAAACCGCTGAAATGAAAGTAGGAGAGAACTTTATTTTAAAGCGCTTTTATTCATAAAATATACATATTAATCTCAGGCACCATCATAACATCTGAATCTGGAATTTGAAAAACTGAGGCAAATGTGGGGTCAATACCCTTCCAAGTGCATTGTATGCACAGTATGAATACAAACAGACTAGAGAGGAAGAGAAGATTTAGAGACAGAACCTAAAAAATATTTGGGGTCATCACTCCTACAGTGCAATAAGGTTTTTTAAGTTCTCTGGAACTTTCCTGAGGCAAATAGGCAAAATATGTTCCGTTAATTTGGTTAGTGATTTAATCTGGAGGCTCTGAAAATTTGATACAATACTTAAGAAACAGACTCTTTTACTTTATTTGAAGGCTGCCTCTATCATTGAAGACTTTAGCTTTCACTTCTTTTAGCAGTTATCCTGAGAGCTGAAATACTTTTAATCACTAAATTACTAAAAATATGTGTTTGCTTAATCTTAATGTAAAAAGGTTAAAATTTTTGGTTCACAAGAAAGTGCTGCCAATGAAAATATAAAAATAAATTTGTAGCAGTTTTTTTTAGAACCAATCTGAATTCTCCCTTGAGACAATAAATGTGGTTTATTTTTCAAATTTTTTTTTTTTTTTTTTATAAAATACCCTCAAAGCAGTATGGTCAAAAGGAATATAAAATTTTCATGTCATCGTCAACATTACACTTAATTTTTTCCAATAAAAGTAAAGTTGACACAATGTTTCTAGAAGTATATAATGAATAAGCTGATCAAATCCATTTTTTTCAGAGCCTTGACTTATTTATTTTTTAGTAGTTTAACAGTGATGATTTCACAAGCTCATTGGTGCCTTTTAAGTATACCAATCCTGATCTTGTAAAATTCAAGTAAACTCAGGTTGCCAAGAAAAGCTGTGGATGTCCCATCCCTGAAAGTGTTCAAGGCCAGGTTGGATGGGGCTTTGAACAACCTGGTTTGGTGGAAGACGTCCCTGGCACAAAAGTGGGGGTTGGAAAAATATGATTTTAAGGTACCTTCCAACCCAAATCATAGATTCAATGGTTCTATGATTTTATGTGATTTTGAGGGAAATAAAAGTCCTAGTAAATTTCTACTGTCCACCAAAGGCCACAGAAATATCAGATCTGTCCTTTGTGGTGTATCTCGAGAACCTTGAATGTCCATGATTTTATCTTTGAATAAAAAGTTGCAAAAACACTTCAATACCATGTTATCCAACAGACTTATTACTACAAAATTACTAAAACTGAAAAGAAGAAAGTAACACAGAAAATCACAGGTAAGGAAAAAGAGAATACATTCTCAGGAGTATGACCATGTGATCTTGCTATTATGAAGCAGCGGTAATGTGTGCTTTAAATTGAATATCTATGTATGTCCAGTTTGTACAGTTGGAGGAAGGATTTCATGGGTTTTGAAGATTTGCTTTTGCTAGAGGCTTTAATGACATTTTCTTGTATATTTAAATATTCAGGTGAACTGGTCTCTGCTTGTGGCTGACTTGGCAGAACCCAGATATATGGCATGTTAGGCATCTAGAATATCAAAAATGAGGAATTCTCGTGGCATCACCTCATCTGATGAGAATATTTACTCAGTTTTTGCCTTGTGTCAAAGCAGAAGATTCCCCAAGACAAATGACTCAGCTCATCTAGGTGACTAGACTGACTTGACAGAATCCTTATGAAAGTTCTTCAGTTCACTATCTTTGGGATGACATCAGGATGGAAATCATAAAGTTTCTGAGGCAGATGGAGGGAAACAGAGATCAGACAGATGATTCTGCTTTATTGTTCATAGTCTATGGTTGTTCTAAAGAAACACAGTTAATCTTATTCTGTGATCTAACTGCAACCGTGGGAAGATAGGACATTCTGTCCAAAAGGGATATCCCAGTATTTTCTCAGCATACTTTTTGGTGCATTTTATAAAGTGTGTTTCCCTGCAAAGTGAAGGTAGGGACAAAAAGGAAGTTCACATTCTCATCAACTTCTTTAAAGCTTCCTCTGTGAAAGAAGAATCTAACCTAGTCTAAAAAGTATTGTGCTAGCTAATTAAATTCCCTGACTTTCAAGAAAACCACTCATTAAAGATATAAGATACCAGACTAAAACTCTACCAAATTTTTTAATGTAAACTTAGTCGAGGAGAGTTTGCACATACAATGGCTTGCCTTGTACAGAGAAGCTGAAGAAACAAGTTGCAAACCTTCAGTACATTGAGAATTATAATCTCCACTGTACTTGACCCTGTTGCTAGGGAACACAGAAGAATTTCTAAGGTTCTGTAAATGCACAATGATGTGGGGATGGGCAAGGCAGTCAAGAAAGAATCTGACTGATTTGTAGACCCGACCACACATTAGTCACATATGTTGCCATATACTTATGGTACATATATACCATTGAAGCACACCAAAACCATCTTGGGCACATAAATATCAAATAAACAAAATCTGTAACTTAACGAGCTGAAAAGGGATTTTTAACATGGAGCAAATGGAGCAACAACAGGACAATGAAGTCAAAGGGACCTTCCGTAACTTTAGACAGAAATTTACCAAGGAAAGTCAGCCAGAACAACTGGATACCTTAGGCTACCTCAAGTAATCCTTCTTCATTTGAAATAGGTGAAATGAACACTTAGAATTCTTTTAAGAGGGTGGATTTCCAAGTTAACTGCATTAAACGTCATATGTGGTATTGGTGGGGTAAGAGGAATGCTATACACTTGTAAATTATGTAGGCTGCTTATGTTCCTTTAAGGCAAATATCTAAGCATTCCTTAAGAGCAAGGTTACTACTTGAAAGAGTTCAGGGAAACCGAAATTTTTATGAACCACAGGTTTGCAGATATCACCATAGAATCATCCCTTTAAGAATCCACTTTAATCTTAAAAGACACTATCTTCTTCAAGGGAAAATCCAGACCTAGATGAGAAAAAGTCAATTTTCAGATATTACTGTCTCCTTGACCACATAGGGGATGATGACAACAATATACAAAAGAGGTCAGGGATTCTTTGAGATTAGGGCATACAAGAGAAATGGTAGACTTGACTAACCTTATTTAAACTAGGGAAAGATCACAGAAGGTCTCACAAATGGTAGGGTAATTTTTTATTTGGTCCTTAACAGCAAAAGACATGGTTCTAAATGCTTGAGGAGGATTTATTTACAGTGATTGATTTTTGTTATTCAGTATTTATAGAATCACAGAATGACCTGAGATCATCTACGATCTAAGATAATTTCAGATCTAAGATGACCTGAAAATCATCTACAGCCACCCGCTGGCTCTGCATTGGGCATCCCCAAGAGTCACACCATGTGCCTGAGAGCATTGTTCAAATGCTTCTTGAACTCTGTCAGATCTGTGCCATGACCTCTTCCCTGTGGAGCCTTTTCCAGTGCCTGATCGCTGTCTGGGTGAAAAAACTCTCCATAATATTCAACCTAAGCCTCTCCTGACACAACTTCAGGCCATTCCCTTGTGTTGTGCCACTGATCACTAGAGGGAAGGAATCAGTGCCTGCCTTTCCGCTTCCCCTCATGAGAAAGTTGTAGACCACCATGAGACCTCTCCTCAGTCTCCTCTTTTCCAGGCTGGACAAGCCAAGTGACCTCAGCCTCAAATGGCTTCCTCTAGGCCCTTCACCATATCTGTAGCCCTTTTCTGTAGGAGCAAAAGCAGACATTCACCACAGTTGCAGTCAATCTAAAAAGGTGACTAATATGAAAAAGAACAAGATTCTTGAAAAGAAGGTAAAAGAAAAAGACAGGAGGCGTAAGTTTTCGCAGGCAGCATGGAAGCTACCTGAGGACCACATTGGAAACAAAAAGTGTATGTGCGCTAATTATCAGAGAAGATTTCAGAGCACAACTTAACACCATGGTTAGAGACTCTGTTAAACATTATGGTAAAAAGAATCACCGGAAGTGACATTGCATCCTTAAAAAAAAAAGAGGAATAGTGTTCCAATAAATGACCTAGGGAGAGCAAGTCAATCTAGGAAGGTAAGTGTGCTAGTGCAACAAAGCACAGCAAAATGTTATTTTACTAAACAGCTAGTAAAAGATACGAAAATCAACAACTAAGCTCTCTTCAGAATTGGAAGCAGGAAAAAGTCTTCAGGGGCAAAGTGATTCAGGCAGAAGACAATACAGGTCATGATTGGTAATGGTTTATTTACCAGCTATTTTCTATATCCTGAACAAAAAGGCATATACTAGGTTTTTTCCTAAATCTCAGCTCTTAAATCAGGGTTTGGACTTTCATAGATTAACAAGTAAATGCTGACAGCCACATTCATTCCTTCTTACTCCTGTGTTTAAGTTGCCCATGCAATAAAGAGGTATTTAAAAATATGTCCTCATATGACTTCCATGACCCTGCCCCTGTGTAATCACTGCTAACTTTTTCTGTACCAGTATTCCAAACTGGAATATTGGTACAGAAGGACATGTAGGCTCAGATGTCTGTAGGCATGACCCATACTATTCAGAGTATCATCAAAGAGACAGTCAGAGGAAGGGTCTGTGGAACACCAAATCCCTCTGCATGGCTATATGTTTGAAAGCAAAGTGGCCTTTCATATGTTAGAGAAGGTGAAAGCCATATAATTGCTAGATGGCATATGAGCAGAGCATGCGGTGTGCTCAGTTGTTTTTCACTGTATTGCCTTAAAAACCATGTCATTCAGTGACAAGTTTATTCTATTTTTCATAGTTATTTTAATTAGAAATATTCTTAATTTTTCTAGTTAGAATGGGTGATATTATCTTAAAACACCAGTTCAGGTTTTCAATAATTAAAACCTACAGATTATGACAGGCAAAAGCATTTAAAAATCTGAATCTACAACTTCTTTTCTGTGTGCATACCATGCAAACACACACACACACACACACACACACACAGAGGCACACATTTTGAAACCATGTAGAAATGATACTTGCATATTTTTCTAGCCTGCAGGGAAAATCGTTATAGCTTTTATCACTGAGGGCATGAAAAATTCAACATTAAATCATTTTGAATTAATGGGAATTTTTTTCTCTTAGGGCAGAAATAATTCCGTGTGGTACCTCCTGGAAGCCAAATAAGACGGTTTCAGCCTCTTGGGAGGAGATACAACAGCTTCATAGAAGAAGCCTTTCTACTGACTTTCATTTAATTCCCAGTAGGTGTTTCATTTTCTCTTAAAGACTTAGTCATTATTTTTCCTTTTTATTCAGAACAAACATATTTCTCTTCAATTGCAATAAAAAGGATCAAAACTCAAAGAGCTTACTTTTTCATAAAATACATGACACACATTTTCTCTCTGGAAGCAGACTTCTGATTCATCTGAACGATGAACTAATACTGATGAATGAAAGGGAAGAATTAAATGTGTGCTTCTGCGGTATCCAATGAGAAAAAGAAATGTTGAAAGATAAATATATGGATAAGAAAAAATTCAATTTACAACCTAGCTTATCTGTTTTGACACTTAACATTCCACAGATTAGAGTACCAAGTGAAAAAAAATCAAATCTAAAATGGAAGCAGAATTGTTACATCTTTATCTTTTCAAAATTCAAAGGAATGTGAAGTGTTTCATAGGAGAGACATTAACATTATGAAGGGAGCAGGAGAGGGAAGAGAAAAAAATCCATGAATTCTACCAGACAGATGCAAGTAGAAGCTTGCAGAAAGAAAGAGAGAACATGAATCTCTCAAGTAGAGGTACTGTAGAAAGATAAAGACAGTGAACCTCTAAAATCAAAATTCACCTTCTCAACAACATTAAGTACATTAATTAGGTTATGAGATTTCAGATAAACATATTACAAACTTAAGTTTTAAAAACCATTTATTCATAGAAGCTCCTAAATCATTAAGTTTCTGTATGAGTATGTAGAGTCATCTTCCATGTCCTTCTTCATCAGCAAAAGCTGTACAAGCTACCCATTATTTTCTACATAGATTTTTGATACCAAATTTATATCCTATTCTACATTTCTCAAGAAACAATATTAACATAGTATTTTACATTCTCTCATTGTAAGAATAAGAGCATATACAGAAAAGTATTTTTGCAATCCCTGGTTTGGTGGTTTTTTTTCCTTTCAAGTAGAAGGCAAGAAAAATCAATGTAGCTAAGCCAAAGATAAGAATGCATATACTCTAGAACTGCTGTAAAAATTTTCTGTGGAGAGCACCTGACATGAGAAAAATGCATCTAGATGGAGAAAGGTGCATACAGGTCTGCAATCAGCAACCAGTTCAAGCTCATGAAAAACTGAGAAGAAGAACCACAGGAATTTCAAGGGCTGCTGCTAAGAAATTTGAGCTAAATAGTTAATTATGATGTTTATTATATAGATGACTTAAGAGAAACTACAAGATTATTTCTCATTATAGCTTTAGGCAATTTGTGAGATCTTCTCCTGAATCACAAACTACTTTTGTTTCTTGGGCAAGTGTTTTTTCCTGATGTATGCAGAGAAATAATATTCAGACCTAGTAACAAGCCATATAAATTTATACCGCAAACAGATATTAGATTGTAGAGTGCAGTATGAAACAAACACACTGCAGATAATCTATTCATCTTATACTGACTTTTCAGGAATAGAAAAGAACCAAAGAAGAAAAAGGAAAAAAGAAAAAAAAAGAAAAGGAAAGGAAAAAGAGAAAAAAAGAGAAAAAGAGAAAATGAGAAAAAGAGAATAAGAGAAAAGAGAAAAAGAGAAAAAGATAAAATGCTAGTTTTGAAAAAGTACTGAAAGACTTACCAGGTAAGAATATCCTGATCTCCAAAATGTTTCTGTAGTTTGTGTAAAACTCTGGAAATTATGAACCCGTCTACTACCAGTGATAATAGTATTTTGCTGTGGTTTTCATATTTCGTCAAATCTAGCTGTTAAGCAACCCAAAGACAACTGTGATTTGAAATTTTTGTATGTACATGCTTGTGATAAACTTTATAAATTGAAAGTAAAATAACTTGGGGGGGCGGGGGGTTGTGGGTTTTTTCCCTAAATGAGCTTCTGTTTAACATTTTTTATGTTAGACAACTTAATATGGCATGGAGAATATTGCCGCTCATTTTTCTCCAATTTGATAGTCTGTTCTCTAAATCAAGAATGCCAGCTTCCACATTTTTATTCTCCTTAACATATTCTACCTTCAATAACAAGTGGATGACTACACAAAATTGTAAAACAGGCAGTATTTTTCACCAAATTTCAAGTGACAGCTTATGACTGAAAGAAAAAGTATTTCACAGCTGCAAATGCTGATTAAAGAAAGTACTAACAACATTTTTGCTTATATCTTAATTTATTTAGAACTTTGACTACCCTTTGAAGTCAGAAGGAAATGAAAGTAAAAACATATTACCAATTCTTATTCAAAATTAACAGTTATCTCCCTCTTCACTTTAAAAAAAAAAGCTTTTTACGAAAACACATTCACTGATTCTATCCCAGGGAACATGAAATTCCAGAGTTACCTGTGCCATGATACATGAATTAAAATGGTGGTGTTAAGCAAGTGTAATCTACCAAATACTGCCCTTCTACCAGATAGTTAACTCAAGATCTACGTTTCTTCAAAGAGAAGTTCAGGGAAAAAAAACAAACAAGCAACTCAATCTACCTAAATTACCTAAGTTTCTTTATAAATTGTAAGAAATTATGTTTATCTTTGCCTATTAAATTACTGCCAGCTACTTGCTATTGGGAAAAAATGTGTTTGTTTATAAATGCCCCAAATACAGTAATTAATACTTATACAGAAGATACATACTCTTATATAATAAGGAACTACTGTTCTTTCCCTTTCTTTAATATAGATACCATGTTATGACAGCACCAAGGTTTAACATGACTCTGAAATAAGCATTTCCATGTTTCTTTTATCCATTCTCACTCTGCTGTATGGAAAATCCTTTTTGTCACAATGCAGCAATCTTCCATAAGTTTCTTCTTCTGCTGAAAGTCTCAGTTCTATCCACAATAATTAATCCATCAAAATACAGAAAACTTGTTTTCCTGAGACACGAAATGAAAAACACCTAAAAAAAAAATTCCGAAACCCAAAAACCCCTAAACGGTAAATGTGTTTTGTATTTTAGAATCTTACTGCCTAAATCTGATTCCAGGAGGGATTAGAATATTAATAATAGGCGTGCCCAATTTTAAATTTTAATCGGTATAAAAGATATTAGTTAAATGAATATGTGGCTTCTAATTCCTGGAAAAAAGTATATACACTGATCTTAATATAGGCTTTCTTTTATGAGAAACAATTTCAGAATATATAGAAGAGGAAAATGCAAGCTTTCAAATAAGATAGATAGTCAAAATAATAACTGCACAACCCTTCCTGTTTTGATGGTCATGTATTCCTACTCGTCACTAGTAAGAGGTTGATTTTATTACAAGTCAAATGTTGGGACACCTTCTACTAGAAGAAAATGAATGCCTTCTAACTTCTATGTCACTGAACTGATAAATAAATAAAAGTCTAGCCTCTAGTTTCACACATAAAATGCAAAAATTTCAAAGTGTAACTATACAGCATGCAGAGGTCGTATCACTGGGTACTCATTAGAGAGATAAAAGCTAGAATCATTCTACTTGGGGTACATTTATACTGTAGAAATCTACTGATTTAAGGTTGTTCTATATACATCAAGGAAAATAAATTCTACTTACATGTTAATTACTGAATAATTAATTCTTCAATATGTAGGATAATAAATTGCCTTTTTAACAAAATCTCTATAGATCAGCATAATTTAGAAAAATTCCTTCTCCCTAGACAAATAGTAGATAAAATAAATTTTTTGAGAAATTAGTCCAAGAAAGTGGAAGTTAATTATTTTCCAATAGCTCATCGCACCGTGTACACTGAACTTACATTACAATACAAAATATGAGCATTGACTTTAAAAAGGAAATATTTGAAGTTGCTAAGCAACAGTCTCTTTGTTTATCATATTGGTTTTGAAATGAAAGCAATGGAAGCATAAAACAAAGCAAACAAATGTACAAGAATATAATCTATTTCATAGTCAATATAAGAAAAAAGCTTTTGCTTACAGAATATAATAAATATTCTTGCAACAACTTGATCTGTGTTTCAATGAACTTTTTCTCTATGCATTCTTACTGTTATTTTGACTTCCGTTTCAAAACATTAGTAAAAAGACCTAACTAAGTAAGAAATAAGAAACTACGGAACAGGTTAATTATTGAGCACAATTTCAATTGAGGAAAATGTTCACACAGAGAGATTATTCTATACCTGAATTGGGACACACACTGATAGAAACATGAAATATTAATTTATAATAAAAATATCTAAGCATATAGTCTTGATTATCCAGATGTATTTATTTAATCTCTTTTTAAATCATATGTTTATTTTTAATAAAAGTTTTTTGAACATTGCGTCTTATAAAACAGGTGATCAAAACCAAGTTGGATGGGGTTTTGAGCAACCTCATCTAGTGGGTGGTCTCCCTGTCCATGGTGGGACTGTTTGAACTAGATGATGTTTAAGGTCCCTTGCCACCCACAGTATTCTATGAATCTATGAAGTAAGCGTGGGATTTATTCTTCCTGTTTCAGAACCACTCAGGTTACAAAAAAGCCAAGTTAGTGACTGTGAATTGAGAGATTGCCTAGAGCTCTTCATTTGTGGAGCAGTGGTAGCCTCAGTGAAGGCATAGCTGCTTCCTAAACATGTTGAGGCAATTGCTGAAGCTTAACCATTATCCCTCTGAAAAACTTCTTGTGCCAAATCCCGTGCAGCGAGTGAAGGGAAACGGACCCATACCCTCTGTGAAAAGGAGTGTCCTGTCCTCATGATGATTCTCAGCTGGAGAAGTGCCACCAGCCCCAGTCTGACTCAGTGTTCAAAGCCTGAAATTGAATTGCCTAACATGTCTGCCCCACCACTGTCTGCATTTTCTCTGTTTATGTCATCCTTTTAGCTCTTAAAACGATCTGTGGTGCTCTTTTACAGCTTTCAGTTTTTTCACAGTGTAAGTAAATGAGGTCAAGACTTTCTGTAAATGAGACAGATGACCAGCTAGGACAGGTGACATTGGCCACCTTCTAATGTTCCTAACTGCAGTCATGGGGCTGACATTTTGTACCTCTCGTTGGATTTACTGCTGGAGTGGATAAGGCCTCAGTCACCCGGCAAAGAGAACTTCAGACTCAATAAATATATCATAGAATCATAAAATATGCTGAGCTGGAAGGGGCCCATCAAGATCATGCAGCCCAACACCTGAACCTGTGCAGGACACTCCAAGAGTCACACCGTGCACCTGAGAGTGTTGCTCAAATGCTTCTTGAACTCTGTCAGTCTTGGGGCTGTGACCACTGCCCTGGGGAGCTGTTACAGCGCTTGACCACCCTCTGTGGGAAGAACCTTTTCCTGTTATCTAACCTAAATGTCCCCTGACTCAGCTTCATGTTTTTTCCTCAAGTCCTGTCACTGGTCATGAGAGTGAAGAGATCAGTGCCTCTTCCTCCTCTTCCGCTTGGAAGGATGTTGGACACTGCAATGAGGTCTCCCCTAAGTCTCCTCTTCCCCAAGTGACTCCTCCTCATCCACTCCTCATAAGGCTTCCCCTCCAAACCCTTCACCATCTGGGCTGCCCTCCTTTGGATGCTCTCTAATAGTTTAATATCTTTTTTTATATTGCAGTTCCCAGGTGTCAGTGTTTCACTTTTCACTGTTAACTGAGACAGTGGATGTCAGGTTTTTTCCAGGGGTGTCAATGATAATCCTGAATGTGTGGAAAAAGCCTTCGTCTTCTATCAAGATTCTCAGACCTTCTTTGGTCAATAATCCCTTTTCAAGTACACTTGACTTTTACCTCAGTTGTTACAAATGTCACCACATGTATACAAACATAGACCTGCACTAGGGCAGTGGAAATGCTGGTGCTTCATTTTATCTCACATTCCTCTGACACTTTTATCCCAGATGATTTGGACTAGTCCTTCAAGTTAAACTTCTGAAAGCATTCATTCTTTTGGAGTATATTTGTGTTATAAAAAATGGAAAATGTTATGATGAGACTTTTTCCCACAAACAAACAAACAAACAAACAAACAAACAAATCCCATTTTTTTCTATGCATTTTATAATGCCCTACATATTTTTTTTAACAAAGAAAAAAAATGCAAGAAAAAAGAAATTCAAAAAACAATTAAGGCTCACATTCAGTTCTCTGTAGGTATCCATAAGTATTGGATTTAGGGTTTTTTGTTGTTGATGTTGTTTTGGTTTTTGTTTGGTTTGGGTTTGGCTTTTTTTGGGGGAGGAGGGGTTATGTGTCAGTAAAATGAATAAAACCAAGTGCTTGATGAGACAACTGAGCTTTCAAATGCATAGTTTTGGAGG
Organism: Origma solitaria; assembly: GCA_013397895.1. NCBI lineage: Eukaryota > Metazoa > Chordata > Aves > Passeriformes > Acanthizidae > Origma > Origma solitaria. Next base: position 1,063,405 of record VZRL01006566.1, read on the forward strand.
TATTAACAAGGTATTTTTTAAGCTAACTCTTATTCTTCTAAGATAACAAGCAAAACCACCTGTCTTTGGTGTTTTTTTAAAGAAGAATTTCTCTCTGAATATTTTTTAAAGAAAATATGGCTTACTTGGATCATACACTGTTGGGCCTCTGGAATAAATAGTCCATTTTGATGTCATGGCTGCATACTGGGAGCAAAACTCAGCCAGCCTGACAGATATTTCTTAAGATAATCAGTGACTGTCAGAAGAAAATTCAACATCTAAACTAAATAAAAGCAAACAAATGTAAAAAAACATTTCAATTGAAATAGGAAAACATATTTGCACTCAATTTTTTAGTCTTCCTTAGAAAAATGGGGAATTTGTCAATAGTTTGGAAAATAAAGAGGAGAAAGGAATAATTTTAGATTAATGTTCTCTGGGAAGGTGAACAGTGGATCCAAATATGCAATAACTTTAAAACTCTGGTATTTAAATACAGCACCGATCTGCAAAGAACTGAGTACCTTTAGAGATAACCAGACAGTCCTGGTTTTTAAAGAATATTAGTGGATAATATGATGAGAAGATTTTGCAAAAACACATCTTTAATTTTGAGCTTGGTTCTCTGTGCTATGTATCCTTGTCTCATAGAATGTTAAGAGCACCCCATGTGAACTCACATTTTGAGAACCATAAATTCAAGGTGATCCTATAAAATACCAGAAGAAACTGTAGACCTGACCTCTTACAGCTCCCACTGCCTTTCAGCAGCAATTCCCAAAGGTTTAAAGGCATGGTTTAATAAGCACCATCAGGAAAATAAGTTCCTTAGTTTTGTAACAATGTTCAAAATCACTGATAAAAATAGAACCAAAAACCCCTCCACATGAACACTGAAAAGATGAGCATAAAAAAAAAGAGTCTGATAAAGCTATAAAGTTTATTTCATAGAATATTTTTATTGTGTTATTAATCAACAAGTTAAGTTATTAACCTATGAGTCAATTACAAATTTGGGGGAAGTCAAGCATTAGGAAACAATAAATGGAAAATGGATTCAAGGCAATCCTATTTATGGATTAAGGATGTAACAAGTCCTACTTTTATGAACACAGTAGGAAACTGTCAGCAAGGACACCCATTTTTACTCACAATTAGCAACATTTTTCCAATTAGCATGGAACCATAGGTTTTATTATCTAATTTCTCTGCTCTTACAATTGCATTCTTGACTTTTTCTTACTTTCTGTGTGGATTTTTTGTTATAAATCTAAAAAATCTGTCTCCTCCTTCACCTGGTTAAGAGCCATGATTGGCAGAACACTTCCCACACTCTGTGTAAATTTTCAATCATTCTTGAGCAGTGTGATGTATTACCTAGGTTGGGAAGTAGTGTGTAATTTTGTACCTTTTGCAGGTCTCTTCCATTTCAATTGGGTAAGACCTTAAAAATAATAATAACACCTGCCACTTAATAACACTTAGAGAAGATAAAAAATATTTTATTGAGGGAAATTGTTTAAGCCTGTACTTGTTATTCAAAATACTTCCCAATTTCCATTGAAAGGACACAACATAGCTGAATTTGTAGTAAAGGTGCAATGCCTTTTTTATTTTCTGAAGGAGTTTTTCAAGGTATTTCCAAGGAAAACTAGCAACAAGCAGTTAGACATAAAGAACAGTGTGTCAACTTATGTTTCCTTGCCTTAATCCCAAAGCCTGAGTGGAAGTTGTTGATAATAAATTCATTATCATCACCAATATCACTTTGAAAAATATGTTACCATTAAATACTCTGCACAGGGTGATATGGAATTGTATGAATTATTTTTTGTATTCATTAAGTTTTTGCCTGTTTCACCAGCAGTGTTTCTGGCTGCCCAGCACAATTCATCCCTCATTATCAGGAAGAATACAGAATAAAACAAACAAATTTTTCTACTTTGTAATTGTTGTTGGCAGCATTTAACATTTACGTACATGGAATATTAGCACAAGGGATACAAAGTCATTATAAACTAATGCTTTGTAAAGTGGAAAGACAATATCCTCAGCATCACTCTGTGCTGCATTTCAAATGGCACATTTCAAGCGATTTATGCTAATTTCCATCATTTACAGAACATAATGATACAAATCTGTTAGATTTCATCACAACAGCCTCAAAGTGTTTAGAACTATGAAGAACATGATAATGGTCTCATTAACTGTAAGTTGAGAATTGAATTTCCATTTCTAGACAAAACTGTTACTGCTTTACTCACGATCCACAACACTTTTCATGGTTCATAAGTTATAACAGCCACTGGTCAGTTCAATTTCTTTCCCTTAGTGGCCTCATTGAGTAACCCAAAAGCAATAAAAAGAGATCAATTGATACTGATCTTACCTGAAGTAACTTATTGTCCACTTTCTGGCTGGTGTTAGCTTGAAAAAGGACAGTGATATCGAGTTTCACTTGATGTGCCTTAAGTATATACAGAGTTCACATCTTAAGCCATTGATATATTGACAGAAGAAGGCAATAGCACAGCAAATGTTTGCCTTTCAAATTGACATTACAGTGAGAAGGACAATGAACACGGTGTTCATAAGAAAAGGTATGGCTAAAGCAAGCAAAAAGCCATCATTTCTGAAGTACATGAATGCTGGGAGGTATTAGGAGAAAAAGGTCAACTGACTGTCCAAAGCCTATCAAAAAGGTTAGTTACATCAAACAGTACAGCCAAGATATATCCTGAATCAACAGTGGAAATATTTGTCTATTTACTCCTTCTTCTCATCCTCAAAAAATTTTATCAGTAGTTTTGAGTAGAATATTGAAAAGGACAATGACGAGTTGAATAGAACCAAATTCGTTCCAGGTTATACTTAGGCGTGTTAGTCTCATCCCATCACACTGACAAGGCGATGTACAGTTACTGACCTGTGACTGCAGACACATCACAATTATGTAATTTCCTAAACATTTATTTGCCAAGGGAAACTATTTACATAATGAGTGTGCACATCAAAATCAGTAACAATACAGCTATTTTTTCAAAGCTTTATCTTCTGAATCATTAATATCATAGGACTGCCGAAACTTGTGTTGTGGATGCTATAAATTTAAAAGCATAACATAACCTATATTAAGCACTTATATACAATGATCAATCACTATACATATAGATAGTTTTCTACATGTTAGCATATGGAGCAGAGAAATTACTCAGCAGTTATATTAGTGACTTATTTGATACGATGTATCTGGAAGAATAACAATCAAACAGAAAATCTTTCAAGTTCTTAAAAAAGCAAATTCTTTAGTGTTATTTCTACATCAAAGAGGAAAACAGAGAAAATGTTTAGGTTACCCCAGGAGTCTAGAGGAAATAAATTTTAGAAAGCATCAAGTAGTAACACACAGTAGAAACTGAAAGGTACTGCAGTGTAGCAGAGATGAAACATCCTCCAGCATTTCTGTAGCAGATCATTTTCCATTAGCAGCCGCCAATAAGCCACCAAAGATGCAGTGCCACAAGAGCTTACAGACTTAGCAATGTATAAATGCATCACTTAAAATCAAGAGAAATTGAAAAAGTGTATGTACTGGGAGTCATGTAGATACTATCAAACAACACTCTTTTACCAAATTGCATTAATTTGATCATGAGCAGTGTAACCAATGGCCAAACTATGAATAATGAAATAATTAAAAGATTTTTGCTTCTCTTGTTACTAACCCAAAAGACTCTGTGGAGGTAGAAGAAAAGATGTAAAGTATATTATCCCACAACCCTTAGAACATACTTTCTCTGACTCCTTTTCATTAAATCACTTCCACACAGACACCCTTACTGGGCTTCTATCTGCCATGTACATTTCTGACATCCCTAGTAAGCTGTGGTAAAGTGTTCTACAGTTTAACTCTGTGTTAGTTAAATCTATTTCTTGTCTTGGAACTGAAAGTGAACAGTTTTTCTATACTTGTTTTCTACAGCTTCTCATAATCTTACAGATGTCTGTATCAATCCTCCAGCGTGAGTTCACTGTGGCTGGTTTCCACAGGAAACCAGTTTTCAGCTAGTTTCCTGTCTTTTCACTTCTCTGGTATGTTGTATCTATCCACTAGCTCTGCAGTTTATTTTCATGTTTACTGATATGCTCAGTAAATACATCAACCTTATTGAGGCATTCACTGTCCAAATAGCACCAGGAACATGCTGAAAATTAAAGGTGATTGCCAATACCTATTTCTACCTTCTATATCTTAGTTATTGGATCATATTTCTTTTCCTTTTAAAGTGGAAATCTGCTTACCTGTGACAACAGAGAGAAATTCTAGACTGTTTGTCATTCCCAATGTTACAAACATATTCCAGGATCATCTTTTTAACACTGAGGAGAAAGAAGCAGAAATATTAAATCAATTTTAACAATGGTGTAATGAATGTAAAAGATAATTATGTATTAATAAGGCCACAAATAAAATAAATTATGCAAAAAGGATAACATATTAGGAGGTCAGGAATGACAGATTCTATAAGTAAATATTTATATCTGAGGACCTTCAGTTTGAGAGTCTTCAAGTCAATCTGCTATGACTTCTTTGCAAATATTTAGTTAAATCCTTGCCATTGACTGTTTATGTTCCAGGATTATTTGTCTGGCTTTATTTTACACACTAATTGTTATTTTAGACTCTTATCTCTCTAGAAAAATCACTAGTTCACTCTGAATTCTGTGTCACCTTTGATTTACCAGATTAAAATATACTAATCTGAAAAAATACGAAGAACATTTAAATAGCACTTAAAATACATTTTTAAGAGGAAAAGGTGCAAAGAAAGGATTGACTTTAAAAAGACAGCTGCTATTCAAAGGCTTAGTACATTTAAGACGTACAATTTTGTAGACACCAAAATATTTGTGGGTTTTTAAAATCTTCAGCACAATCTAAACATTGAGATAGGAAAATAGAGAAAACATTGATATCGAAACACTGAATTTGTAAGAAAAGCTGACTCACAAGGTGACCATTGCAGTATTAGAATTGACATTACAAAAACAGTATTTTCTGGTGCATAATACCTTATAGAAGTAAAGGACTTGAAGTTTTTTTACCTTACCTGACTTGCATGGGTGGGCAAATTATATATTGTAAAATGAAGGCTGAATGAGTAGCAAAAAAAAAAAAAGAAAAAATAGCTTAAAATTTTAATCTGACTTAATTTCAAAATTTAAGAGGGTTAAACCTGAAACTCAGTAATACCAGGAAGGACAAAATGTGTTTTATTTCTTTTGTGAACCCTGGTTTTTTTTTTTTTTTT
>VZRL01006566.1:1068744-1125449 GCA_013397895.1 Origma solitaria
AACACACTGTTAATCAAAGACTTACATGAAATACAGGAATAACAGTTTTGGAGAGAGAGAGCATTTGTTTGTTATTGTCATCTGCTTTTGGATACAAGTTGCTACCAGCAACCCTTTTGGGATAATGAATTAATTTCTACATATACTTTCAATTTAAACTGAAACACTGGGACTTGCATTCAAATGTCAAAATATTATTTGTAGCCTTCTAGCTTGATGCCTTCACTTCACACCTAAACAGATGGGAAAAGAAAGCAGAGGACAAATAACCGCAAAAAAGCCTCTCCTTAGAAAGACTAGTATCACTCTTATGCAGTCTAGTATGAAGTGTAAAGAACGCACAGGGCAAAGAAGTCACCTGTGGGAAGAAGAAAATTACAATCTTTTCTTACATCATTTCTTGTTCTTACTGTTTTCACCACAGCTAATCTTAAGCAAAGTGCAAACACGCTAACAGTTGGAAACTCATGGTGGTAAAAATTTTTGACATATGTTACTCCTTAAGATTGGAAGCAGACCCAACTCTGACTGACAGGAAACTCCAAAAAGAAAGACTTTCCAAATTGTAATACTATTCCTTTGTGAAATAATTTTGCAAATTAATGTATCAAAATATGAATTCAACAGATACTCTTTTCTAGTTTCACTTTGAGCTGGGCATCATCGCCTGTTACAATCAAGGCCTTGTTCTTAACAGTCTCAATATTACGCTTTAAAACATTCCCTTGATCTCTGTCTGATGGAACATGTTGATTTATTGTGACCTGAAGTAACATTCAAGAGAATATCAGAATTTCAAAATAAAAGTAAGAAAAATCCTCTACTTTCTACATCATTAAAAATCCGCCAGCAACAAAGACAATTTTTAATTTTCCTATAAACCATTGCTAAATTTTTCAATCTTTTTCTTAAGTCAATATTTGGTATTAGTCTTGAAGTCTTACATCTAATGTCACCTAATCATGTGAATAGTCACACTGTTCTCAAACTTGTTCTTTAGAGCGTGATCTCTTCTCTGATCAAGTTAGTTGCTGAGTCTCTTGCAAGGTGGCTCATCTAATGACTTGTATTAATTATATTAGGTGTGGCTGCAAAATGATAAACCAGTCTGAAAGGTGGATTTCCTGAAGCTGGGTTTGGTGTTGTGGAATCAACACCAGCTACAACAGCAAAGATTTGGGCTTTTTCTGCCTTCTTCTGAAACACCAGATCTCATTAGGAGCGGCACATGTTTGGGACTGGGAAATTGAACTTTCGGAAAGGGCCCCTCTTTGGCAGCAATGAAAGACAAAAAAGGAAGGCAGAGGGAAGTTGGAGGAGGCATGATGGCTGACGCTAGAAAAGTGCTCCACCTTAAAAGTATTCCCTTTTCAGCTCTAAAACAAAAATTTAAAAATGTCCGGTCTTGCAGCAACAAATTAATAAAACTGTTGAAAACAAACCTAAATAAATGTTAAATTTTAGATGAGAAAGACCACACCCTCTGTTACTATGTGTAAACAACAACATAGTTAGATTATAAACAATGTATTGATATAGAAGATATGGGTCCCTTCAGGTAAGGTGAGGAGATCTACAGAAAGATTCTCTGAGTAGGGAAAAAGAATCCCTTTTACAACTTAAAGTACAGAAACCAAGCCTATTGAAATGTGAATGAGACCAAGACTGGTTTATACCATAGAATGTCATGAACAGCAAGGGATTGAAATACTTAGTTATGATTTAAGGACACTATTCACAGACTGCAAAACTGTGAAGCTGGTGACTTAGGCCACAGTGCATCAATCAGGGCACCTTGAGATACCTACGACTCAGATACAAATGATAGATGTAATAAATAATTGTCCGTAGAACCTCTTTGGCCGATTCTCCTAAGAACACTTCATCTTTGGATGTGGTTTTATGAAACAGAGCAAGAAGATCAATCCTAATTGATGCAGCAGGCTGAAAGGATTTAAATACAAATTGATTAAATACAATTAAACCAGGTAATCTAAAAAATGATAAAAAAATCTTGTACAAAGTAAAAGAATATATAATTTGATCAGTGCCAAGTGAAAAGTCAGTTTTTTTTCTGTCACTAGAAAAACAACCACCACAAACTTTTAAAAACATAGGATAGGAGTAACAATGCTGTGTTTCTAGGAGAAAAAGGAGTCTTGCGTCATTTTGGGGCAAGGTTATGGAAGGGATCTACCTGAGTATCATTGCACGGCACATGGAAGACAACAGGCCCCGCCAAAGTGGTTTTATGACAGGAAGGTCCTTCTTAACCAACCTGATCTTCTTCTAAGACAAGATTACCTGCTTAGTAGGTGAGGAAAAGGCTGTGCATGTTGTCTATCTAGACGTCAGTAAAGTATTTGACAACGTCTCCCACAGCATGGTCCTGGAAAAAATGGCTGCCTGTGGCTTGGATGGGTGACTGGTGGGAAAAAACCTGGCTGGATGGCCAGACCCAGGGAGTTGTGGTGAATGGAGTTAAACCCAGCTGTCAGCCAGTCACTACTGGTGCTCCCCAGGGCTCAGTTTTGGGGCTAGTCTTGTTTAGCATCTTTATTGATGATCTGGATGTGGTGATCAAGTGCACCCTCAGTAAATGTGCAGACGACATCAAGTGTTCATCTGCTCAAGGGTAGAAAGCATCTACAGAGAGATCTGGACAGGGTTGTTCAACGGAGTAAGGACAGCTGCATGAACTTCACTAAGGCGAAGCCCCTGGTTCCTGCACTTCAGTCACAGAATCGCAGAATTCTTACAGCTGGAAGTGACCTCTGGATGTCATTTAGTCCAACCCTGTGCCAAGGCAGGGTCACCTAGAGCAGGTGATGCAGGAACGTGTCCAGGTGGGTTACAGCAACCCAATGTAATTAGGCTTGGAGAGGAGGGGCTAGAGAGCTGTTTGGCAGAAAGGGGCGTGGGGGTGCTGAACGTGATCCGTGCACCTTAGAGAGTGACATGATATGTCACTATACAGAGTACACAGACATGATACATGTCACTATACAGAGAGAAACATGGTATGCCATGATACAGGGAGAAAAATTGAACAAGTTTCTACTCCTACCAAAAATTTATAATTAGCACCCCAATGTGATAGGCTCATTTAACACCAGATACAAGAAATTCCTTGCAAGGCATAATGAGCTGCAGAGTAGTTTTTGGTGCATCCTTGTTGTTTCATGCAACCAAGTACTCTATTAGGAGAGAAAATATCATTGCATTTGCCATTATGTAAAGTCATATGCATTGCTTTGCCATTGTATAAAGTCACTCAGTCTTGATGATCATCCTTGTCTTTTCTCCTCAGGAAGCAGATAATACTGGAAATGGTTAAGAGAAAGGTGTCAAGGATGATCAAAGGTCTAGAATACATTCCATATCAACATCACTTCTCTATAAAAGTATTCAGTGTTCATTTGCTTGTTTGCTTCTAAATCTTGAAGGAGAGAAAAATAAGAATGGAAAGAGCAAGAGGATGGAGTCTTGTAAAAGCATGAGCAGCATAGGAAAAACAATTGGTAAATATGTTCCACTATCCCCCAGTATATATAATGACAACATCAGTTAAAGCTGCAAAGTGAGAGGTTCAAAACAATCAGATGGATGAACTTCCTCAGGCACATTGTAACTAAGCTGAGGAATTCTTTTCTGCAAGATGCTATGAGTTCATTAGTCAATTGGATAAAGACATGAAACAAGAGTGCACAGTGAAACCCACTAATTTTATATAAGTAATACCAAATATGTCATTTCTTATGCATGGAATCCAAATCTTATCTCTTTTCAGCTTGGTAAATCCTGAAGATGCATTGCTTCATGTGTACACTGTTTTGTCATCTTCAGGCTTCTAGGTCTGTCCACAAAATAGTGGGCTAGGCAAACTCGTTGCTTTCATGCAGTATATATGTCCTTATACCCTTACTCCCTCTCTTCTCTACTGGCTATGAAAGCTTCCTGACTGCCTTCAAGAAGAAGAGTAGTTAAAAAAAGAAAATAGAAGGCAGCTTTCTTTTACACTATGTTCTTCATACTGCTGTTCTTTTCTGCTGATACTTGGAAATCCAGGTGTGTCCTCATTTCCAAGACTTATGAGGAATGGATAACATCACTCTTAAGAATTTAAAAGATTTATTTTTTTAAGTGGCATTGCAGTGAAATCCAATTATCTCACTGTTATAGATTATATACCTTTCTTGTATTCAGGGCTTTTGGAAAAGAGTTTACTTTTATACCGGACAATTTTCATATTGTTGATTTACTGTGCTCAATAGTGTGTGTAATACCCATTTCTTCTGAAAGTTTCAGGTTTTATCTTTTGCCTTCAGTGTGTTTACGGCATTTTAATTTTATATATAGATATAGATACTGCATGCCAAGGTTAAGAGGTCCATTTTGTATGACTGTTTCTTACAGAACAAGAAACATCTTTTGCATACAATGCCACAAAAATAAATATGCCATATTTATATATTCTTGCAATACCTTGCTTTAAAACATGAAACAAAATATCTGAAGGCTGTTTTACCTTTTTTTCTAGACAATGATTTTTTTAATCAACTTCATAAGAAAACAGGGACATCACTGGCATGTGTTATACCATCATTCTTGAACAAGTCAGGTTCAGTTATGGCATTAAAGATAGAAGTGTACAATTATTGGAGTCGGAAAAGATCATTAAGTTCATCATAAAATCGTAGAATCAATGAATCATTAAGGTTGGAAAAGAGAGAATTATTTTAGGTTGGAAAAGACCTTAAAGATCACTGAGTCCAACCATTATCCCAGCATGGCCAAGTCTACCAGTAAACCACATTTCTAAATACTACATCTATACTCTTTTTACATAGCTCCAGGATTGCGACTCCACCACTTCCCAGAGCAGTCTGTTTCAGTGCTTGACAGCCCTTTGGTGAAAACTGTTTTTCCAATATCCAATCTGAAACTCTCCTGGCACGACTTGAGGCCATTTCATCTTGTCCTATCTCTTGTTACCCAGGAGAAGAGAGCAATCCCCACCTGGGTACAACCTCCTGTCAGGTAGATGTGAAAAGCGATCAGGACACCCCTGAGCTTTTGTTCTTGATGCTAAACAACCCCAGCTCCCTCAGCTTCTCCTCACAGGACTTGTTCTTCGAAACCTTCACCAGCTTTATTATCTATAGACATAAAAAAGCATTTCATTGAACTAAAAGAAAAAAGTTATTGAGAATGGTTTATCCCAGGGGATGCCAGTTGGTTTCAGTGGAAATCCCAATGAAGCATTCACACTATCATTGTAGATTTGAACTTCTTACAGAGCAGAGATATTAATAAACCATACATGAGCATATCTATTCAAATATACATGGATGTGAACATTTTCAAAACTAAATCTTTTCCTCTGCTTATAAATTATTTGCAGGTAGACATTCTTTCCCTTTGCAATTGTAAGGACATTTTACAGCAAGTTTTAACCACTGGTTCATTTTACAGCTACAGAATATTTGTTATTTTCTATTTTAAATTGCTATTAATAATTTGCGATTTTATTGATCACATTAATAAAAAATTGTGCTTTAAAAGAATTCACATACTCAATTTTTAATGTACTGAGTAGATAAGACTTTTTAAAAGTATTTCTAAAACCAGCAAAAATGTCATGAATTTGCAAGTAATCACTTCATTTTTCCCCACTAATGCTCTTGTAAACAAAAAGTGACTTAGCCAAACATTTATAGACTACAGATATTAAAAACCTAAGAAATATCAGTAAAACATACTGACATTTTTATATTTCACTGAACTACTTATGAATGTATTGTATTATTTTTTTCTTTGTCTTGATATTTAACCTACTTTGTCTGATTTTGCAACATAGTTACTGCAAAACACATTTTACAGTAATTTTTGGTCAATAAAATAAGCCATTTGCTAAGGCTATTTGTTGTTTTTGCTGTTTTCATATATCTGATTCTTGCTTTGGAAAAACAAAAAACAAAGCCAGACTTGCAATACCACATTGTTGGGGAAAAAACTCACTTTTGCTTGCGTATTTCTACATTCATGAGTTCAATTTTTCCTTCTAACTATCACATTTCAGCTAATCCTTTTCTTTTTTCTCCAGCCCCAACTACTAGCAAAAAAACCAAAAATTAGGAAAAAAAAAGTCATGTTAGCAATTCTATGCTGCTATCATGAAAATCATAACGTGAAGAATTACTAGAAAGAATAATATTTTTTAAATGAATGTCCTGTATGAGCAGATCTTTCTGCAAGTATAATAGAAACTAAATGCTCCACAGAAAGCTAATATCATAATTCACAGTGCAACCAAAAATGGATTTCTGAGTAGCAATAATAATGTAACATTGATGTTTCACAAAATTTTCATTTTTCCTGCTCAGGTATGCAGTATTTCAATATAAATAAATTTGCAGGGTCTGTAAATGTAAGAACAATGGATGACATAACAGGGAGAATCAAGTTCTCTTCTGGGAAACAGCTGATAGCAGATAGTGGGGAGCAGCAAGAATTAAAAATCATTCAGATTCAAAGTACAAATTCTTATTTGTATAATTCTTTATTTAAATAAAGGAAGAAAAATGTCTCTACCATCCTGCAAAGAGCAAGAAAGCTGTTACAGTCTGAGCTCAACTTTCCTGCCTTGTTGCTCTGATGTATTTGCACAGCTACTCTGCAATGAGACCTGCAATTCTGGCTGTTAACAGTATGGTTAAAAGAATGGTACAATAACAGCATTTGTCTGGTGGAGAAAATAAAATTTTTTCCTTTGCTGTTTAAGGTTTTAAGAATATTAATCACTCCTATTTACTGTAGCAACTGTGGTACGACACATACACCAACTGTTGCATTTTCCCTGAAAAATCCCTTTAACTTTATAGGAGAGACACTCCTGGTGCCACAGAAATTGCACACACAGATCTGGGGGTTTGTGGGCTAATTCTTTGTGCAGAGAGAGAAGAGAGAGAAGACCACTAGACATGAATCATCAGTCTTTTATTGCAGCACATGCAGACAGACAGTCACAATATGGTTGCATGAGCCTTTGTTTTAAACAAAACTTGCAAAACTCAAAATAAAGCCAGGAATGATGGCAAAACAGATAAAAGGACAAGACTTTGAAAAACAGCAGGAATGGAAACAGAGATCTAGAAGAATAGCATTTTTATGAGGTTTTTGCTTAAAACAGAACCATGTAAGAAATGCTGAAAAAAAATTTTTCTTATTCCAGATCTTGGTGGACCCAAATCCCCTGAAATTTAGAGAATAAAGAAGCAGTAGGAGAGAAGCTCATGCAGACACTAGCTGTTCAAAAATAGCCACTAACCTGGGACATAAAAGAAGGAGAAAGATGATTGTAGTAGTTGAGGGCTCAGAACAACATTTTATTCCACCTTTGGACTGCTGGAAATATCCTCCTTAGTCCTGCATTTCAATGAACTCTTGAGGAGGGCCTCTCACATACTGAGTGACTTTTTGTAAATTTATGTTAGGTAAGAAATTGGAACCCAGGACAAGTCACATAATGTCTTTCAAATCTCCTCAAGTCACAGCAAATGTCTTTTAGAGCAGGTGACATTCACTAATTGTCTTAAGTGTTGAATCCTCACAACCTTAAACAAAAATCAATTAAAGCTCAGAATCTTAAGGACTGGAATTCTTTCCCTTCATGACTGACAATTCAGAGTAGCTTAACCCCGACTGACAATGCAAAGCAGACTAACCTGCTGGTGTGGGGATTTATTGTATTATTTTGGTTTTGGTTTTGTAGATGAATCATTTATAGCAGCTTGCCCATTTTCATCTTGCTCACATAAAATATAATTGTTTTACAAGTAGAAAAATCACCTGCATGTGTACCTCTTTGCACATTTTACATTTTAGCACAAATATACAGCATAGTCTGTACCTTTTATGTGTATCATTGGGTACTTTAAGGGCAATCTAAGCTGACAGATACAGCAGAACCACGGACCTGTACCTCCAGCTTCCTTTTCCAGTTGCACAAAATGCTCTTTGATGAAGCAAAATGATTCTTGACAGAATTTAGTTCATGCTGTGATTAGCAGTATGATAAGAATTATCATAGAATCATATAAAATATAAATGCTTGGGTTGGGAAGGACCTTAAATATCATCTCATTCCAACCCCCCTGCCATGGCAGGGATGCCACCCACTAGATCGGGTTGCCCAGGGCCCCATCCAACCTGGCCTTGAGCACTTCCAAGGATGGGCCATCCACAGCTTCTCTGGGCAACCTGCTCTAGTGCCTCAGTACCCACTGAGTAAATAATTTCTTCCTAACATCCAACCAAAATCTCTCCTTTTTAAAAAAACTGTATACTATCCTGTTGCTTTCATGGGGGAGGCTGGGGCATCCCGGTGTGCTGCAGCCTCCTTGGAGGAAGCTTCTCCTCAAGAACAGCTTCTCCAGGGGCTTCAGCAACTCCCCAAAGCAACAGGGTGATTTCAGCAAGTGATTTCAGCTCCTTGTGAAGTTAGCCCTTGCAGAATCATCCGAGGGCCAACTCGGGGACCGAGAGAGGAGTGGCGGGTGCCGTNGGGGCACCGTATGGCAATTCCACAAGATAACCTTTATTGTTCAGCAGCTCTTGTGAAGGGAAAGGCCAGGGACGGCAGTTGCACCCTGCCCAAAGGCCGAGGCACGGCTCTTTTATGGGGAAGGCAGGGGTGGGGAGGGAGCCGGTCGGCCAACTGGGCACAAGGCACCACCACAGAGAAGCAGGGCACACCAGGTAGCACACTGAGCAGTCACCATGACTGAGAGGTGGGCTCCCATCTCCAAGTCCTCCTGCCCCCAGGCCAAGGCAGTGCAGAGGGCCGAGCCAAGGACTCACAGCTCTCCCCATTACATGTGCGCTATAAGAAAAAAAGGGGGGGACCATACTGGGCAAGCTTTCTGTACCAGCACCAAACAAAATCCAAAATCTGTATTAGAGAAACTCAATTGGCCCACCAAAAGAGAAAAATACAGCAATTAGACCCAAATTGTTATAGCCAAATTATTAATTAGTCCCTGTTTAACAGAACCCGCGTTAAGTGCTGGCTCGGAAAGCATGCTAACGTGACTTAGAATGCACAAAGAACTGTGTTGTATTAATCTGTCATCTCATAGCCAAAGCATCCATGCGAAGAACTCAAGATGGAAGACTTTTTGAACTGTAGGGACTTTAAGGGTGGGTGCTTACTTTAGTTAAAGGTGCTTTGTGAATATTCATTGTAATTCTTACTGTATTGCTCATGTTCTCATGTTTTTTATGCTGCTTTAAAAAGCTGTTCAAGAAATGTTCTTAGTAAGAAAAGAAGGGGAAGTTGTGGAGAGCTGTGAGTCCTTGGCTCAGCCCTCTGCACAGCCTTGGCCTGGGGGCGGGAGGACTCGGAGATGGGAGCCCACCTCTCGGTCATGGTGACTGCCCAGTGTGCTACCCAGTGTAGCCTGCATCTTTATGGTAATGCCTTGTACCCAACTGGCCAACCAACTCCCACCCCACCCCCTGCCTTCCCCATAAAAGAGCCGTGCCTCGGCCTTTGGGCAGGGTGCAACTGCCGTCCCTGGCCTTTCCCTTCACAAGAGCTGCTGAACAATAAAGGTTATCTTGTGGAATTGCCATACGGTGCCCCTCCTCCTCTCTCGGTCCCCGAGTTGGCCCTTGGATGATTCTGCAAGGGCTGACTTCACAAGGAGCTGAAATCACTTGCTGAAATCACCCTGTTGCTTTGGGGAGTTGCTGAAGCCTCTGGAGAAGCTGTTCTTGAGGGGACGCTTCCTCCAAGGACACTGCAGCACACCGGGATGCCCCGGCCCCCTCCAGGAAAGCAACACTATCCCTATGAGTGGGCAAAGTTTCATGCCTTCAGTTTTCCTGCATTTGAAGACTGGTGTCTTGTTCTTTCTCTATTTGCATCTCAACGGGCCTTAAAAACTAAGCTTTCTTCACATCTGTGAATATAGGACGTCTTTGGATGCTCTAAGAGGCATAACAAGGTGTTATACCCTACTTTATGCAAACTGAAAATCCGATGTTGCCTTCCACCACAGACTCTTCCCTCCATCTCAGTCTAGGAGTGTCAGTATGGGAGGATGTCTTCCTCCTCTCCCTCTGCCACATGGCTGGTGCATAAGATAACTCAGGCTGGGTCAAAAGCCCAGCAAGAAGTTATCTCTTGGTGCCTGAGAGTCTGGAACCTCCAACCCAGAATCCACATCTTGTATGGAGAGCGGATGTGGAAAGAGATAAAAATAATAAGTACATGACCGAAAGACACATTTTTACACTATAAAAACCACACGAATCACCACAGAGGCAGAAGTCTCCTACACACACTTTGGAAATGTGCAAAATCTTCTCCCCAGAGTCTGGACACAGGTTCTGCTGGTTACTTTCCTGGGAATTGAGTGAAGGGATTCCAAGGTGTACTTCACCGCCAATTTGGCATTGGTAAGATACATTCATTCCTAAGTTATATTATTTCTTGCAAGCTAGAATAACAGGTACTCTTATGCATGCTGAATTCCCTCTGCTAGTAGTTTATTTTATTTTATTTTATTCCTGTGTAGTGTGTAGTTTTGTTCTAAGTCTTATGTCTGTTGTTTTCCGTGTCTAATAAATGATAATTTATGTTAGGCCTAATTGGCCATTATTTAAGAACTTGTGAAGGAGACCGGGTCTTGGGGTGCTGGCCACCCCAATAAGAGCTACTGCCTGCTGCCAAAGGCCTGGGCAAAAGGCAGAGATTTATCTAAGCTCCTGTTTACATTTGTAAGAGTTAGAAAGATATTTTCTTGCATCAAGACAATTAGCTCATGCAATGTCTTAAAAAACATAATCTTGTAATTCAAAGATGAGCACAGGTCTGATGAGAATATCAGCATACGGTTTGAATTCTGCTGTGGCATCAGATCACATGGTGGAGCAAAGAAGTAGGAGGCCTCGATTTATGGATATAGTAATACCTGTCTGAGTCTTCTCAGTAAAACAACACTACTTCTTTATCTGTGCTAACTTGATTATACCAGAACAGGCATGCCAAATTCTACTATAACACAATTATTTCCTTTGTATTTGTATTTCACATATGTATACAGTAAAGTTATATTTACTCTATTCTTTAGCTGTTGTTATGGAAACTTTCATTTAATCTCTTTAAATTTATGAGGTAAATTTCCCTATCCACTTATTCTTCACCTCCTGAGGCATGTATTAATAAATCTATCATAAGTCCATCAAAATATTTAAACTTTTACTATTATTCTGAGTATTAATTACATGACTGCCATTTATCACTGCTGTAATCTACACAGATTTATCAGATGACTAGTGATGCTGTCTGGCATACTAAAGCAATTTGTGCTGTTTGTCTTTTGCCAAAAAGCCAGATGCGTTAGATTCAACCTGATGTTAAATATTTTGTGTAAGATTGACAACTCTGCCCCTCAGTGTTCTTAGGAAGTTCGTATTCTTTCATTTTTGTTAGAGTTAAAAACTGTCCACAAGTAAGAAATGGGAGCATAGCTCATTCTTTCTCTCTTTCCACCCTCTTTTTTCTGGGTGAGCTCCCCAGATATTCTGGTTTGTATTCAAGTGTAGAGTAATGGTGGAGTCCTACAGAAACACATACTTATTAAATAAAAGCAGCTAAAAA
The DNA here is from genome assembly GCA_013397895.1 of Origma solitaria. Lineage (NCBI taxonomy): Eukaryota > Metazoa > Chordata > Aves > Passeriformes > Acanthizidae > Origma > Origma solitaria. The sequence goes on from VZRL01006566.1 coordinate 1,080,413, forward strand.
GAGAGAGAAAGGTAGAAAAGATTTGTTTAAACTCTTGATACTGAATTATTTTGTGATATCAAAAAAAATCAGTATAACTGACCACTCAAGCTGATAATGTTGCAGGTTGCAGAACAAGACTTTAGATTGATTCCTAACTTCTGAGAACAAGATACTTTATTATTTCTGGAGTTTTCTGGATTGCTCTGTGAAACTACAGTGGAAACCTAATTCATCACTATGTCACTATAAAGTTATGCCTGTTTTACTTCAGGGATTTCAATGAGTTACTGTGATAAATCAGGACCCTGAAGAGCATAAATTTAAGATACTGTAAAGGTTCATCTGTTGGACCAAATCACACCCCCTGCAAAACGAGAACAGCTATTGACTACAGCAAATTATCTTCAAATGTTTTGGCACTGTACTGGACTGGGTCCTGTTAAGATGTAAAGCAAAGCAAATCAAGACCTTACAAGGATCTTTCCTCACTACTGCATTATTGTGGAATTGAAAAAGCATAACAGAACCTCTGAAGAAATGAAGAAATGAAGAGGCTTGAGGATTCTGCTCTAAGACAATCACTGGCATTGAAACAACTTGAGAGAAAAACACAATTAAAAAAAAGTTAAATTCTCTACTATAACAGATGATCTTTAGTGGTCATTCAAGTTGTGAATCAAGTTCAGGCTCTGAATCAAGTTCAAGCTGAGAATCAAGTTCAGTCACAAGTTCCGGGATTCTGTAAGCAGAATAAAATCACTATGCACCAGCATTTTGTTTCTTGAAAGTATTTAACAAGCTACAGAATAAATTAAAAGAACTTAGAAATGTCACAAACAAACAAAAAGTTATATTATTACAGACGGTAATATGAGAAACATACATGTGCTAATGTTATGTTAGGGTGTGAAATAGAGCATAGGAATCTTCAAAGCAAATTCAAGGTATTATGAGAAATGGTTGTTTACAGACTACTCTACTTCAATTAGCTATAGAACTGTGTTCATTTTCCTTTGAAAAGTTGTGGTGGCAAGCAAGTCAAACACAATCATAGAAAAGACCAAAAGTCTTTTAAAACATTGACTTCCACTAAAGCTTTAAAGTCTAACAAGCAATACATATAAAATTATTGTTTTGTTGTGTCCTCATGTGACACCAGTCTTTTAGTGAGGCACATAACAATTTTTAACAGGCACAAGCTTCATGAAGAAATAGTTATTAAACTTTCACATTAATTTGGGATTTTAACAATATATACAAGCAAATCAAACCTTGCAGTATAGTCACAAACTATAAACCAATATAGCATCTTATTAGATATTAGTAGGATTTCTGCAATAACCATTCTGTCTTCCTTGTTATGAGGCAAAATAAGCCTACCTTATTAAAATTTCCATTTAATTAGGAGTGCTATTTGTATCTTTAAGTAAAATCTACAAAAGTTGAAATTACCTTAGAAAAAGACTTACAATAACAACTGGGTGCTTTTCATCTCTTTCTCAGCATTTTCATTTCAGTCTCCTCTGATATCTCTCACCAATGTAGTGAAGGAGGAGTGCAGAAAAAAATCACTTCTGCCAGAGGATCCTATTAAAGCTCTGGGGCAAAGAACTATGGATAAGGTTGAATACTACAATATGTAGACCTAATGTCAGGTCTGTAACAGAAACACCATACGGAACTAGCAGCACATCCATGGTTTATCTAGGACATCAAACACACAGAGAAAACCTAATCTAACCTTTTTGACTAACAACAGAGTTACAAATTCAGCATAAAAATAAGTCCTTCAAATAATAACTTTACAGCAAAAGTTAATGAAATCGGAAGTGTTTCAGTCAGGACTAATCTGTCAGTATTAATCTCCATTCTTTCTTCAAGGTTGTTGAGCTTTGTCCTAATTTGTAGCCTGTATTTTGCAAGAAAGAAGTGTGAGAAAAAAGTAAATCAGCTCAGAATTCCACATATTTAATAGTTAAAGCAGCACATTCCCAATGGTGCCATCACAAACACAGCCTTTGTGAAACCAAAGGTCAGGCTGACAGTTGGTAGGAAAAGAATCGCATGGCTGGAGATTCATGACAGGAGTGTCTTCAGGGCTGGAAAACAGAAGGCTACAACATTTCTTCCTTTATCCCTCTATTTACTGTTCAGTCTTCAGACAAAAATATCCTCAGGCTTTGCCTTGCTTTCCAGGGATTTACTGTGATCTTTCATGGACCACAGGAGGATTCCTAGTCTATCATTCTGGAGGATCAGAAAATGCCAAGGTTGCTCAGGTTCCTTGACTTGTCCTTCCAGAGTACAAGCTCTGTGTGTACAAAGGAAGACCTTTGCATTCTGACTTTTAAAAGTCTGTGATAATAAGAGGTGGCCAAATGGCTTCTAAGTATTCTTATGTGAAGTTTTTAGACGAAATTTCATAAGTTGCCTGTCAGGATTTTGTTTCGTTGGCACTGATAGATTAAAGGATATACCGTCTCTGATTTAGTAAAGTAACAACCTCTGCCATTTATCATATAACAGAATTAAAAATCAAGACATAATTTAAGTAAAAAACAAACAAAAAACATCCCTGACTTCAAGTAGAAAAAAAAATGCAGTTTAAGAGACTTTTCAGGTCAATGTTTTATTTAAATACCCAGCAATATTCTTGGGTAAGAAAATCAATACCTGAAATTAAGATTAACCCCCAAGAATAGTTTTATCTGTTTCTTGAACCTAAGTCAAACTTACAAAGTATCACCTAGGCGATCAATTATTTTCTGGTTCTTAGAAGTTTACAAGACCATTCTGAAAGGATGGTCACAGAATCACAATTTTCACAGAATTATTTCTTTCCTGTCATTTGCATGGAATATTTTGGTTGCATCACTTTTTCTAATTACTTAGAATAAAAAAACCCCAAAAAACAACCAGTCTTTCATGTTCCCCTGTTGCTCTGTCATGCAGCCTTTGCCTGCAGAGTGGAGTTAGCTACAAGAGTGACTTTGAATGATAGAAAATGAATAAACTTGCAGCAGTAAATGTCAGTGACGGACTTACTAACAACCACCCTCTTCCCACAGTAATTAGGAAAACTCCCCAACTTCTGAGCTGCATTGTTTGAAACTCTCAAATAGTTTTACAAAGCCTGCATTACTCTACACAGTGCCCAAAGCCGTGTAGATCTCGACCTTTGTTTGGCCAACTTCTTATTTTCATGGGGCTTCATGCATTTAGAAATACATAACTTCCATGCAGGATGACTGAGAAACCCCTACAGAAAAATAAAACTTTGAAGAAATAAAAGAAATACTTTCAGAAGTTTTTGCTTTCTTTCCTGAGATGAGTTTTGTTTCTTCACAGAGGACAACTGCATTGATACCCAAATGGGAAACAAAAAGGATATGTAAAAGAGGAACAAAAAGGAAGCGTTATTGGTTGTTATTTGATTGACCATCACTCTCAGAATTGTTGCATATCACATAAAACATTTTAGCTCTTTACATGAACAATTTTGCTTATGAGAAAGCTGTCGTGTTAAGACCCAGAAATTTACTGGGCTTGGTTGAAATGTAAACCATGTTACAAAAAAATTCCCAATCGCAAAACAATAAAAATACTAACAAAACAAAACAAGTGAACAATAAAAACAGCAACAAAAACCCACAAAAAAACCCAAACAAAAACTATATAAATTCTATTAAAATTGAAGTTTTAGCAGCACTTTCCTACTCTTATCATCAATCTCTCCTTTAACATTTCTTTGTGACTGGAACAGCAAGAATTAGAAGGAAAGGATAAGGCAACAGTTGCATGTACTGTGATCATCAAAATTTTTTAATCATTCATGTTATTTATTTTTATATAAAAGTACTGCCATTGTCACTTCTAATAGTCTGCAATTTCGTTCTTTTTGTGAAGGTTTAGACCCCATATAGTAGAGTTTTTTCCTTCTCATTTCTTCTGGTTTGCCCCAGATGATCTTCAGATTTCTGAAAAGTGACTGAAAATCTACTGAAACTGTGAGGAGATGCAATTCATAGCTTTGTACTCAAAAGAAAAGCAAAAATAGGAAGACATCTTTAGGTATCATGGAGAAAACATAGCCTGTAGGCATGAACAACGTGAGAGAGGAGAAAAAAATCATCTCTTCATCCTATTTAAGATGAAAACTTAATTTCTTTTAAAGACCATCCATAAATAAAGCCTTGTTTTTCCAAATGAAAGTGGATTACAGGACTATTTGCAGACTTAAATAGTAATTGTTTTTCAAACTGTGAGTCTATTTAGAAAAGATTATTTAAATAAAGAGAAGTTATCTGGTTGTCATCTGTTGAAGGGATAAACAACATCGCTGATTGCTCCTAAGAATGTAAAGCACCTTGACCATTTGGTTCATGCTAGATGGAACAATGTAGGCTCTTGGGTTTTGCTGAGGATTATTTAACACTTTTATCAGAAGCAGAGTAACACTTAGACTAACACTTTCATCTTAATTGTATTCTTGACAAGACAAAATATAAAATAGTTTTTGAAAAATATGTTTATTTTTATTTTTAAAGATGCTACAATTTTCTTTATCTCTGTAACCAAAAAATTGTGCTGATATCATGCATTTGACGTGTTCAACGTGTATTTATTTCTGTGATGACACTACAACAGTGTTAGGCGCTAGGTAAAGCTGCCAGCCTCCAGCGGTAAATAGTGTCTATGGTAAATAGCAGTATATATATATGACCACTAGAGAAAAAATAGTTTCACATGCTGTTTTCACAGGAAGGAAATTATCCTCAACAAGGTCTGTCACAGGCAAACCTTGATGGTTATATGTGGAAAATAAAAGGAGTAACATAAGAAAATTTTCACATCAAGACTTTTTACTTGCTGTATACCATTTCAAAACTGACAGGACTTCAGACTTTTCCAGTATATTTACATGAATATATGTGCAAATTCCAGAAATTTAGTTTTATCAATGAGGAAAATTCAAATCCCATTAGGTTATATAACTGAAAATCCAGATTGCTTAAAAGTGTTAAATTTTACCATAATTTTAAGATAGCTTGCAAAAACAGTCTTTCATTGGATTTGATGCTGAATATTTTGCTTTTTTCTGCTCTTTGTTTTATACTTCAGCTTTTTAACTTCTTCCACAGCAACTTAAGAAATGCAACATTAATATTTCCACTGTCCGTGGGAATACCTTAAAATTTTTCCCTGTGTATCAGATACTACTGATGCTTTTGACATGAGTTTATTCATAGTACAATGTAGACTGAATGTTAATGGCATGAAAAAATACTGCACTGCTATGACCAGAAAATGTGGGACAAGGGGCAGTGATAATGATGGTGGGTGTCTGTAAGTCGCCACTAATTTCTTTCCTGCTTACCTACGTCATTTAACCTTGATGTGACAAGGTCACCATTCTCCAAGTATTGGCAGTATGGGATGAAGAGACAATTTTTTTTACATTTTATGATTAAGACATTTGTCAAATGGGAGTTCAGCTGTAATCTTCCCAGGCATTTTGCTTAGGTGACCCATTAACCACCAGAAGCTGGCTGCAATGATGTTGTACAACCTGTGAGCACAATATATTCAACACAGTGATTGCAAGTAATATTATGTAGTTTAGTGAAGGTTGTGCTAAGCACAAGTAGAAAAGAAATTCATTATTATTCAGCTACAGGCTGTAAATATATGCCATTCAACCACAATGATTTTGCTCAGTAGATATGGCATTGAAAACCTCAGGGCTATTTCAAGCATTTAAGACTGAGACAGGACACTAGCTGAAGCTGACCAGACCTTTGAGCACAATCTCATCCAAATTCCAGTAATCTATAGAGACGAAAAGTTTTTGGTATATTCCTGATTCATCCTGTAGGAGACTGGTCCTTCTCACATCTCAAACTTTATAATAACCAAATAAGGACGAGGCAGAAGATGAGTCTGTGAGTCTGCATTTGAGTAAGTCTTAATCAAATAGATCTTGGTTTTCCTGAATGAAAGAGTCCTTGTGTGGTCCTCCCTGTCTGGTCTTTCCCATTTCCTCTCCCTTTAGAACAGACAGACCTACTCTGCAATACAGGAAGAGAAAAAAAAAGAAAAAGAAATACTAGTTAGTAATGGAGCATAAAACTGAAGATATGATCTCCAGAATCTATTTTTACCCTCAATTATACTATCTGGAACAACACCAAATCTTTAGTGACCAAAACTGAAACCTTAACTTAGTCTTCATGAAAATCAGTGGAATATAACAGACAATATAGAAATAAGTCTTTAGGGTAATATAAAAATTTCATATACTCCGTTTATTTCCTTTGATACTTTAAGCAGCTTTGTGTTCTGCCAAACCAAGTAATACAAATCTTACTTTGCATTCCCCTGAAAACCCAAGTCATCTAAAGTCAATTCTTCTCAATGAAATTTTTTATTGTAGTGGATCCAAGATTATTTTTTTCCATTTTGTTCTTTTGGAATATTTCAAGAGGCTTACCTTCACTGTTCTGTTCATGCACCTGAAACAGTCATTCTGTGCAATTATTATTAGAGCTTCTGATCAGTCAAATCTCTTTCATTTCTTTTTAAATCAGAAACATACAGATTGATTTCAGGGGGAAAAAAGGGCAACAGACTCTAAAAAGGCACACACAAAAAAGACAAAATACTCTAAACCCAAAAAAACCACTACTAAATAAACTCCTGCTTCTTTTCCAAATGTGTTGATGACCTTAAATATCATGGGGGTTTTTGGTTCTTTGGAGAAACTGAACTGATGTCAATTCTTCCAACTACATTTAATTAGTTAATTTGTTGAACAATAGGTAAACAGTGTATATATATAAACATGGTATATTTATGCTATCATTAACTGTTAGAAAAGGGCAGTTAACCACAGGACCAACAAGCTGGCTATGAAAAGAAAGCTAAAACAGATGCTTCAATAACTTCAAGATATTGTTTCAGTTTGTCTATTTTCCAAAAGGAGTAATAAATTTTAATAACCTCTCTGAAATCCTAGTGCAGTCTAAGCATTGTAGCATTTACTATATATTTATTATGAAGAACAATATTACACAGTGTGGACAAGGTTGACATACTTGTAACTCTATGTCACATTTGATAGACTCCAACTCTGACCTTTTTATGACGAAGTTACAAAAATTGTTATGGTAGTAGACTTTGCATCACAGTATGGTAACTTCAGTTTCTCTTCTTCTCAAGATTATCCCTGATATGTTGCTACATTTCTAATTCTACGCTTGTTTTTGTGTGTTACACTGATATCTGACATCCCTATATAAATATATTCTAAATGAATCTTGCTAAGAAAATACACATTATATATTACAGGATGTGTAATCCCCGCTGTTATGCAAATATAGCTAATATGGAAGAAACTGGGGAAAGTAGATATTTAAAATTGTTATGATGAAAGACATTGATCTGTTCAACATGATAAATACTCATTCAGGATGATGTAGGAAATATTAGTGCTGCATACCTTTGCCTTTGTTTTAACTTGTGCTTACAGCCTTGTGGAATTTGCAAACTACACACTGTGGAGCGTTAGAACAAAATAATTAATGATTGCCTAACACAAAGAAGTTACGGGGTCACAAATGGTTATTTAACAAGATTTCTATAGAGTGAAGAAGGAAGAGCTGTGATATGAAGTGATCATTGAGAGGTATTGACAGTTTGGTGTGAATTCTGTTGGTACTTGAGGAAAGGAGCAGAAGACGAACCATTGCGTGAGAATGACTTTCTTTTATTCTGCATCCAGTGCAGAATTTCAGGGTTTAAGGGCTTTCGAAGCATGATTGATTGCTAACTGAATTCAGAAGCTTTATTATAGTCCTGGTTTGTATATACTTGACAGTTGTCATCCAAGCTCTCAATTCATGTTCTTCACTTTAATTCTCAATAATGGCAGGGAAAATAAGTAATCTGTTGTTTTCACCCTCTCAAATTCTTTTGAGCTACTTTCTTAAAGTTTACTAATAAACTATGGCTGGCTATACTCAAAGATATTCTCTCTGCTCTCCTCCTTTGATCACTGAAGTGTTTTCAGACACTGTAAATTATTTATGGCTTATCTATTACTTCCTTGGGCATTCAGGGTTTTGTGCTCCAGTGGTTTTCCTGTTACCTCAGTCTTACTTCAGTAGCTCTTGTCATATCCTTCCAGCAAGACCCCAAAATTTTATTTACATTTACTTCTCTCTGCCTCGCTTGTGCAGAGGCTTCTATGCTTCCATGCCTTCAATGACTAAGGTCAGTTTCCAGTGTAACCCTCACCCTTAATAGATCCAGTTTCTTTCCCTACTAAATTTTCAGTTGGATTCTGGCTTATCTTAGATCTTTTAACATTAGGTTTCAATTTAAAAAATCTTTGTATTTGCTATTTGCTTGGCTATCTGCTTCTCCAACTGTGAAGAGGAATTTTTCAAATTATAGGCAAGTTATTATTAGTTGTTGTTGTTCTTCCTCAATGTGTTCAGCGTCCATCATTTTGTATTTATTCCTACTGATAATATTTTTGTATCTTATCAAGATTTTTCAGCAGAGCTTTCTTCATTCAGGTTGCTTGTTGAACAGTTGTGCCATTTGTTATGAACCTCTGTGTGCATCGACTTCATGTACCTTTGGTTATCTTCAAGGTATCCTAGAAACACTGCACTTGGTTGCATTTGTTCCTTTAGTGACTTCCTGAATTAATTAGATATTCTGCTGACCATACATGCATGTAACAGTCATATATATACATCATACCTTTGTAAGTAGAACAAGTTTTCTCTCTTTCATATTCATGCATAAAATGGTTTCTCTTTTTCGTTTACCAAATATTTCTGCCCTCTGAATAGGCACTACCTTCCTGTTTCAGAAACAAGCAACATATATATCAGCTGCAATTTAAAAATAAGGATCTGAATAGATAAGCAAGATTAGGTTTAATGTGGAGTCTTTTCAGTGCAATAAATTTCACTTTTCCTGACAGCTGCCCTATTTATCTTTGTAGTCAGGTTGCATGCCATACCTAGTTTGAAATTGAAAAGGAAAAAAAAAAANAGCACAATTTAAAAGTACAAGTATGTCCTCACATACTATATGTCTGAGGAAGACATTTTTCCTGTCACTGTGGTTCTAGCCTCCCACTGTTGAATTGAGCTGGATTATTGCCATTGATTCATCTGGAATAGGTACTGAGTCACTTTAAGGCAATGGGCGAGATAAAAGAGCTGTGCAGTCTGTCAGATGAATTCCCGTTAAAGAAGATAAACAGCTGTGCACATTTTAGCTATAGCTATTATTAGAAGCCAATGTTGAGGTGATAATGTAATTAGCAGTGTTGTGAAATATGAAATTTAACATGCTGCATATTGATGTTTCTTCCCAGGAAATTCTTGATGCTTACTGTTTCTGTCAGACAAGGTAACGTGCCTGTATATTTCATCTGACAGAAACAGCAGCTCTGCATAAGCAGCTCTGGAAAACAACCAAACAGTGAAAAGGGGCAGCCAAATATTTTTAATCATACTCATAAAATAAATCCATTCTGTCAAGGAGCTGTAAGACTCTGTGTGAAGGCAGTCTATACTCACTTGAGACAAGAATTATGGACATAGACAGACAGATAATACGCTGAAAACGTTCATACTTGTTTCCGAAGATTCCTAAGCTTCAAACTTCTCTGCGGGAAACAAGTTATTTAATGTTGCTGCTGTTAAATAAATGTAGAAAATGCAAATTATAGTGTTTTCTGTGGCTTATAATAATTAGATTATTAATGTCTTTTCTGAGCCGTGTTTATACACTATGTTGTGTTAATCTCTTTACCATGGGAAAAATCAAATGTGGCCTTAACTTTCCACTAGGTAGATGATGTGCTGTCACAGTCAGTGTGTATAACTGCAGAAGTCCAGCAGTGTTCAGTGTACTGGAAGACTTTGGTGTGATGCAGAATCATATTTACCCAGAAGAAATAAAAGCCTTGCCTCAGTGCAGCAAACACCCCTTTTCAATTTGGTGTTTATGCATAAAACAACTGGACAACTACTTTCCAGCCAACTTCCCACTGACTGTAGAGGTCAAGACTTAAGAATATATTGATGGCCACAAATTACATAATAGTAAAATAATGGGGAGGTTACCTGTATTCTCTTCCACTGCACATAAAATTGCTGAAGATGAATCCATTGATCCCCTACGAGCAGCCTGTCTGCAATGAAATTTTAGCTTTTGCAGGAAATTCAACATTTGCATTTGCATTTCAGTTGAGTTTTTTCTTCAAAAACTCAATACCACTCACTAATAATATAAGAAAACATGATTACAGAAGGAAAAGCTTTCTCTTTTATCTTACACCAGAGAGGAAGAGGGAGGAAATGGAATTCCCAAGGAGCTGGAACAGACATTGTTGCAGTGTCTTGAAATTATTCAAGCAAGGCTCTGACACTTATATAGGAGCAAAATCACACTTTGATAAAGAGAATTTCAATATATAATAGCATTCAGGAAAATACGTGAAATTAAGTGCTGATACATTTGATAAGATGAGAGAGTTATAAAATCTTATCTAGTAAGATTAAAGATTATAACACCTCAACAGACATATAATGTTATTATAAAATACAGGTTTAACAGAAACTACATATGAAAGAAGAATAATTTGATTAATTTCTTACTCATATCCAATTAATGATTCAGACAACTAGAGAACTTTGACAGAACCAACCCATTACAAAATATCAGACAGTGACCAGAACCATAGGAGAGATTTCAGCACCAGATTAAGGAAAACCTATGCATCTCTGTCAAGCTGGAAAAGGAAAAAGAAATTAATCCATTTCTAGAAAACAGGCAATTTGTGGTTATGCTCTGGAGACTGACCATCAGGAAATGGGAAGTTAATAACACGAGTGGAAGAATGAGGAACTGATTCCCTAGAGCAAGCATCTGTTGAAGGAGTTTGAGAGACTCTAGTAAGCATTCTCTTCTTTTCCTGCAGATATCTTGCAGTACTTCATCAGGAAAGGAATGTCCACACTTAACTAAATCCTTACTCTACCAATATAATTTAGTCTGAGATTTAGGGTCCAGCCATGCAAAAGTGTTATGTGGAGATCAGAGCAGCAGAAATGCAAATAGGCAGTTGAACATTTTATGTGGAAGAATTGCTATGACTAGGTAAGTAAAAAACCAGTTACCATTCTCTGTATTCATTACCTTTAGCGTATTTTATAAATATATATTTGTGACACACCCAGACAAATCTTACGGTGTAAAAGCAGAACTTTTCTGTTACTGGGTGCCTTATGTCATTTGATAGCTTTGGTAACTGGGCTGGAAAGGTGTCAGGTTGTGTGGGCCTGACAGGGAGGTTCTCTTGCAATCAACCTCATGTTTCAAGGTCAATACGGCAGAAAGTACTGATACACAAAGTTTAACACCCAGACTAAAGGGTGTCTATAGCTATAAAAAAATAATATGCTTGGTCAGAGATTTAGCATATGTTAACTTTCTTCATGTTCAGAAGGATGTTAGACATCCATATTACCAGCTAACCTTTGCTATGGATTCAAAGAGACTGCATGCGTAGCCCACAGTGTGTTTCTGCAATTTTCTTTTTCTTGTGTCCTTTTTCACAGTCTGTTTTCTCGTGCCTTTTATACCAACATCTAAAAGTCATCAGCTTGTTTCACATTATCAGGAAATGTTAATCAAATGAAATTTTTGTAGTTTTAACACCAACATGAACATAATCTACTATGTATGATTTTACTACAGGACTATTCCAGTTTTTGCAATTTCTTTATTGTCCCAAGGAACCACAGCGAGAGTCACATGAAGCGTCTAAACAGAGGTATCTGCTAGTGCCCTTCCTTCCCAGCCATGACTGCAATTAACAGCAGCACCAAATGTGGATGGGAGACATTAATTCCTGTGCCCAAGAGGATGCTCTTCACAGCACATCAACACACTGTCTCATGAACCATATGACTCATTGCTCTGTGACAACTGGTATTCTCAAACCCTGACAGATGCTTGCTAACAGAACTTGAGAACTGAAACTGCATTTTCTTATTGGAAATAGTGAACATGATGCAGATTTCTCATTCCTTCCCAGCTGACAAAGTCACAAGACCTTTCTGTGCATCTTCTTTTTTCATGGTTCTGCTAAAAAGCACTGAATTTGCTTTAATAGAGAGGAACTTAATAATCTAGGTATGTTGTAATGATGATGCAGCTGATTCTGACTCTAGGCTATTGCAGGATAATTTTTAATCAGGTTAAGAATATCGTAAAGGTTTGTCTCACAGTTTCAGTACACTTCCAAAGTCCCTGCTAGTGCAGGTATTTTATTGTTGACAGGTACACTGAGTGAGTACAAGATGGAAGGTAACGTAAAGCTTCCACAGCACTCTCTGACATCACGAAGGCAAGTATTTGAAATCATCCCTTCTGACAACTAAGTAGACAAGATAAAAGCAGTAGTCTCCAAACCATTAATATATATTAATGGAAGTAATTATTTGAAAGGGGAATAAGAATTTAAGAAGGGTGACTGATCAGTCAAGGCTGATTTTTTATACATAGTGCATATATTCTTCTTCTTTGAATCAGCTGTCCAGCTGATTTTAATATCTTGAATACCCAGTTGACACAATTCTGCTGTTTAAGTGTCCCATTTTAGGAAAAACAACCTCTAGCTTGTTTCAAATATCTTGCCTGCTACTCTAATTTGGCACTCTGTATTTATGGGATCAGAGGGCATACTGGATAATATTACTAAGCAATTGGTTTACTTTTTGCAGATCCTTTAAAATCACTGTATGATAAGAAGCACGACTTCCAAAGTTCTGTGTACAATGAAATACTTACAGTGAAATACTTTGTCTTAAGGATATGGGAGTCTTTTGCTGTTTTTTCGTTTGGTTGGTTTTTGGTTTTGTTTGTTTTTTTTGGGGGGGTTGTTTTTTATGTTGTTTTTTGTTTTTGTTTTTGTTTTGCTTTTGTTTTTATCAGAGAATACTGTTAGATTGGTCAAAAAAGCATTCCATTGCAAAATTTCGAAGATGACTTTCGCACTGGACATTGCACCATATAATACACTACTTCTTGTAGTCTCTTATGACAGAAATACCCGCATTTGCTCTTATAATTTACTGACAGAGAATTCAATATTGTCCATTTTTTTATACAAGAAATAATACACATCGCATTTATAAGATCTTTTTTTTTAGTTAGTAGTTAGTCATTATTAATATGAAATGTTGGTGAATTCTAGCAGACAGGTTTTAACAGCAAATAAAATTTAGGGCACGTTGACAGAAGTTTCAGTTTAGGTACCAATTTTTCCTTCCTTTTGAAATAAACTGAACTTTAGTTCAACTACTTTGATACAAAGATTAAAGAGCAGCTGCAAATCTAAGAGCAACAGATTCAGTGACTCCAAAATATAGGTTAGGGCAATATCTTATCTATTAGACAGCTCAACATTTTGAGGGCACAAAGGATATAAGTGGAAGCCTAATTCAACAATGGGAACAAAGCAGGATCCTCACCATGTGATTTACTGATTGTTATTGCATATTATACTGAAATATGTTCAGAAGAACTTTTGAATATTGTAACCATGTATTTCTGTTTTAGAATAACAGTTTTCATATCATGATCTCTAGATACCAGAAGTCTGTTGTTGGTGACAAGGACCCTCTGTCCTGTCCACTAGGATTCTCATTTTGAGACAGGAGGAAATATTTTTAGTAGTGGAGAAAATGGGCAGCCTCGAGGGATACTGCATTTGCTGAAAAAGGGAAAGCATTTGATGACATTAGATAAGAGTTTGCAGAAGAGCAGCAGGAATTAAATAGGATTGCCCAGACTTTTCAGTCATCTGTTAGAAAGCAGTGTTCTAGAAGTGTATTTAATTAACTGAAGATTTCTAAATACAACAAAAAAGAACTCCTGGGAATTAGTGATACAAAAGGACAACAAACATCTAATAAAATTCAGTTTTTGGCTGCTAGTCATATTTTGATTCCCCTCAGAAACAAGACAGAAGACTGGGACAACTGTATTGTTCAAAAAGCTAATATCCTCATGTTTGATATAATGCTTTCTTTCTCTATTTTTCAGTGTAATTTTTTTTATTATTATGAAGTAAAATATTCTTTTCTGGTAGCACTACTATTTTCTTCTCCTCTTTGCCATTTTTCAGATCTCCTAGACTGAAAAAACCTGAATCTCTGAGGTAGCAGTATCTCATCTGTATTACCTCTCTGGCTTCTTTTTTGCTGTTCTAAGTAAGTGTGATGCAGTGGGAGATAAGATGTAATTAGAGAAACCAACAAACTGTTTTACAGTCTACAGATGATTTATCCATATCACTTCCTTTGACTCCTTCTCTGCCATTTGCATGAAACTCACAATTTCACTCTTTCCAAATAACTCCAACTTTCAGATAAGAAGGTCTTTGTAAGAATCCAGTTGTGTGGGCATGTAAAAAGTCTCAACACGAATTTCCATATTCTCATTTTTGTCTGACTCAGTTGGCCACTTTAGTTCTGCATACCTAGGTCCTCACCAGTAAGACCAGTCTATAATTAATGAAAATTCACTGTGCATATTAAAAAGTAAGTCATGTTTACAAGTCCTATTCAATTGAAATACCAATATGTGAGGTGACGACATGGCACATGGAACTCAATCAACCACAGAAAAATTCAAAAATATATGACTGTGTGTGAGGTGCTGTCAGATGGAAAAAAATAAATGTGTGATGCCTTCTTTACATTTGATTAGAGGAAAATTAAAGCACATAAAGGAGATGTTCAGAATATGTTGTGCTCTTAATTAATGTGTTGTTGAGATGGTCGATGTGCAGAGTATCCTAACCTGCTTGAAAGAGTGGCATTTAAGATGCACTGGAACTAAACTACTGGACTTGATGCAGACTGCAGATGTTCATGCACACAGCAGAAAGCCAGGTGAGCTCAGCCCCCCTTGGAAGGCTTCTGCGGGCTGGTGCCAGTTAACTGCTGGGAAAATGGCTAGATGGACTAAAAGTATAAACTCCCCAATAAACAAACCCTAAAACAGGGAAGCTCCAGAGTTAAATTCCTTGGGAAGCTGTTAAGACAAAACATATTGGATTGAGCAGTATCTTATCACTTTTTAGTATCAACCAAATCAATATCTAGAAACAATGATTGGATTTGTGGATCCAAATAATTTCTTTCCATTTCAATTTATTTCTAAAGCAAGAATTCTTTCTATTTTTAGTCCTAAATATTTTTTTTTGTAGCACGAGCAAATGAAAGTAGAGTCTAGAAAGGGTCATAAAAAAACCTGTGGAATCTTCTTTGTTCCTTGAAAGCAGTAGTAGATTTAACACACTAAGCTGTATTCCCAGTGCTGCCTTTGGTAGTATAGAATTAACGCCTGTTGGTTTTGACAGAAATTGTACATACAAAATAAAAATGCACTTTCAGTTAGCTGTGCCCTTCAGGGCTGTATTTAATTGACTTTAGGACAGAGAGCAGGGTTATCTCTCTCATCTCGTAGACCAGCTGCAGTGCTGCTTCCAGCAATGAAACATTTCAACCTTCAGGAGAGAAATCCTTCAGTAAAAGAGTGCTGTTAAATGCTCTTGGTAATATTGTGCACAGGATTGTCACTGAGTGCCCCATATGACATTGGAATTCTGGCACTGAAGAATAACTTAGCATGAACTAAATTACTTTCACTCCTATCCAGGATATCAGAAAGATCTGTAGTGGTTGCCCTTGAGCAAAAGGGCAAAAAAGAAAAAGGGCATTTGATCTTAATAACGACTTGCTAATTCTCATTAATGAGCAGTATATCCTTTGTGAATTATAAAAAGAATAATGAAATGAAAGAAAAATGTATTGATAAAAAGCAATTAGAATAAATCCCAAAGAAGACCAACTCATGAGAATATTGAAGTTGGTTTAAGCTTGAGTTGCTAGAGCAATCATATACACATTTTAAATTACTTCACTTTTTTCCCCAGGTTCTAGATTTGTGGATGGTCATGGGATAGTTAATGAGGTCATGTTGTATTCTTTTTAAAAAATTTTATTCTAAATGTCCATAGCTGTAGCAGTTTTTAAGACACTTTGAGAAACTAATATTGCTTTTTTTCTTTTAAAGAGCTCATACAGGAAGAATTAAAGAATTTCCAGAAAGCTATTTGGATTTTCTTCTGAATGATTTATATATTGGGTAAATAGAGCAAGCAATTTTTAGCCACATCCCAAGGTACCAGGGTTTGTGCCCACAGCTGCAGACACACACATATTTGTACATGTTTACAGCAATACTGTATTCTTATAGTTCACATTTCTCTAAAATTTCTTTAAACATTTTTGGATCCTTCTAATTTTATAATTCCTAATAATCACCCATAAATATAAAATGGCATAAATCACCACCTAAATATTAATACATTAAAAAAAAAAAAGGTTATCATGATAACTAGTGACAAATAGTCAGCTCTACAAGAATCAGGAATAGCTATAACTGCCAAACACATTTGTAAAAACCTGAAATATTACTTTTTTTCTTTTTCTCTGTAGTTGAATTGAACTATGGTTGCCGTTTAGCTCCGGTAGCCAGTTAGGCCCATGCAGCCACTTGTTCATTGGAAGGGCAAGAGTGAGAAAACTCATGGTTTGCAATAAAAAAGTTTAGTAGATGAAGCCAAATCTGCCGATGAAAGCAAAACAAAACAAGGAATTCATTCGCCCACTTTCCGTAGGCAGGCAGTGTTCAGCCACCTGCAAGAAAGCAGGGCCCCATCACCTGTAACAGTGATGGAAGACAAACACAGGAAGACAAAAACCAGCACTTGTCCTTCTGCTTTATCTTTCTTTCCCAAACTTCTGTTGCTGAGCATGATGACACATGGTATTGGGTATTCATTTGCTCAGTTAGGATCAACTGCCCTGGCTGTGCCTCCTCTGGCGCCTGTACTTGCTAAGCCACAGCCTTCTTCTCTGGAGGAAGAGAGTGATAAACAGAGAAGATCTCAATGATATAAAGGATAGCAAAACAAAATATAAGAAATAGTAAATATAAAAAGTAAAACATATATGCAAAAAAAAAATTATAAGGATGAAAAAATGTTCCAAAAAATCCCCTATATTTCTAACCTTACCCTTTTGAAATCCTAGCTTTCAGCTCCAATCTCCTCTCTTGCTATTACTACCCTAATATCAAATTAATAATATTCTAGCAATTTTTAAAAGAAACCCTCACAGACGTCTAATTTAATAATGTCAAAAAATTACATTCGATTTTTAAAAAATTCTCATTTAAGACCAAAGTAAGTATATTTTGGAATTGGTCTAAATTGGGAAATACTTGGCATTACAATTCTGTCTGGTTAAGCCAATTACATAGCAGTCAGAAATTTCAGCTATTGATGTAGGCATATCTCAGTCAAAGGGAATTCATAAAATTGTGGATATTAGCTGTGATATTGTGCTCTTGGTAAGTATCCGTGTTTGTCATAGTAGCTTGCATTTTACATCAGTGAGGGCAGACATAAGATATACACAGAATACTTAGTTATCAGAAACTTATTTATCAAGAAAAGATAACACAGTAGTATAAACTTATTCCAGGCTAGCAAATCAATTCTGAAACATTCTGCTGCACAATCAAAATCTATAATGTAGAAAATAAGAGAATCATAAGGTTAGTTCCAGATCACATCTGGGTGGATACCTACTGTATTTAATGGCTATGAGGACTAAATCTACTAAAATGTTAAAAGCTGTATTTTTAAAGTGCTGCTCATCTATTTCAAGGAAGCTTTGAAACTATTGTAAATGACAAAGAAGGTAGAAAATAAAAACTTACTGATTTTAGATTTTGCAAATACACAAATCTTATTTCATTTGCTTTTAAAGGTAGTTATTTTAGGAGCTCTTCAGTGATATAATTCATTGGTACCTCTTAGGTACAAATTATTTGAAAACTTTTAATAGATTTGTTGTATTTGCACTATTGTCTTCAACAAATATATTAGACAAGGCAGATTTCAAGTCACATTTATCTAGCTAGGCAAACAAAGCTTATATGTATGTTTTCTTTAGATTTTCTTAATTAATTATGCCCGTGGAGGAAAAAGAGGCTTCTGAAAAATAGTTGATGCAAAGCTGCAGATTCTAAATCTTAGCAGAGTTCTGTAGTAGTTGTATTATAGAAAAGAAAATCAATCAGCTCAGGGTAGATTTATATGCTACTTATTTGCAACTCAGCACACATCCTTAACAACCTGGTAGATATTTTTAAAAGGGATTTCAAGATTTAATCACATTTCAAATTTGATAATGCTGCTATTTAGCTTGTCAGTGATGGATTGAAATCTTCTTTCTGCTGCTTACATCATAACCATAAAAAAAACCTAACAAAAAACCCCCTCCAAACAAAGAAAAAAAAAAGCCCCGCAAAAAAACCCCCAAAATCAGCTGTGAGGAAAAAAGGTAAAAAAGGTATTTCTGGATTTAATATTACTAGAACTGTATATAGACTATTTCAAAAAGGTCAAATTTGAATGACTGTTCCAGCAATGGATGCAGAGAGAGAGAATGATACTAGTTTGTCCATCTACTCTTCGAAATAACATGCCTGTTTTTTTACAAATAAGCAAGACTGAATAATTTAAGGAGAAGAGACAACATTAGAGCAGGACTGCATGTGAATACAAAATCAGAAGAGTAGAAGGTGTCAGTAGAAGGTGAGACATAAACTGGCATCTCATATATACTCAAGGTCTACCAATCTCTTCACTCAACCAGTTTCTGCACTCAGAGCACCTAACTGTAACCCCCTGGTCTTTTATAGCAAAAAAAATTCCAAGCATTTCTCATCTGTATCTGATGTAATCAAAAGTCTGTTGAACTCCCGATTTAGTACTGATTCTTCCCTGGATCAGCCTAGCTTAATAACTTTACTGTCAGATCAGCTGCTTGTCAGAAGCTCCCTCTAGTTCTTCCCAAGTTTCCCTTGAAGCTACATTCCCTGAAGAACTGGTCCTGCAGTACCAGGTTAGACATTCAATGCTATAATTCCTAACTCCTTGCCAAATCACTTCCCACTGAATAATACCCATTGAGGGTCTGCCCAAAGTCTTTCCAGCAGCCATAAGTCTAACTAAAACCGTCCTATCTTCTTGCACAATTCCTTGCTGCAGGAGCAGCACCTGCCTGCATACAAGGACCTTTCTCCGTATAACAATGCTGCAATCCAAGGTCTCAATCATTTCTTACACCCTCAGCCAAACGTGGCCAATTTTTAACAGCCCTGAATAACAGAATGTTTTTACACAAAAACTGGAAATATGGCCGGAACTGAGCGTCTTTCTGGAAGCCCACAGCACATCGTTTTCTTGCTTTACAGAGAAACACCATTAATTGCCACAGGAGTCCAACATCAACACATGTTAAATTTTCATTAATTGAATGCAGCAGTGACTAGTAACATCAGTGTGTTTAATCATATAAACACAGAGTTTTGAAAGGATTCTTAAGGCTGTCATAACCATTGCTTCTTGAATAGAGTATGGTTTTGATCAAAATTTACAATCAAAAGAGAGTCCCTCTATGTTTCATTTGTTGTAAAATCTGAAGTTAGTTTGTATTGTAGGTTGTCTATGAGTCAGGTCAGACACCATTAGCAACTTGATTAACAATGGATGTTGCTTTTGACATGCATTTTATTGCACTCTGCTAAATATAGAATATAGAGAACAATTCTGATTGTAGTACTTCAAAAACCTGTTAAAACAAACTGTTTTCTTTCTTTTCTTGCACTTCCTTGTGCCATAACATATTTAATCTTGGTTATTAAAGTCCCCAAATAAGTCGCTGTCTGAGCATTTAGAGCATTTGTTAATCTTCTGAATATTGTTAATCTACTTCATGGGCACAGAACACCCATAAGCACTGAGAAACCTCAAGGAAGTTCTAACTTAAGTCTCAATCTGAAGAGACCTGTTCTTCACAAATATTCCCACTCTTCATGGTGTTCTTCTGCATACTTTATTATTCAAACATAGAGCTTGATGAGCCCTTAAGATGGACTAATAGCAACCATAAAATACTAATAATTGAAAGCCCAGGCAGAACTCTAGTTTCTCCTGAAGCTCTATGGCAGCAAGTCTTGCAATAATGTAAATATTTGCACACTCAATTTCCACAAATTTATAACAGAAAGAGCAATGTTTGTATAGATGCAGAATGAATTAAATACATGTGTTTAAGCATGAGAAGGAGCAGCACAAAAAGGTTTTAAAAGGTAGCCTGCACTGGGAAGGAAAGGGCACCCTTCCCCAGGCACTGTTCTCATGGGAAGCACCGAAGAAGATGTTTCTTATGACAAGATGAAAAGGCCTGCGTTCTGAAAAGGTCACAGCACAGATGACTTCCTAGCTGAAGACCATCACCCTCACACAAGGAAGAAGGAAACTAGATTGCTGCATATAGTACACACCATCCTGTTTTACTCTTTGCTCAAGAGAACAGACTATGCACTCACAGGGGAGTAAAAGCATATGATAGGCATCAACTTATTAAAGATTTATGAAAGCATAAACCAGCAAGATTCTGAGATGCGGCATCTGGTGACTCCTAAGGGGTGCAAGAGAATTGTCCAGAAACCTTTTTGTCATCTCCTGTCAAGAACTAATACTTTTCATATTGCATACAACTATGTGAGTGAGTGTGTGAATGTGTAAAAGCCCTTGCTTGAGGAATTCATAAACAAATATCCTGCATTGAGTTTTACTTCACTAATTTCCCTACCATGCTATTGCAGTTTAGAGCCATAATATCAAACTAACCGGGTCATATTTTTAAAGACACTATTGCTCCAAGTGATTATAGAGTATTTCTCATGTTTATTCTCACAATAAAGGAAAGAAGATGCTGTAGCAAGGCTATGTAAAAAATTACCTTACTTAAAATAAATAATACAAAGGCTTTCAGTAATTCTCTTGCCTTAGATTCAAACATTGAATTATTTATGTTTATTGCAAATATCCTTTGGTCAGATGGAACTTTTAAAGTTACTAAGTAAATATTTCACGTTCGGTCCGTTTTCTTTAGGTAAAAAATCACCACTTCCCTCTGTGCAACTGTATCTTCCAGAAGTCAAATTACTTCATTTTAGCTTTGGTGCAGCTGTACTCACTTCAGCCCTCGAATTCATAAATATTAGCAAGAAAGCAGCACAATGAATGAAGTAAATTCTCACTTGTGTAATTTCCCTGAAAAGTAGTAATCAAAGTTAACCTTCTCAATGGGATATGACAGAAGTTCAATGATAATAGAAATACTTCTGCTTTAGGAAGTTCCCAGGGTTTGCAGACCCAATATTCATCATACTGAATATTGGGCTCTTGAAGAAAGGCAAATAGTAGTATTTAGATACCAGCATTTCAAAAACATCTCTAGGCAAAGCGAAAGAGGTCAACAGTTGCATTGCCTTTATGCTTCTTTAATGAATAGCTGAGAAATATTTTATGCTATCAGCAATGAATACTTTTAAAATACTAAAGTTATATAAAAAAGTAGGTAGCAGTCCATCAAACAATAAAATATTAAGTATTTGTAGAGCATACCACCACACAAGGTAAAGTCAATAATACCTACAAGTCAGTTTTGTGTGTGAGCACCGTCACACACACACACACAGAGCTTGCTATACAGGAAAGCCATCAGTCTAAGACCCAGACCAAGATCCATTACTGATCAGGATACCCTTTTATTCCTGTTTAATTTTTTTTTTTACTTTGTTACTTAAATGTAGATTGGAAATAAAAATGTGTTAGCTTTTAGATGCCGAAAAAACCTGAAGCTGATTTCCCAAAATCTGAACATTTCCAAAATACAAAACCAGTTTTAACATGGTAAGTTTTTTGTAAAATAGTTGTTTGCATCACCTAGGAAATAGGCAGAAATGAAAAATTAGAATTAGAATTAAACTAGGACTACTCTGTGAATGAGTTCATAGCTATTGACTTATTTACTGGCGCCTAAATCATTGAATGTTTAGTCTTTCAGGCTATAAATCAAGAGGTTAGATTTACAATAGAGCTGTTCCATTAAATCTATTACCTGGAAACTGTTTTTCTGCGTAAAAATAGCCAGGCTTCTACAGCTCAACATATCATCATGTTCACCAAGGTAAGTTCAAAAAGGCAGGACAGAAAAAGATGGAGAACTGTTTCAAAATAGCAGCTGAAACTATGTAAGGACAAATGTAAGAGTCTGCCCTTAGTCAGAAATGACCATCTTCAGAGTCACTCAGGGCAAAAAAAATCTTGGAATATTAAAGCAGGTACAAAATCATTCCCCTGCTTTGAGCCTAATGAAATCTCAACTGGACAAAATACTTCTAATTTTGAAAAAATATATTTGAAATAGATTAAAAAAAGAGGAGCAAATTATCCCCGAATTACCCACTGAGGAAAAGGTAAATAGTGACCATTCCGTAACAGTTTAAATATAAAAATAAAAACATAACCAGACGACAGGATAGATTTTTGGTGAAGCTGCAGAACTTCAGTTGCAAACTGTTTTCATCACTCCAAGCAATGTAATTTCTGCTTTGGGAATAATTTACACCCTTCTCCTTTGCTTGACTGTTCTCAGAATGAAAAAGGTTTTCTTTCTAGTCAGTGTGAAACTCTTCTGTTGTTTCAACTCACATTTGTTGTCTCTTATACTCCCACCAGCTTTTCATTTGCAGGTTTTGCAGGCTTCCATTAGGTTTCTCTGAACTCTTCTCCAGGTCTGGTCCCTCAGCCTCTCCTCAAAGGTCATGTTCTCCAGGCCCTTGCAACCACAGGGACCTCAGCTGTCCTTCTGGCAATACATGGCTGGAGGAGGGGCAAGTGAAGCCAAAGTCCTGGGTGTGGTGTCCCAAATGCCAGGCAGATGGGCTTAATCTCTTCTCTAGATGTACTGGATCTGTTCCTGTGGATAACCACCCAGGATATCTCTGGGGACCTCTACAGTTGGGGCTCTTTTCAAAGGCCTGGAAAGCAGAAATTCCATTCTTATATCTAAATACTTGCAGTGTCTACATATCTACATATACACAACTAACACTGAATTTAAAACTCCTGGTACTTTTCCTTACTTTCCAGCATATTAAAATCAGAGTTCAATATTATTAATATTAAATATATATATTTATAAAGGATAGGCAGACACTGAATATCAGGAAGCAGACTTCACAGTGAGAATTTATGAGTTGAAAGTAGAAGCATGAGGTTGTCTATCAAGTCACTTGTTCAGGCTTGTGTAAGGTAAATAAAAGGCAGACTGAGTTGCATCACAGTGGAGAAGCCATGCTGCTACAAGGAAGTATTTTCTCAGTAGGAGGGCCCTTTTGATGCCTGGAGTCTCTTTACCAGTTTGAAACCCTTCATGCTACGTGTCCTTGGTTATGGGATGGCTGCCTTGGTACACAAATACTGTCTAGCAGACAGTGATTGGGAAATAGAAATCACTGGGCACATGCTTTGAAAATGTGAGATGCTGGTGCACAGAAAAGGGAGGGAGGAGGTGAAAACAAAAGGAAGTGAGAGGTAGTAATCAATGTGAGAGAAATTTAATCAGTGTTATTAAACCACCTTTGCACCAAAAGGAAATCTGAGACAAAAAGAAGAAGATGGAAGCACAAAATTAGACTGAAGATGAAAAACAATGAAGGTTGCATGTATCATTCATAACTTGCAGTGGAATGGAGAGGTTGCATCCTGCAGAGAAGGTTTCCAAAAGTTTGGAAGGAAGTAAATATCAATCTTATCATCAGGACATGAAAGAAGGAGGATGTGATGAACTATAATCTTGTCAGCCCACATGTTGATCATTGGGAATGTGATAGAGCAAATTTTTCTGAATACTCTTTCCAAATACATTAAGGTCAAGAACATCATCAGAAATCAGCAATATGGATTCGCCACAATGAATTTTTTCTTAATCCACCTGATGTGACTAACCTGGTTGTTGAGGGGAGGGTAGTAGTTGTTATACCATTAGAATAAGGCTTTCAACATTGTCTGCTGCAGCATCCTCTGAGGCAGATGAATGAACAGGAATGGACTGAAAACTGCCTGAACTGCTGGACTCCACATGAAAGCCAATCACTAGTGATGTGCTCCAGGGGCTGACACAGAGTGCAATACCTTTTAAAATCTTTGCTAATGACCTAGAGTATGGGGCAAAGTGTACACGCAAAAAATTTGCAAGTTATACCAAACTGAAAGGAGTGACAGATCCAGCAGAAAGTTGCTGCCATTCAGAGGGACCTTGACAGGTTGTAGAATTAGGCAGGGAGGAATCTCACCAAGTTCAGTGCAGGGAAATGCCAAGTCTTGCATGTGGACAGGAATAACCCTGGGCACAAGCACCAGTGGGGGGCTATACAAGTGAGTTCTTAAATTTAGCATATCCCTATGCATTACCACCCAGAGAAGGCTTTTTTGTACTTTTCTGTAAGTAATAATATGTAAAAACCAGGCCACTAAATTTAAGAATGATTTTAAGGGCCAAGTTTAAATTACCAAGATAAAAATTCATTTGTGTGCAGCATAAATGAAAGTTAGGCTTAGAGATCATAGAAAAAGAGACATTCATTTTCCATCAAAACAAAATAAAAAATATTTAGGAAACTGTCAATCTTAAAAATTGAATTTTAGAAAAAGACCAATCCTAGTAAATATCTTAACATTTTGGAATTAACTCTTCCATTATTCTAATTTTGGCACGCATTTTTCTCCAAAAAGCTTCAAAAAGAAAATTTTGTAGAAGATATATTTCAAAATGATCTTTGCCAAGTGTACTGGCTTTACATGACAAGGCTTTTGGTAGCAAGAGGGTGCAGTAGTGGCTTCTGTGAGAAGCTGCCAGAAGGTTCCCTCATGTCCGACAAGAGCCAACGCCAGCTGGCTCTAAGACAGATCTGCTGCTGGCCAAGGCTGAGCCCATCAGCAGTGGTGATAGCATAAACTGGCATAACGTATTTAAGACAGGGAAAAAAGCTGCTCAGGCCCAGTTGAAGCTGGGAGCGGCAATATATGGGAGAAAGAAATCTGCAGACACCAGTGAAGAAGGAGGAGGGTGTGGTGCTCCAGATGTCGGAACAGAGATTTCCCTGCAACCTGTGAGGAAGAACCTCATGAGGAAGCAGTGCCTCTGCAGCCCGAGGCGGAGCACAGCTCCACCTGCAGCTAAGGCAGGAGCAGGTGGATGCCCAAAGGAGCCTGTGACCTTGTGAGAAGTCCCTGCTGGAGCAGGCTCCTGACAGAACCGCAGAGAACCCACACCGGAGCAGCTGGTCCCTGAAGGACTGCGTGCCCTGGGAGGGACCTACACTGGAGCAGATTGGAAAGAATTGCAGCCTGTGCAAAGGACTCATGTTGGAGACATCTCCTGTGGGAGACACCTCACACTGGAGCAGGGGAAGAGTATGAGGAGTCCTAGTCCTAAGAAAACAGGAGCAGCAGAGACAATGTGTGGTGAACTGACCACAACCCCCATTCCCTATACCCTCCATTGCTGTGGGGGCCAAAAGGTAGAGAAAACGGCGAATGAAGTTGAGTCCAGGAAGAAGAGAGGGGTGCAGGGAAAGTATTTTAAGATTTAATTTGATTTGTCATTTCCTTGAGAAATTATTTTTTATTAGTCTGATTTGATCAGTAATAAATTGAATTAATTTCCCCAAGTCGAGTCTGTTTTGCTGGTGATGCTAATTGGTGAGTGATCTCTTCCTGCCTGTGTCTCAACCCAGAAGCTTTTCGTTATATTTTCTCTCCCTTGCCCAGCTGAGGAGGGGAGCGATAGCGCAGCTTTGGTGGGCACCTGGAATCCAGCCAGGGTCAATCCACCACACCAAGTTTCAGGTA
Source organism: Origma solitaria (assembly GCA_013397895.1). NCBI lineage: Eukaryota > Metazoa > Chordata > Aves > Passeriformes > Acanthizidae > Origma > Origma solitaria. Next base: position 1,106,337 of record VZRL01006566.1, read on the forward strand.
TGTTCATGCCATGTTATCACACCATGTAGCAGGCAGCAGAGGAGTTATTTTTGGTAATTAATCATGCAATACAGCTTTCAAAACTCACCAGTAATATCCCTAGTAGTTACAGGTGACTGTTAGGCTCTTTTTATGCCCGAGTGCAGTGCCTCAGGCAAAACAGCTAAACGCAAGTCCTTTCTCTAGAATACCATTCACAGAATGCAGGCTGAGGTTTGATCCAGTTTCAGTGGTGCTTTTGGGGCTACCAGGTTGCTAGCAGAGCTCCTGTTTGCAGCTCAGGTAAGACAAAGGTAAAACAGCCACCAAGTGTTGCTCAAGTATTCCTGTAAATGTTGTGGCTCTGATTGGGAGATTATTGTATTTTGAGGAGTTGTTTCTGCACCAGAAGCTGTCCTGAGTGGGTGCTGGGCTGTGCTGTCTGTACCACACCTATTGCTTAGCCTCAAGGACCGTGCTGTGCTACACACATACTTTGATGAACGATAATTTCAGTTCCCAGGATGTTTTCATAAGTACCTCCTCTTGAAGAAAATGTTAAAAAGCTCTGAAGATAACAATAGCAGCAAACCTCACCATAAACGGGAATTTTGTGTAGAGTGCCATTCCCTAACCTGAGAGGCCTGTGTGGTGTTGCATCATTCCAAGTTTTAATCATCAGGGTTGTAATATTTTCCAACTTACTATCATCTTTTCTGGACTATCAATTGTGGCTTTCTTGTTGGGATCCAGAAAGAACCAGCACCTCCTGGTGTAAAACAATAAATAAACCAGTTAAGCCTATGTTAAAAATGCTAAAAATTGGCTAAGGTCTCTTCTTCCTTTATTCGATTTCCAGCACCATTGTCCCTAGAGATCCCAGTCCCAAGATACTACTAATTGCTAATACAATGTCTTCCTGTAGAAGATTTTCTACATCACTGTGAGTTGGTCACTTTAGTCATGACCTGTTGCTAAAAATTTTTAGTTCTGCATGACCTTGTTGTGATAATGAAACTCAGAATTGCAACTGATAGTATTATACAGGAAAAAGTGCCATTGAGGATGCTTTAAGAGCAAAAAAGTCCTCACAGCATTTTACTATTTCTTTATGTACATACCATGTACTTCTTTGGATTCACACAAACCCATTTATATCTACAGAAGTAATAATTTCATTAACTGAGTTCCTAGTTCTCTATTTTATTGACATCTCAGGGCTTCTCTAGACATGCATTTAGTTTCTAATATTTCCTGAAATTTTTCATTGTTAAAATGATACTAGATATTTTTTCAAAACCTTTCTGAATATTTACTTAAAATCCTTTTTAATGCAGTGCAGCGCTTCCAAAGAGAAATAAAACAAATTAACAAGCACTTCTCACATATCAGTTTATTTCCCCGATTATTAGAGAATAATCAGTTCAGCAAATTTACAGATAGTTTAATCCTTAACATACCTCTAATGCTATCAGAATAACATAGATTGAATGAGTTATACAAACAGGGAATTAAAGTATGGGAAACAATAAATGGCTCAGGAAAAATACACAAAAACCCCAATTATCCATTTCTTTTTGAAAGGGAAATCTTCAAGCAGGAAGCATTGGTTATAGATAAAAATTTCCCAGCAGACTAAGGTTCCAGTAGAGAGCAGTTTTCTGGTTTTTCTTTGTTTGTTTGGGAGTCTTTATAGTCTAGAAAGATCTCCCTTACCCATTCCTACTGGTTCAAAAATTGTGGCAGGAGAAAGCTAGAAACATGTGAGCCGTAGGATGGACCAGAATTGCAGCTCTGATTATACTAGTAATTCTCACAGATATTGTGAGATTGCTATGGGTCATATTTAATGCTTATTGCTTTGTTGCTTGTCCTCATGTAGTTTTAATCTAGAGTTCTTTTTCTGATTTGGCACTGAGAAGATTACATAGATGAGAGAATTTCTCTACTTTTCTGTTCTTCTTTCTGTTTTATCTCTTGTTTCATATAGATTAAATACACTGCCATTGTCAATTTCTTTTCCCTTAATAGTTAGGCTATGATATTATTAACAGAATCAACAGTAACTATGGAACATTTCAGCAAACAGAAAGCAGGATAAGAAGGTTTAGGTTCATAATGTTATTAGCGACACTGATAGTAGAAGTAATGAAGGGTTTATGGTTTTAGACAATCCAATAAAACTCATGAGACTAGCACTTAATTAAAACATTGTAAAGCAAATGTTCTCTCTTCTTTCAGTGTCTGCCTCAAATGTGTTTTAAGTCAACAGGTACAATACTGGTATGGGATATATCAGATATCTATAGAGAAAAGAGATCCTGGTATATGGGGCTTTATATCACACCAGCAAAACCCATTTTGCAATTTCTTTTCCTCAACCACATTTTTCAAGTATTAACTACAAAGAAAATAGAGGGCTGTTTAAAATTTAAATACATAAAATAAAACCCTGAGACTCAAGGACTAAAAATTCTGAGTAACCTTGCGAAAATACAAACTTTTCCTCATCCATTTCTGCCACAATTATATACAATTCTGTATAAAATTCTTGTTTCTTTTACTTGACTATGGTGAACCTCAAATAGTATTCTTAGGTAGGACAGCATATTCCCATGATTCTCTGATGTGCTGTGGCTTTATCATATATTTGGATAGCACATCCTCTACTGTGACGTTTGTTAGTTTATTATTTGTTTTCTGACTTAGATGGTCCCAGAAGCAACGAGTGGCCTTCCTGGTCAAATTACCCAGGGTAATCTCTGAATTCCTCTGTATCTAGAGTCAGTCAGCACACTTTTCTGGGTCACCTCTGTTACAGGGATCTGAACCAGTGATGCTTTGTTTCCCACTCATACTTTAAATATCAGAACAGGTGTGGTGGTTTGGACTGCAGTAGAGTTGATTTTCTTCATAGTGGCTGTGGTTTGGGGCTGTGTTTTGGATTTGTGATCAACACAGTGATGATAAAATAGAGATTTTTTGTTGAGCCGTGCTGAGCAGTGCTTGCACAGTCAAGGCCTTTTCTGCTTTAGGCACTGCCACGCTGGCAAGGAAGTTGTGGGTGCTTGGGAGGCTGGGGAGGAGACACAGCTCAGACAGGTGACCCAAACTGACCAAAGGGAGATTTCAGACCCTGTGACATCATGGGCAGTATATAAAGTGGGAGGAGGAAGAAGAAATGGGAAGAACATTTGGAGTGACAGCATTCATCTCCCCAAGTTACTGTTATGCCTGATGGGGCCCTGCTCTCCTGGAGATGGCTGAGCACCTGCCCGACCACGGGAAGCAGGGAATTAATTCCTTGTTTTGCTTTGCTTGTGTGTGTGTCTTTTTCTTTTCCTTTTAAAGTCTCTTTATCTCAAGCCACATTTTTTTTATTTTTTGCCCTTCTGATTCTTTTCCCATATCTCACTGGTGAGGGAGTGGGCATGTGACTGTGTGGGGTTTGGTGACTGCCTGGGCTTAAACCATGACACCATATGAGAAGGGGAGATGCAATCCAGAGGAATGTGGCACAGCTGCCCTTAACAATTATCTGCATTTCCCTTGTTTTCCCAGCACGTATGAATATCACCTAATGACATAGAGCTGGGTAGCATAGCCAAGGTCTCATTTTATCTGATATTCCTTTGGGAAGGCTTTGCTCTGTGTTATTTTAAATACTAGGTCAGTCCCTCACATTTGTAAACATGTTTTTTTGTGATTGAAGAGAACATATATATATACATACATATATATATACATACATATATATATGTGTGTGTGTATGTATATGTATATATATACATACATATATATGTATCTATATGTATATACACATATATATACGTATATATATGTATATACAAATATATATTTGCAATAGCTTCATCTGTTTTCAGATACATTTTTGCGAGTGAATGAGATTTTAAGTCTGTTTACCATGTATTATGTGCAGTTGCTTATATGATTAAATATATAATTATCCCACAGGACATTAAAAACTTCAACAGTTAAATGGAGTTGAGTCAAAATATATGTACAGGCACAGTTTGAACAATTTTTGAGAGAAATACTTTCTTAAAATAGTCATTTATCTTGCTCTGAATTAGACCAGTATGGTATTCACTTTACCATTCTTGGCATTAAAATACATAAAAGTATCCTGCTGGTATCATTTCAGTTTTGCTTTGAGGTTAGCTGGGTTTTTTTCCTTAACAATTTTAATCCCAGTAAATCAATCTTATTCAGAGCCTGCACTGTCCCCATACATAAAAAGGACTGCTAAGGACTGCCACTTGAATAATATATTATTTATTATACCATGTGAATCCTCCTGCTTTATATTTAAACAACAGAAAATTTTTAAACATCTCCTGTATTCTTTTATCAGTACACGTTAGAAAGGTTACCAGAAGGTTCTCTATTAGGCTTTGAATATTTCCTCTATTTTTTTCTCTTGTTCTCTTGTTACGTTTTTTCCTCCACTGTTTTCAGATTCTTAATGAAAAAAGGTCAAGCCTCAGTAATGTATTGATATTACTAGGAGAGTTACTTTCCTGGTGTCCAATATTTTATTAGAAAACAAATGTATGCGTAATTATATGCCGATGAAAAAATACAAGAGTCAGCAACTAGGCCCTGATAGCTGTAACACAGTAAACTAAACACTGGAGTACTTAAATAGTTACATGGGATGTGCTATATCTCATTGCTTTAATTTGGGGAGGCCAGATTTCACCAGGGAAAGAAAATTTCTCTAATTTTTAATAATATGGATTAGTAAAGAGTAATCACTTTCAAAAGGATTTGGTTGGAAATTCCCAAGGTTGCTAGTTAAGAACCAAGAAGAATTCATCTCTTAGACATTCTTTCCTTTAATTGAAAATTTCAACTTCTTGAAAATTACACTAAGCTGTACTTTCCTGACTGTTTGCAGTTGAGACATTAATTCAGATTCAGTGAACTGTGTTTATACACCTACCATGTCAGTGCATATCAACTTCAAATACTAAACCATGGACAAATTTTCTACTTTTCAGTACCACTGCAATATTTCAGAGGGAAACTATGAACCACTTACAGACTGCTACCCTGTTTCCACTATATGCCATCTTAATGCAGAACTTTTTAATTTTCAGTGGTATCTAAAACTGGTCTAGTTCATGTGTGGTTTATAATACGGCATTTGAGACTCATAGAACTTCTGCATGATACCAAATAGAGTTAACTAAGTTAGTTTTTTTTCTTACTGAGAACTCTACTAATTTCTTTTTAATTTTGAAATGTATTGTCTTTGCACATTCTGCAGACACATTTTTTTTCAAATACTGTGTCATTGCCATGACAACCACAATATTAATATACAGCATGTGCATCAAGATGGCTGACTACTGACTACCTACCCTTCTCTTTGCAAGACAATGTCTCCAGGAGGTTACAAAGGCCTAATTTAGTCTGGTAAAACTGAAAAAACACAGAAATTTAGCCATGTACTCTACAGTGTATATCACATCACACTGGGGCACAGTCCCCAGATACCACTTACTTCCTTCCCATTAAATGAGAAGAGGTGAGAAGACTGAGAACCAGCCACTGTGAGCCATCAGCTTTTGGAGTAAAAGGTAAGGTGCCTGTGTGTGAAACTCCTGTGTACCACCAAAGAGAAGAATTAGTCAGAATTCAGGGGTTGTTATATCTCCTGATATAGTCTCAGTCTACCTCAATGCTTTTGAGTTTTCAGGAGGTGAGCTGCTGCTTCAGCTTTCTTCCTTTGCAATGCAAGTCTGCAACTGCGTTCAGAGAGTTCACTGCGTGAGTTTACTCACATGGCACTACACTCATGGCTGTGAGCACTCCCACATCCTCTAGAAAGGGAGCCTTTAGACATGGTTTGATGCTTGATGGACCCAGTCTGTACTTGCAGATTTCCTGCACAGTATCACTGACAGGTGTATCGAGCAGCCACACTGGCTAGAGGATACATGGATGGATGGATGGATGGGTGGATGGATGGATGGATGACACTGAACATCACTGAGACCTTTTACTTTATAGTTTTCAAAGAAAAAACACTTTTTTTCTGTAGAAAACTCGAACAGAAATTTGCTTCACTGTGCATGTCTACCAGCCTACTTTCTCCATGCAGTGAAAAAAATAATATTCCATTAAAAAAAAAAAAAAAAGAAAAGCAGTGACTGTGTCTGAAGCTTCTTCTTCGTACCAGGACTGAGAATTAATATATTCCCTCTCTCCCAGTTCCTCTGATTATGCACCTCTGTTTCACATGAGTAGTCAATGTTATTGTTAGCAGGTTCAATTAAACAGCCTTCATTTTACCTCCTCACTGCCTTAGGCAGTAGATCTCTGCAATATTTCTCAGTTCTGAATAATAACATTTCAATGACGACATCTCAGATAGAGCAGAGGGAGCTACCAGGCAACAACCAGAGTTAATTTCTTTTTCAGAAGCAATCATCAATCATTCCTTTTTCTAAAAAAAAGGGGAGTCACATTAACAAAGTGTACATATATCTGATGTCTACAACTGATTTCCAGGACTAATCTGCCTTAGAAAAATAAATTTTTAATCCTTCACAAAACCAGATATCAAAATAATTTATTTTTAAAAAAAACTAATAATTTCTAGATTTGATTTCCAGTGTTTCCCTTATAATCTCATTTAACAGTTTAAATTGTCACCTGACACATGGTGCATGCAGACATTGAACATAAAACATGTATTCAAGGTTGGGCAGAACATTTTGATTAAAAATGCTAATCAAAACCTACAGAGTTATTGCTGAGTGGGAAGGGCCCACATCTCTAACACCAGTCTGTACTTTGGTAGACATAAAGTAGTCACTCAGAAGGTGGCCAGACACAGTGTTTGCAAAGGGTATCTGTAGAGCTTCAGCTTCTGTCAATGACTAATCAAGTGTTTCTGAAGTCGGCCCACAAAGCAGACCACAGCGGGAATGGGTTCATGCACCATGATTTCTTCTTCATTCTGGCTTTGTGCAAGAAATATTTCATCAGCTTTTGGACTGCCCATTGATTTTTAGGGCAGTGTTCCTACAGTGTATGATGGTTAATTACCTAATACTTTAAACTAACTCTTCTTACTCTAACACTACCTCAAAACTCATCCCTTTCTTCCGTTCTTCAATATCTTGCCATTTGAATTCTTTAAAAAAATTATGATTTTCACTTGTGCATGCAAAGACTTAAATTGGAAAGGTCTACTGTGGAAACCATGCTTTGTTACTATGTGTGAACTTGTCTTTTCAAGCCTGCTGCATCTCTGTCACAAAAATGAAAGAAACTCCCGTTGCTTGTCCCAGTCAACATGCAAAACCATTTGGGGTCAGAAAGTCCGCAGCAGGCAGTATGGTGTCAGATGGCATGGAGACCAGCATTCAGATCATCTACCCGTGACTGGCACATGCCCACGGTATCAGCAAGGCGAAGCAAACCTGGTGTGAAGGCACTTCACAATCCCAGCTGCAGAAGGGTTAAATGGGCACACTGCTAAACCCACTGAAAGACATGTCCTTTCCCTTCCTCTTTGCAGCCATAGGCCCCTGCAGAATTCCTACAGCAACTGAAAGGTCTTCCAGTCACACATCCTAAAGGCTGTTGTTAGGCTAGCAGTGAAGAATCACACATCTGGTTCTGCCTGAAACTTGCAGCCATTCCAACAATAAATACTAGACCTGTGTTTGGATTAGGACCTGTAGTCCTGTAGAGTCTAACTGCAGTGTTTGACCTGCTGATGCTGAAACAGAAAACTACAAGGGACAGGCTGGACTTCAGCACGCTCAATGTTGTACAAAACATCTACCTGAAGCATCTTAGTCATCTGCCTGAGAATGCATGCAAACTATTGCAAAAGGAGGATTCACTGCAGGATTGGGTCCTTTAGCACATGTAAATCTTGCCTGAATTCACTGCCCCAATCTAGTTAAGGGTTTTTCCATCAAAATAGTCATGAAGATTGCAGTAGTATTCCATCAGCCATACCACAAAGCAGGTTTTAAAAATAGATCTGGATTCTCACCCACGCTCTATATGGCACTAACACATTTTCTTGCTGTACATCAGTTCTTTTGACTTAAAAAGAAAACAACCCCAAAACAAAACCAAATGCCAGAAGAAACAGACAAACTAACCAACCCAAAAATCTATAATATGTACTCCCTCTAGATTCAATCATATGACATGGACCATTTAATTCCAACCACCCATCTCTCCATTGCCACACCATCTGCTTGGAGCACAGATCATCTGATGAGGTGCAACATTCATTCTGCTAAACCACAGCCCCTTCCCAGCTGTTCTAGCCTGTTCTCCACCTACCTTCACTGTATTCTCACACAGACTTTCTGGTTGAGCCCTGGGCACCCACCACCCACTCTTACCTCAACAGTTTCTAGATTCCACTGTTTCAACCTGTCTGCGCTATACTCTTATGGCTTGTAGGTGTTGAGTTAGACTTTGCTTGCATCTCTATATTAGGAATCTTAAGTGCTGTTCTCCTCTGTCTATATGACAGATAGATGGGCATTCTTATGCAATATTTGCTTTCCTATCATTGTGATACAATAGCGTCAGGAAAATTCTGTCGCTTGCCAGTTCACCACATCGACCTCTATTGCAACCATCTGCTACTCAACATATGCAATTACAACACACCAAATCACAACACCCAAATCGTGAACTTAGGGAAGAGACAGGATGGATGATGAAAGCTGAAAAAGACTCAAGTATGAATTGCCCATCCAGACCAGTCTGCTCATGGCAAATCTCATAGACTGCAATTTCAATGTGCTTTCCTTGGATCCCTTCCCCTACAAATCCACGTGACTGTGAGAACAAAAGCCTGCTTCACACTCCTAAGGGTGGAAATAAATGAAATTATCCTCTAAGTGCCCATCTAGCACAACTGTAGAACACAACAGCACAAAGGAGTGCATGGAGTTAGAGTTCTGTGGAGTGACACAGAACTTGCCTGCTTGGATATTGCTGAAGGACAGAAACAGATCCCGAGAGATATTTTAACCGCTGAAATGTAGCTGGGAATTTGGGAAGATTGGTAGTTAGCATGGGCCAAGCTGATACAAGTAGCATCTCTAACAACCTAGTTGCATAGATAAACTCGTTCTACTTATGGAGAATTTTCTCAGCCAATGTAATTTAATAATATAGCTGTAGTCCTTAAGTACATGCAGAAAAAATTATGATTAGATTAGTACTTTGGTTCTGTTTCCCAGATGTGCTAGTTTTATTCTGGTAAGTCACAACCTCTATGTCTTTGTGAAGTGGTTACAGGAATCATGTTCTGCATCAAAGATTAACCCAGAAAGAAGATCTATGGGGAACAATACTATCATAACAATACCACTGTATTTATAGCTCCCTCTCATGGTACCTATTCTAAAATAAGCATTTGCAGGAAGATGTAGATCAATGTAACTGTAGCAGTAAAAACTAAGGTGGTAAATTTTCCATGTAGACAAACTCTAAAGAATTCATATTGAATGAGAAATATGTAAGAGTTGCAATATTCTTATGACCCTGCATTCTTGAGAAATTGCATCTGTGCATGAGTGTAACCACACTGTAGGTTTTTTTAGTTTGGCTGTGTGGTTTACTTCATTGATCCATAACACATTATTTTCTCAAAGATGTTTTTATGCAGAATGACGCTTAATTTTTAGACTGTGGATTAAAAAAAAAAGGCAATCACATGCTTTGTTCAAATCAGATCTTTGTTTTTTGTTTTCTGACTTAGAGTGAAGTTTCTTAAGGTTGTTTGAAGTAGGTAAGGGAGATGGAGAAATTGGAGAAAGAAGAATTAGAATAGGAGGGGGAGAGTGGTGATAGTTTTAGAGTTACATTTTTGAGTTGAAAGATGTGTGCATAATAACAATTAAGTTACCTCAAGACCAGTATTTTAAGGATAAAAAGAAATAGTAGGTGATTGAGGAGAAAGAGGTGAACCTTAAGTAGTCATGAAAGCTCTTTTCTGAAGTCTCGTATCTTGCAAATATTTATTTATGTTCCCATGAGCAAAATCTGTACTTATCACAAACATGCTTGCAAATACATTTAATACAACCAAGTGTTTATCAATAAGCAAACAAATGGGGTCATGAATAGGAATGAAATTATATGGTAGAATCTATTTATAACTATAGTTACCAGACAGCTTTAACTGCAATATACTTGGTAATTAAGTGGATGTTTACTTCTATTATCTATAATCAGACAGCAGGCTATGGAGAGAAATATAGATAATGATGGTCCTTATTCTGCCACTCCTACTGATATGGATTTCAAAGGGAAGCAGGCAAAGAGAGCCTCAAGGCATATCATCTCTAAGTACAAGAAAAATGGTATTTTGAGGAAAAAAATTAAGATTTTAAAGGAAATAATGGTTCCAAATGGTGTATTGTGAAAGATTTATTTTGATCTACATTGACTAACAGTAGAACAAAGAAAGAATTCCATATATGCAGCAGAACATAATCATACCACTCAGAGAAAAAAGAGGCCATTTATGTACTGAATAGAACACACAGGTTCAAAGTGCCTACAATTGATAACAAGGAACTAAAACTCAAAGCCTGATCAAGCACAAGGAACAAAGCTTTCTTGCACTAAGATCAAGATGCTTAAGCACTGTACAACTATTTCACAATAATAGTGTTCACAGGAAATCACAACAGGAAAAGAACTGAAATTTTGTCAGATGAAAGTAGTTTGTGAGGTACAAGATCAGAGATGACAGTGATGATTGAGTAAGCCCAGCTGCTGCCTTCTAGATTACTCATCTACAGAACTCTCTCAATATGTTGTCAGATTGTCAAGTTTCAATTCCTGTGAACTATTTTACTTTGAAGTAGAGGCACATAGTTGGAGATAAGTATAAAATCTGTGCACTGTACCATTTAAATTAAACCTTAGGAGCAAACTATTATTCTGTAGCAAAAGCGTTTTCCATCATTAGGAAATTCCATCCGTGAATTTGGGGGTTCCCCCACAAAGAAGGTGGCAGGATTAATAGCCCCGCTGAAATGCGTCTACGCTGATACTTGCGTATGGGCAACAGGCAGGAGGAGCTGGAAACCATCGTGCAGCAGGAAAACGATGACATAGCAGCCATCACAGAAATATGGTGGGATGACTTGTGCATAGAGTTGAGAGTTTATGGGTAAGAATAGGGGGAAGGACAATGAAAGGGATGTCCTGGTGGGAGTCTGTTATAGACCACCGAACCATGATGAGGAGATAGATGAAATATTCTATACGCAGTTGGTGGAAGCCTCACCATGGGGGACTTCAAATTACAGGATGAGATGTCTGTTGGAAATAAAGTACAGCAGAGAGGAAACAGTTTAAGAGCCTTTGGAGTGTTAGGAAGATAAAATCCTGACCCAGCTGGTGAGTGAGGCCGTGAGGAAAAGTTGGCCACTGCACTGTCTGTGAACAGACAAAGACTGGTGGCTGATGTGATGGCTGGAGGCCATCTTGGGCATTGTGGTAATGACATGATAGTTTTTGATGATCAGAGAAGTAAGGAGGGGCGTGTCAGCAGACCTGACACCTTGGCCTTCAGAAGCACAGACTTTGGCTGACTGGTTGGGAGAGTCCCTTGGGAGGCAGTCCTGAAGGAGAGAGGAGTCCAATAAGGCTGTACATTCTTTATGACAATAATATGAAAAGCTCAGAAGCAAGGCATCCCCATGTACTGAAATATGAGCCAATGGTGAGGAAAATCATTCTGGCTTAATGGAGAGCTTTGGTTGGAATTCACAAAATGTAGGAGGGTTTATAACCTCTGGAAGAATTGGAAAGCTACTCAGGAGGACTACAAGGATTTCATTAGGTTATGCAAGGAAAAAAATAGAAAGCCAAAAACCCAACCAGAAATTAGTCTGGCTGCTGCTGTAAAAGAGAATAAAAATATTTATATAAATACATGAGTGACAAAAAGAAGACTAAGGAAAATCTTCATCATTTTTTGGATGCAGGGGGAAACATAGTCACAAATTATGAGGAAATGTTGAGGTGCTTTATGCCTTCTTATCTTCAGTCTTCAATAGCAAGACCAATTGTTCTCTGAGCTGGAAAACAGGGAGCAGAATGAAGCCCCCATAATCCAAGAGCAAATGGTTAGTGACCTGCTAACACCATTTGGTCTAAGGGACAGGAGGGGATTAACCCAAGAATACTGAAGGAGATGGTGAAAGTGCTCACCGAGACAATTTTCACCATTTACCAGCAGTCCTTTCTAGTTGAGGAGGTCCCAGGTGACTGGGAGTTCACAAATGAGGCTGGGAGTTCACCCGTCTACAAGAAGAACTGGACAGAGGATCCAGGGAACTACAGTCCTGTCAGTCTGACCTTGGTGCTGGGGAAGGTCTTAGAGCTGATCATTTTGAGTGCCATCACACAGCACATGCAGGACAACCAGGGGATCAGGGTCAGACAAGACAAGTTTATGAAAGGCAGGTCCTGCTTGACCGACCTGATCCCCTTCTATAGGAAGGTGAACTCCTTAGCGGATGAGGGAAAGACTGAGGATGTTGTCTACCAGGACTTTAGTGAAATGTTTAAAAGACGTAGATGTGGCACCTGGAATATGTTTTAGTGCTGTACTTGGTTATGCTGGGTTAACAGTTGGATTGATGATTGTGAAGGTCTTTTCCAACCTAAACAATTCTACAGTTCTGGGATTTTGTACAATAAATCAAGACCCAAATAGACAAACCCAAGAACCTGTAGTCACACATGAAAACTGAGATGTAGAAGTTCTTGTCTGATTACAGTTATCCTTTAATTTGGATTCTTTCACAAACTGAAACTGGAAAGCAAAATTCCATTCTTTTTCAAAGTAACCCCACACAAGCCCCAAACTCACAACTAAACACCGCCACCATGCCACCATCCATTCTTTTTAGCCTTGTATATAGTGCAATGATTCAGATTATCCAGGAGACCTCAGAGAAGAAAATATTGTTGAAATAAAAACAACACCTTTTTTTTCTTAGCAGCAGGAATCACTTTTCAGGTTGTACATGCAAAATGAGTGAGGTTTCACAATCCTTTTCAGCATCATTTCCTGCTGACTGTTGTAGGTGAGAGAAGAAGCTTCCACAAAGCACTGCAGCTGAGTCTCTGCAGGTGAAGGCTACAGTAAGCTAACAGAGCTGGCTGCTGAATCTACTGGGAAAAGGGCATTTGAAAGAGATCAGGACAGGCAGAAGGGAAGGCAACCCCAGGTAATGGAGATTTTAAAGGAAGTGTTTAAGTTAAAGGCTAAACACAGGGTGGTATAAATAGTGAAACAGCATGTTTGTATAAGAATTTGCAAGAACATTTTGTGCTGGAATAGGAATTCAGGTGCTCAAAATAGAAATGCTTTATATTGGATAGGGAAAGAGACTTCGAAGTTTTCTGCTCAGTCTTTGTTTACTCACTCAGGCAAGGATTCCATACACCATCAGATTAATAAATAGAGATTTCTTTCTGAAGAAACCTTATTTGTAAATTTCACATACCAATTCTTTTATGATTGAGTTTCACAGATCACACATTGGACACAGCAATTTTCCATTTTGCAAGCCTTCATACCACTGAAACAATGTACTTTTTCATGGCCCTTCAGATGAATCTCTTGATACTATTTTGGACATAATTTTTATAATTTAAATGTGCTGATTTAATTTGTACTATTAATATTATACCTGTAAAATCACCAGATAAAGCAATGATCCAGATATCTAGCATTCTGCAGATGAGATTAACACCTTTATGCAATGAATAGATACCTTGTTTTTTTATTAACCTCAGCTTTTAGCTGTTAAATTATAATTACTTTGGTATGAAATACCTGAATATGTCAGTGATAACATAATGTGAGAAGTGTCATTATACAGATGGCTACTAACTGGTATGTCCCATTTAGATATCTTGAAAGTCACAAAGGCTTATTTCTCAGAAAACAATACAAAAGTTAGATAACAGTTTTCAAAACTTAGATAACAGTTTTGTTGTAGGATTAATGGAAATATCTACAGTGGAGCTCAAGATGAAAAAAAAATTAACTCAGCTGAAAGAGATCTTACTCAGTACCTTGAAAAGAATATAGTTTTTGGAACTTTGTTCCCGTGTTGCTAGATCTAGCTCCTATCTGTAATCTACATTAGGATGCAAAAAAATTCTTATAAATATCCTACAATAATAATAAATAGCCTACAATATCCAAGACTTTATTTTGGATCACTAATAAGTCCTTCAAAGTAAAACAGCATTATAGATTTCCCTTCTATTCCAAAATGTCGTGCTAAATATGTAACTTTTAAAATCTGTGTGTATATATATTCTTAAACATCCTTTACGGTTTTATTTAAACCATTCTTTATGGTTTAATTTCAGTATTATTTGTGCAAAATAAAAAAAAACAATCACATGTCCACTGAGAAGCTGAAAGAAGCAAATTTATCTCCTAAAATGAAGATTGAAAGGCAAATCATCCTGGTGTGTTTATCTGTAACTTATTATGTTCAAGAAGTGGATAAGCACACATCTAATTTGCACATAGATATAAAAAATTTTGGTGTTTTAAATGACAGATTGACACAATAGGCAGAAAACTTTATTTTAAAATTAGATGATGGAGGCTTTTTTACCTGATAACAGCTTCGAGAAAATAAATAAACACTTGATTTCAGAGAGTTTTGTATTATGAAAAGTTAATTGAAACTTACATCTTGATGCTTGGTAGTGTCCTCTGTCTCTTTTAAAACAGACTTGTTTTTGCACTTCTACAGATATCCTTCTTTGGTGTAAAAATGCACAATTTGCATGCTTTTGTTACTTAAGTACACATAGCAGCTTGAAGACTCTACTCAAATACAAGATGAAATGTCTAAGTATTACTAAAAGAAAAGAAGAAAAATCATAATTTCATTCTGAAATGGGACTCTCAAAGGACATTCAGAAGACCAAGTAAGTTATAGTGCAATCCTGTAGTATCTCTCACAATGAGTCTTTGCTTGGTCTTCAATTTAGCACAGTTCAAAAAAGCTTTAGGTAAAGTTTTTCTCAGCAGTTATATTTTGAAATAGTTTTCTGAAAGATTGTAAGACAGAGAATTTTGAATACAGACACTGAATTTCTTCTACAGCATGGCATTATTCACTAAAATATCTAACTCCAAGATGTCCATGGTAGACTCCAAGTAATGAAAGAAATGTTTCCTTTAACAGTTAAATATTAAGCTGAAGTTATAGTAGATAAAACATCTGTATGAAAACAGCACCATTTTGTAAAGAATCATACAAGATGAGAAAAAAAGAGAAGAGATCTAAGAAACATAAAGTACTGAATGTTGGCCCTGATCACCAAGAACAGTGTCATGGTGGAAAAGATACCATTGAAACACAGTAAGGAAAAATATAACTACTGAAAATCCCTCAGTCTTCTTGCTCTGTAAATAATAAATATTTCCATAATCTGCCTGAATGTGATGCAGAATAACAAATAAACAATTTTTTATTTATGAAAAGCTTCTACACCTCAAACAACCTGTGAGCAGTGGTCAGCAGTGGTTATTGAGGAGACATCACTGACCAGTTCCTTTCCTCAGACCATTAGTCCTGAGGCTTTCTTGCTCTTAAGTCTTTGTACATTCCAGCCACCTTCCTCACAATTCCATGTTGGCACTGAGGTGAAATATTACCCTGCACTGTTTCAGTTAGTATCATCACAGCATCACATCTTTGAGACTGGTTTCATCCAGAAGCAGGATAAAGATAGAAAGACTGGCTTTTCTCCAGAATTGTCGGTCCAAGAGTTTCTACATACAAACTCTGCTCCTTGATAAAAGAGGATTGGAAGGTGAATAACATAAAGCCTTTATTAATTTTAAAGAAGATCAGAAGAAATTTAGCTGCCCATCCTGGCATTACTACTTGATAGAAACACACAGGAAAGTAAAATCAGCAGCCACATAAAAATAATAACGTGGGAAGCAGCTGACATGGTTTCTTTGAGAGAAAAATATTCCTCAGTTCCCACTGGCATTTTCTAGGAAAATGAAGACTCATGTAAGGAAAGATGATCAGACTGATGTTGTCTACACAGATATAAAAGGAAATAAATTAGTATATCCATCTTCTTATGAAAGAGTGAAATGTGTCCAAAACATTGAATAACTATAATAGAACATTTTTTTACATTGAAAAATTAAACAGAGGGGTTATTAGAACATAAAACCTCGAGATTGCTAAATTTTTCATATATCAATTTTCCTGTTTTGTTTGCATTTGGATGCAAACAAGGACTAAGTAAGGAAAACAAAGGTCTGAAGAATAACGTACTGCTCAACATTGAAGCTGAATGCTAGAAAGAAACTGCTTGGATTTCATTATGATACAAATAGACCTTAACTTCTCAAAAGTGTCCTTTTATGCATAGACCAGCACATTGCAATGGGACATTTCTAATGAAAAAAAAAAATATCCAAACACACAGAGAATATTTTGGAAGATTAAATGTTACATATTTGAGGCCATCTCTGACAACATAAGGAAACAAAAGGCACACTTTCCATTTTGCTTCCATTTCAAAGGTCAGAAGAGTACGACAGCTTTGGCTAATGAAAAATATGAAACAAAAGTTCACAAGACATGCACAAAACATTTGGAGACCTCTACAAATTGATGGCAAAAACCGTTGGCCAGCTCTACTTTCAAAAAAGAATGAGTAGCATTTTTTTGGAATAGATATCAAACTCTACAGAATTAAAAAGAGCTAGGGTATACTGTGCCCTTGGAAAGTGCTATGAAAAAAACTTGAAAGACCTTTTTGTGAAATCAGAATCATTCTTAAAATAAACAGGGGAGATTTGCTTTATTCCAAAAAGCAACTGGATTATCATAAGCATTATAAACAGGAAAATGTCTGAAAAACTCAAAAATTCAGTTAGAAAAAATTTAGATGGAAACATCTTAGACTCTTGCAGAGTGTTCTGCGACAGAAGGTTGAATTTAGAATCTATTTGTTAAAGTGGAGACATCATTTTAAGTAAGAGCACATAAGGAAACAAAGATTTTATTAGAAAACTTCAGAAGACCCACTCAGAAATGTTTGTCAAATTCTGAATCAAAAGAAGACCTTTTACACTAATGGTGAAGGAAGAGAAAATAATCTAAATCCAGCTTTTCATTTTATATGGAGAACACAAAGTAACCAAATGCAGGGTAGTTAAGCTTTGTAAAGTAAATGTCTCTCCTATTTAGAATATAAATGTTTAATTTTTGGCATTGAATCTGGAAGGTAAAATTTCTAGAGACAAAATATCTATCAAAGGCTTTATCTTGTTATTTAAAGGAAAATTTTATAACAAATTTACAGCCTTTACCAGGAGAGGTACATACAGATGTCCATATCAAAACAGTCTTTCTCAACTGTAATTTTTGCACCACTCAGAAAGAACTGAATGTTCATTACAATACAATGATCCAAGGATCACTGAAGAGGGCCACTACTTATTTAATCAAAAAGAGTAAGATTTGTTGGTTGCAAGATACTTTTCACTCTTGGCGTTCTAGGTGTTGTGGCATAACCACAGCTAACAACTAAGCACCACACAGCTGCTTGCTCACTCCTTCACTTCTCCCCTCCTCTCTCCCCTCTCCCCTCTCCCAGTGAGATAGGGAGGAGAATCAGAAACAGGTAAAACCTGTGGGTTGAGATAAAACCAGTTTAATAGTTGAAATAATAATAAAAAAATAATAACAACAATAACAATTATAACTATACTGATTATGATGAAAGGGGAGATAGCAACAGGAGAGGAGTGGAATCAGAGATGAGTGATGCACAAAACCATTGCCTGCTGATTGATGCCCAGCCTGTCCCTGAGGAGCAAACAGCCCCTACCAGCCAACTGCACCCAGTTTATATACTGGACATGATGTTCTATGGTATTGAATGTCCCTTTGGCCAGTTTGGGTCAGCTGTCCTGGCTACACTCCCTCCTGGCTTCTTGCAGACCTGCTCACTGTCAGAGCACGGGAAACTGAAAAGGCCTTGACTTAATGCAAGCACTGCTCAGCAACAAATAAAATGTCAGCATGTTATCAACATTATTATCATCCTAAATCCAAAACACAGCACTCTACCAGCTGCTAGGAAGAAAATTAACTTTTCCAGCTAAACCCAGGACAACAGTACTTCTGTTTTCAAGCAGTGAAAAGACAAAGATGTTGTGTCTTCATAAAAGTTTCTGTGCTAGGGGGTATTATTTAAAACAGGTACACCTTGAAAAGGATTGCTTGTTCATTTGCAGAGAAAATCAGTTAAACACTTTTAATTAGAGCTATTTTTAAGAGGTCAGCATAATTATAAACAGTTCTAAAGGGGGGGTACATGATATTTCCTAATGAACTGCTGAAAAACTATCTAACCAGGGCACCAAAGAAATTGCTTCTAGTTACATCACTTTTCATTATTTACCAGGATTATAGGTGTTATAATACACAGGCCATATGAAATATAATCCCAGCTCTGAAGAGCTTGAACTTACCGCCTTGAAACAAGTCATACTGCTAAAAACAAGTAATAAATTTATATATTTATATATATATATATATATGCACACATGAAAATTATATATATATACATATTTAGCATTAAGGTCCACATGTTCCTGGTGTGGATTGTTTTGGATTTTTTTCCTGCTTGCTGTATGTCTACCCTGAGGGTTCCAATATATAGTATCTACATACTCTGAAAGATAGTTTCTGTCTTCAACAATTTAACAATCAAAATATATTTTCTGCAGTTTCTCAGCATTCTTCAGCATGAGGCTAACTATGATAGACTATTTTGTATGGGACTAAAAATGTGTATGCTAACCTCCTTTTCATTTCATGTGACAAAGCTGACAGCACACTGTAGAAATAAGATGATGCACAAGTATAAATATACATACAATTTCAGTAGCTAGAAGATACAAGGCATGCCTCATCAGCAAGTTTGTGCTGAGATAGGAGGGCATCTTTATCTGTCCTCTTCCTACTTCCTCATTGCCTTCTACTTAGGGGTCTGAGTTAGAGCTTATCACATAGCAAAAAAAAA